>QMIH01000951.1:39126-125158 GCA_003987875.1 Clarias batrachus
GTGTGTGTGTGTGAGGGTGTGTGTGTGTGTGAGAGACAGAGCAGGATGGATGGAATACCTCGATAACAGCCACCCCGAGGCAGATTCCTAGAATGACTCCATAGTTGGTGAAGAGCCAGCTCTCCACAACGTACACACAGCCCTGAGGAGCACACGGCACGCACGTCACATGACCACCGACATCATCACCACCACCACAACAACAACAACAACAGTAAACAGGTGAAAATCGATCCCTCAGTGATCAGAGCTAAAGCTGGAACGTTTAACAGATACGGGCGGAGAAAACACAATCCAGAAACAGAACCCAAGCAAGCGCTAAAATACATTCGACTCCAGAAGTATTGGCACCCTGCATGAAAACTAGACTGAGTTACGATGCATCTTATCGATCCGATCTGATTTTACAAACATATAAAAAGTACTGTTTGTAGTTTATCATTATTATTATTACTTTGTTTTTTAAAATAAATATTATTAAAGAATTCAATGAAGGGTTACACGTGTGTGTGTGTGTGTGTGTGTACTGTATATTAGTGAGCGCCATGCGTCATGTTGAAGGTACCGTGCTGTAAAGGGGCTGATCAGAGCGGCAGAAGCCGCTCTCGTCTCTCGGGATCGAGCCGTTGTAACACGAGCAGGGTAACATGGAGCTGTTCCTGACCGCCGTGTTGTTGTTCCAGTCACTAGAGCTTTCCCAGCCACAGCAGTGCATCTACAACACACACACACACAAATAAAAACGGGATGAAGAAACTAGAAACTAGATTAAAGCCTTAGATAAAAGGGTCAATGTCTGAGGTCAGTCACAATTCATCATCACCGCGTGAAGCTCGCTCTCTCTCTTCACACTGTTTCATTTCTTCTGTCTGAGAAACTCATCACTGCAGGATATTAGATATTAACTCTAACTACAGTAACTGGCATCTCGTTATTTTGTCTATTTTTAGACAAGTAAAGGATACGCAACATTTCCTCAACCCACCGAAACGACGCCTGTATGTGTTGTGTATAATATACGCCAGGGTTGCCAGATCATTCTGGCATAATCCCGCTTAGGCAGCGCTGAAACCCCGCCCACGCCGATGTAAAACTATTTGTTTAACCAAATAAGACTCTCTATGTCTCTATGTGCCACCTGTGTGTTTGTGCCATCTTGCTGGGTATCGATTTCACCCTGCACACATTTTCAGGGTTTCAAACAAAATTCCTGTCATGTTAAGAAATTTTATTCTGACAGTATATATATTTTTATTCATTAAATGTCTCATAATTTTCACTACGTATCTTGGTTTTGCAGCGCCTGCCTGCGACGCACTTCCTCGGCCATCGTCGTTCATCATTAGTCATTGTCCCGTAGTAATGTGGCTACATTGTAATACCAAATAGAACCACAAGGTGGCACTCCCTTTTTTTTGTGGTAGACCGGAGCTGAAGGTGTGTTCAGAAGTTGTTTTTCTACGATGCCGATTAGCTTCCTCACTGAACTTTCTTTTTTTTCTTTTTTTTTTTGGGTCAGTATCTAGCGTTGCCTTCCTTTTTTTTTTTTTTTACTTAATACCGTATGCATCAGATAATTTTGACTTTAAATGCAAAAATTGAAGTAAAAACTCGATATGATTTGACAAAGCATCTCTTTTTTTATTTAATATAATGAGATACTAGGTCAAAAAAAAAGAAAAAGTGAAGTATCTCACATTTATGGCATTTGGCAGACGCCCTTATCCAGAGCGACTTCTATCTTATTATACATCTGATCAGTTGAGGGTTAAGGGCCTCACACAAGGGCCCAACAGTGGCAACTTAGAGGTGGTGGTGGGGTCTGAACCTGGGACCTTCTGCTGATCCATAGGCCTTAATCACCGAGCTTCCCCCTGCCCCTTATTTACCCTAGAATATATCTTATTATTTTGATTAAGCAGCTAAAAAAAAAAAAATTACATGTATCTCGATTTTGATTTAGTAACTTGTAATTTAGGCTGAGGAATTATTTTAAGTATCTCATTATTATATTATGTTATATTATTATAACCTACGTATCCAGCGTGTATCTGCTCCGTGCCTAAAGAAGCGCTATAAAAGATGAATGTGAAAGTAGATACGTGCGGAAAACATACTCCACTGAAAAGCAACACTTTCACATCACATTATAAGATAAGATGATATTGAGTTACTTAAAGGTTTTACGTCTCATCAGGATATATCTCCTGCATGTCAGCACTGATTTATTTTTCCATTTCGCTACATATTTTAATATTTTAACCCTTAAGGACAGAGAACGCTAACTACGCTTTTGACTTTGATCGAAACGCGTCACTTCCTGGCAGCTCTTTGCTGAATCGGACTTTTTCCCTCTTTCCTGAAGTATGACTCACAGTCGTCTGAATGTAGTCCCAGGCCTTCTCTGCGGTCTTGTTGTGTCCCTGGTAGTTCTCCACAAGTTTGATCACGATGTCAGACGTCGTCTTCCTCAGCTGCGAGAACGGGAAAGAAAAACACAAGAGACTTCATAGACCTGCATCAGCCGCGCGCCTTTCAGAAGCTACTTCGACCTTCAGGTCACGTTTAAAAGTAAAAGCGCGTGTTAAAGTAATAAATATCCTGAACAAGAGGGAAAAAATTTATTACAAAATCAAACCCAGGACCAAGAATGAGAAAAGAACAATGAACGTATTGGTTAGAAGAAAAAAAAAAACACAGGAGTGCAGAATTATCATGAAAATGGATAAAACTGTAACAGTCAGTAATCGTCATGTTCAGTATGGACATTTGCATATTTCTTTTTTACATTTTTCGTTTTTACTCAATTGACACTTCTGAGCGAAAACACGGGAAGATGAGCTTCTGTGATGAGAACTTTCTCGTTACGTTCTCAAACTGAATTATAAACTTTCTTTTAACTGAAAAACTTTGTTCTTTCGAAATGTGCAAAAAAATGTTGCTGACCAAAGTCGAAACTAAGGAATAAATAATAACTAAACAATCTAACCTTACATGAACTCGCTCTGAACCGCATAAACCTCTGTGCGATGTGAACATGAGAGAAAATAAGCACATTGGAAGGATATTTTCACTGGAAAATCTCCCGTTATGCAGTTATGCCTCTCCAGCTGGCAGAAGATTCCACATTTTAATCCAAATCTTTCTTTAATAGCGAAATAAATCTGGAATATTCTCCGTCTCCAAGACAAACGCTCACTTTACTGGAGACCCTGGTCACATGTTTCCGTTCAATGACGAGGAAAGACAAGGAAAGTTGGCACAATCCCAGTAGCGCAGTGCGTGCGTGTGTGTGTGTGACATGTTCATGAAACCACAGTACTGACTAATTTATCAAGTAGAAGGAGTTTAGACCAGAGTGGAAATGCCAAGAAGGTGAAATCTAGCCAAGTACAATTCCAAGAAAATGTCTGAGAAGCTCATGTGTGAACAGAAGCCACTTTATAACCAGGAAATGTGAACAATCATCTTGTTAGTTATCGCCGTTTTCCTGACTGATAATGAGGTGCTGATTTAAAACGATGGGAGATAAAACTAATAAAGAAGTTAACAAAGACACACATGGGAAACAGTACAGACTTCAAAACATTTTTACACATTTTTGTACTTAAGTATCTCATGTTCTTGTCTTGCTATCTTTTTTTTAATCTTTGTATCTTTTTTTACTTTACTTTAGTAACTTTTAATCTTAGTAAATATCTTATAACTGACTAAGCATTTAATATTTTAACTTAAAAACTATCCCATAATTATGACTTGTTTTTTACTTAAAAAGTATAAACAAAGTATGTTTTTTTTATTAAGTACAATTTGTTTACTTGGTAAGTAAAAAATTGATATTAAATCACAATTACAAAATAGTTTACTAAGTATGTCACTTTTTACCTTACAATATATTTAATAGCTTTGTGACTTAACATTTATTTCAAGCTTAATTAGTATCTTGCAATTTTGACTAAGCATCTCACAGTTACCATGTATAATTGTTTACTTAAATATCTCAATTTTTACATGGTATCTTTGACTTATCTCTTATTAGTACCTCCTTTTTCAACTATTTAATTTTGACTTAGTATCTCAATGTTAACTTTCTAGGTACCGTAACTAATAAGTAACTAATTTCGGATGGGGTGACGTGACAAAAACATTATATCACAATACGTGACATTTGCAGGTGTCATGTTATATTCAGCACTCCGCACAAGTTTTAGACAGGTGGGGAAAAAAACCGATTAGTATTTTATTTTTATTAATTAACAAAATTGAAAGTAAATGAACAGAAAAAAAAAATTCAAATCAGATCAGTATTTGGTGTGATCACCTTTTGCCTGAAAAACCAGAATTGCAACCAATTTTTCGAGACACACTTGCACACACAGTTTTTGAAGCAACTCAGCAGCTACTGTAGGTCGTTCCAAACATCTCGGAGAACTAACCGCAGATCTTCTGTGGATGTCGGCTGACTCGAATCCTCCTTTCTCTCTTCATGTAATCCCAGACGGACTTGTGATGGTGATGTTGAGATCAGGGCTCTGTGGGGGCCAAACCATCCTTTACACGACTCCTTGTTCTTCTCTCGGCTGAAGATTGTTTGGGGTCGTTGTCTTGTTGGAGAATAAATTTGGGTTCAGTCTGGCGCCTCCCTGATGGTGTTCTGTGATGTTTAAGTATCTGTCTGTATATCATAGCGCTGAGGACACCATTAATCCTGATCAAATCTCAACTTAGTTTGCCGAATGCAGCCCCAAACTTGCAAGGAACCTCCTCCACGCTTTACTGGTTCCTGCAGGCACTCATTATTGTCCTGCTCGCCAGCCCTTCARCAAACACCCWGCCTTCTTCTACATATTTCAAATTCTGACTCATCAGTCCAGAGCACCTGCTTCCATTTTTCTGCACTTCAGTTCCTGTGTTTCCGTGCATAGTTGAGCTGCTTTGCCTTGTTTCCTTGTTGGCTTTTGGCYCCCAAWTCTTCCATGAAGACCATGAAGACCACTTCTGACCAGATTACTTCAGACAGTAGATCGGTGTACCTGGGCCCCAAATGCAGATTGCTGATGCCGTCCTTGTATCGTGCTGCCGTGCTCAGTGCTGTGTGTATGACCTGTGACCTGAARCTGTATTCTTACACTTTTATACCTCAMGTTTATCATTTCTTACTGTACAGTCTGTAAATCCTGCATAATTTRTAGCCCTCTATTTTATTTTGGCAACTTCTGTAAATATTTRAAATTTTCAGACRRAATCTTTATCATTATTAGCAATCAKTTTTTTTAATTCTAATTTTTATATTACTTTAATTGRGAAATTCTATTTCAGTTTGTTTGTAYWCTTACTAGTAAAGYAWGCTTACTTCTTTTTAGGTCATGAACATTTCACATACAAGCATTTCACTGCGTATCAGACCACGTACGTACTGTATGGTTGTGTACATGACGAATAAATTTACAATTACAGTTATAAGATTTGATTTAGATTTTCTTGTGTTTTTTCACTTTGCATTTTGTAAATTGATTTAAAACACAAACAAATAAATACAATAAAACATTTAATATATATATACTTTTTTTTAAAAGCATTCTTACTTTATAGCTACTTTTGTACAGTACAGTGTATATAAAAACACATCGTCATGCCTTAAAAGTTAATCTTAAAAGTTTAAAGAGAAAATCCTTTATGGAGCGAAATAAATCCTTAAACAAAAGCAAAACAAAACTAACCTGAAAATGTTGTGCATAAAGTACAAAAATGTCATATATACTGTATAGATATATTATACTTCATGTTTTGGTACTGATCGTAGTGAATGAATATGCATGAATAAATAAATATATAAATGTAAAATGTTATATTGTGGCACCTTTGTTATAATAATAATAATAATAATAATAATAATAATAATAATAATAATAATAATATCATCATCACATTACCCAGTGTTGGTTCACAATACTGTATGTTTTATGTTTATTTATATCAGATATTTGAAAAGCGAAAAACAGAAGGTGACCATCGACACTGGAACTGAAAGTGGAAATTTATGTGAAGTCCAAAGAGGGAAATTTACCCTGAAAATGTCACAAGAACCGTGTGCAAAACTACAGCGTCCGGCCACCAGGCATGTGTGTAATTACCCCATGTGTGCAACAGGGGGCAGCGTGTTTACAAGTTACGAGATCGTTTTCCCTAAAGCATTTTTCTTCCCCTCCATTGTTCTAGTAACCTGAATAAAAGAAACCACACCGGAAAATCCAGTACTGAGACATAACGCCTCCATCTGAGGCACATGGGAAACACATGTCCATGTGGAGCAGAAGTTGGCTGTCTGGGTATAAAATAAACAAACGGGGCAGATCAAGACGGATGCCTGGGTGATGACGTCACTCACCTGTTCACGCTGGAAAAAGATGAGGACAGTAACAGCCACCTGAGCGATGAGGAGGAGGAGCAGGAGAGTGAAGTACTGCAGGAAAAAAAATAAGGAGGAGCTTCATCAGGAGATGAACGATGCACACGTGCAGATAAAGCGCGCTAAAAGACACAAGTCTCAGGTGTAATCTGAGGCTCCTGGGATTAGATTACGAACATCTCGCATGTGTCCTATTTCTTAGATTCCCCTGTGATCCTGATGCTGTTTTTATACAGMGCGAGTAAAGTCACCTGTGTGTTTTTATGACGTGCTCATTTATAACTGACGTCTARATCCACAACGGCGAAGTTTAAAAAGGAAAAAAAATCTAAAGTCTGACTAGCTGCTGTAGGCACTGTTTTGTGGATGTTCTTGCTGCTGAAGGAGGTTCTACCAGTCTATTTATAGTCTCAGGCTATGCATCACACTTGGCCGACCACATTTTATAAATCACTAACATGATTTTCAATTTGTTGACTGTTTGGGTTGGTTCGCCTTCACGATGCACTTTATCATCAAACAAAACAAACACAGTAAAAAATATAGATACGCGATAGAGAATTCTGTAAGGACATGGTGAAGTTTAAAGAGCTTGGCACCAGTGGTGGGTTTTTGGGCAGGAATCGAACCCATGCCTTCCGCATGACAAGCGAGAAACCACTGACTCCCACTGAGTCACTGATGCCCAAATACATCTAGTGTTCACTTTCTCTTTATTTCTGCACAAATCTCTGCAGTTCTACAGCTCTGTCCTTTGTCTCACTTTGGCAAAAAACAGAAATTTGTTTTTTTAAAAACAGCAAATTAAACTTGATTCACATTATGCAAGGAGTCGATTCAGAGTCAAATCGAATTGACTCTCAGTAGAGGATTAGCCGGAGGTGGAGCGACAGCTGCTCCTCACTAGGGTTGGTTACCGAAACCTGGTCCCAATATGGCACTGGTTTGTGGCATACCAAGAATACCAACTACTTTGCTGTTACTGGTGTTAAATTATTGTAGTTTGGTTAGTAATATGTACACTTCCTGTTTTGTATTTACATATATTTATGTATACATTAAACTTTTAATGTATTGTTTATTTTAAATAGAGATAAAAAAGCTGTTCATTAATGTTATTTATTAATTTTTTTTTTAAAGTTCTGGTTCAGGCACTGTGTGAGGTACCGGTGCCAAATCGATACTTTTAAAATGGTACCAATGATACAGTATGGTAAAAAACCCAAACGATGCCCAACCCTGCTCCTCACACGTGCTTTTAGACCCAAACTCTATTGCCCCAGTATGTTCTCACCTGTATAAGGGTTCTGTTTAAAGGGTTCGTGAAATCACACATTACTAAATCTCTTAGGACTCAGAATGAAACAAAACCTTTAGTTTAATTTAGAATTGGAATTAAACAAATACTTTCAACCAAAAATATTTTATTAGATGATTTTGTTCTTTCTTTTTTTTTACATTAGAAAACATTGCTATATTTTACTACAGTGGAACCTCGGAGCGCGAGTAACTCGGTTTACGAGTGTTCCGCAAGACAAGCAAAGATTTTTAATAAATTTTGACTTGAAAAATGTCCTGGTTTACGAGTGCCAAGTTTTTTGACACCGACACACACACACACACACACACACACACACACACACACTCTCTCACGCCTATACACCCCCTCTCCCCGGCTTCACACAGACACACACACTCTGCTCTACACAGAAACTCTGCTCTGTCGCGATTCTTTTCAAAGGTAAGTTGCTGGTTCATTTATTTGTTGGGATTTTTAAAAACTTTTTTAAAAGGTAAAGTGCAGGTTAATTTGTTTTATTTTTACTTTATATATTGTCTTAATTACTTTTCAGTATTTATTTTTTTGGGCTGTGAAACTAATTATTTGGGTTTTCATTATTTCTTATGAGAAGGGTTGATTTGGTTTACGAGTGTTTTGGAATACGAGCTTGCTTCCGGAACGAATTATGCTCGTAATCCAAGGTTCCACTGTATGTGTGTGTGTGTGTGTGTGTGTGTGTGTGTGTGTTACCAGTCCAAGCAGACAGCGGATTTCATAAATTGCTCCCAGACATCCCAGGAAGCCCATCAGCATGGTGAACGCTCCGACACCAATCACGATGTAGGAGCCCAGCTTCAGCTCCGCAGACGAGTCCTCTACACAAACAGAAAGCGGGACGAGGATGTAAATCAGCAGACAACGGGACTGTTGGACTCATTTGCATATTCAAATAACATTCACATCGATGCAAAAAATATAAGATATCATGTTCTACTAATACAAGCCTGTAAGTCACCCGACAACAGCGTGGCAACGAGTGGCAACGAGTGCACACAGGGCAGATTTTACTCCTCGCTAGCACGATTACCTGCGCGGTTATTAAAAACGCTGGTGTTATGGCAAGTGAATAAGTGCAACCAGATACGCATCGCACATTTCACACTGACTCTGAGATTCCTCTAAACATCTAAACATCACACGTTACAGCTGAAATACAAACGTGAATGTTCGCCTGAATAAAATACAAATGAATAATCGATTGCATTTTTCAAACATACAGAATTCTGGTAAAATCGCATTATATGCAATATAGTTTTATTTTATACATATGTTAACAATAACTCTTCAAATTTATAACAGTTAAATAACAGATAAAAAGTGAGTCACGTTGTTTAAAATTCAGCGATTAGTCGCCTGACAGACAGATGCTGTAGAGAAACACGAGTTGCAGAAACGCTTTTCACGAGGAAGTGTTAAGAAATTTTCAACACAGATTGTTGACAGACTTCTGCAAAAGTGCCACAAAGCCTTCAGAAGTCAAAAGTTTTGTTTTATCTAATGTACGTAACACTTCGCTTTGTTATATTAGTGCTGAGAAAATGATCTTGGACGCTATTCAAATCCACACATTCGAGTTATTGTCTTCAGGGTTCCCATAACTTTTCACATATTGTCTTACTGCCAAGTTGTTTGACTTAGAAAAGAAAACATGCGTGTTTAATGAAAAATAATGAATGAATGAATTGTTGATTAATAACATCACGACTCACAAAGAGCTGAAAATCGCTAAGTGCAATTCTGTCTTTTAAACAGATTATTTTCATTTTCACATCCTGTGTTGTTACTGTGTGTGTGTGTGTGTGTGTGTGTGTGTGAGTATCTAGTGCTAGCATTAAATTCACACCACTGCAATCACCTCGAATTAATATTCACATCTAATTGTTAGATTTGAAGACTAAATGTGAAGTTAGTATAAATTAAGTTTTTTTTTTTCTTCTTCTTTTATTTCTAAATTACATTAAACTTAACAAACAGAAGATGCCGATTTGGACTATTATTCCAATTTATGTACATTTTATTCAGACAAAGCAAATCTACAGTAACACAATCAGACAAGCAGGTAGCCTTTGTCTTCGCTTATGTTACTATACAAACGTTTATATCTGGAATAAATGCATATGCAAATATTGAATTCAAAACTGTGAACTTAAATGCAAAATTCTGAAATATAACAAAAGGTTTGCAAGAAACACTCGTATAAAAGAATTCTCGAAGCAGCTCTGATTCCCGGGATCCTATCGGAGATATTTTCGGATGTGTGAAAGTGTGTGATGTTAACCGACGCCGCGTGGCTCTCACACGTGAACAGACGAGACGACGTGTTGAAATCGCGCCTCACATGTTTCTCAGTGACACATATTGCAGAATGAGAGAAGAGTCACTTATTCATCCACTCTGGTTGAATATTTCTGTGTTGGACCAACAAAAAACACAAAGCGAGGCCCGAGGCGCTTCGGGGTGACTGAGGACGAGAGATATTTCCATTTCTGAAGCAGCGGATGATCTTATTACAGCCGCATTTTCAGCCTGGGTTAAATCCGCCTCATTCCGCCGGCCACATCTGGTTCAGTTATAACGCACAACATGCTCGGAGGTCAGCGCTGCTTTCTTTTCCAGACGCGGATTAGGCGGTAAATTAAACCCGGCGCTCCGGGGAGATACACATGACTAAGAACCTTAATCCGAGTCTAATCTGAGCGTGGATTAACAGAGCGCTTAGCGTGTTTTAGGTTGTTTTAGCTGAGAATCTCAATACCTAGCATTAATCACAGCTCAGTCAGCTTTTATTCATATAAATCTATTTACAATTTACAATCCATAGATTTTAACAAACAAACAGGGCACCAGGAGGAGATCAGTGATTAAGGCACTGGACTCCTGATCAGAAGGTCTTTGGTTCAAACCCCAGCACCACCACAATGCCACTGTTGGGCCCTTGAGTAAGTTCCTTAACGCTCAGATGTAAGAAAAAACAAATGAAATGTAACACACTTATCTTTTATCATATTATTCTTTTGTCTTATTTTTATTCTGTAGCCCCTATTTATTTTGCTGGTTTTTTTTTTTTAAATAAACATATATAGAGCTCAGGATTGTGCATTACAGAGAGACACATCCTTTTGTTCAGCACAACCTCTGTAATATGATATGAACTGAATTTTAATTCATTTAAACCAACTACCCAAACAAACAAAAAAAAAAAAAAAAAATCACATTGGCAAAAAAATAACACAGATACAGACGATCACATGTTTTTATTGTTGTTTTCAATTGTTTCTATGACCAAACAAACAAACAAACCAATCAACAATAATAATACGATCTAATAAATAAGAGTCCTACATTTTTGCGACATCATTCCCATATTCCGGTAGCATGAAAATGACACATATTTAAAAAAATTGCACTTTTTAAAAAAAAAAAGGTCATTGACCCACGCTGCGCTGGATCTTATGGGGTTTAAACCCCTCACAGCCCCCCCCCCGTCACGCTGAGCCACRCTCTCAGTACGTCTGTGTGAACGCACTAAGGATTTGTACAACTTGTACAACAACAGGATGTAGTATTTTTCCCCTTGATAAGGAGCCTGGAGACGTTCAGAAAAAGCCTGACGAGAAGCAATGACGTAACAACGAKGGACTTGACCAGGTCACATCGGAACTGACACCTCATAGTGACTTCACTCAGGTTCTACAGTACAAGCATGAGAGAGACGCGTGAAGGACTGATCTGTCATTGGGACGTCGCTGCATTATTGCTCTGTTGATGGAGTTCTCACAGCGCCCCCTTCAGGCTTGTGCTGTGACCAAGGCAGGTTGTAGAAAACTACATTAAATTGATTTTTTATGTTAATGTTCATGCAGCAGGATATCACCGCGTCTGGATCCAAAATTTCAGACTTTCTCGCGGCGTCACTTCATGATGAAAAGCCTTGCGTGTGTGTGTCGCGGTATTGATATATATTTTATACATGACAGCGTAGCAAGCTGTCTGGTGAGAGCGCGGTGCGATCCATTTTGCCCCCGGTCCCACTGCGTTATTTTTAGACGTGTGATCAGGGCTGGAATGTAGAGCGGGACGGATGATAAGGTTTATCCAAGATGAAAAGTGTTAGAAGGGAAAGGAAATTGGATTTGTTATTGAGTGGAAAACACCAAGTCACACTGACTCAAACGTCCCGCATGATGCCATCACACGAGTTCCAGGGCAACTCCGCACCGGCCGTGGGGCTTCCCCTGAACCTCCTCCTCACTAAACCCCATGGCATCAGACTTTCACTTTCAGTTGTCAGACGCCTCTGCTTAATTTTCCCATCTTCCTGTGCGCCTGCTCTGTGGTGAGACGATCAACACCAAAACCCCCCTCCCTCCCTCCCCCCCTCCCCTCCCCCACAGGCCGCATCTCAGAACAATAGCGGTGTATACAGTGACTCGAAAAAACAGACACAACATTGTGATACAACGTCCTGATGTAATCAGCAGTACCAGTCCAAAGAGTGTGTGTGTGTTCGTGTGTGTGTGTGTGTGTGTGTGTGTGTGTGTGTTCATCTCAGTGACAAGAATCCACAAACACAAAGCAGACCTGAATGATCCAATCAATCAGTGAAGCCTTTCGGGAACGCCGCCGCCGCCGCGGCTCATCAGCACATTCCAAACGATGACCAAGTGGAGCGCCGGAGGTCTCCCGCTCCCGATCGCTCCGAGGGTTTGGATGGAATAAACAGACTGCGCTCTCTCTTTCTGACACATCATCCTTTCTACAACAACGGCTCGTTCAACAAGGTTAATAATCGAATATTTTTTTTTTTACGACAGAAGGAGTCTCCAGTGTCAAAGTTAAAGCTGGGCCTTCTGGGAAAAAAAAAAAACGGGTTTTCTTTGTTTTTGTTTAGTGATTTATTTTCTATCTACAACATTACTGGAGATTTCAAAACCATAAAATAACACATATGGCATTAAGTAATTACGTGACAACACTAACAGCCAGATGTTATTATAAGACATGAAGGTCGGCTGTTTCTGGATCAGTTCTCACAAGAACCGTATCGTGTCGGGTGTGTGTGTGTTTACAACCCATCAAGCTCCATGATGAAACTGTCTCTCATGAAGACCTTCCCAGGAAAGCGAGACCAACACTTAGCGAAGTTCATTTAGAGTCACCAGCCTCAGAAATCACCAATTAACCTCAAGCAGCACCTGAGATTAGAGCCGTTATGAAGCTTCACAGAGCAGAAGGAGCAGATATACATCTCAATATCAACTGTTCAGAGGAGATTATGGTGTGTTTTATATAAACGCCTTCGGTATTGTGTAGAGAGAAGTGAACATCGGGAACGAGCATGGCGTTAAGAGCGTGATCCCGGACGTCTGAGCGCTGGTGTGTATAGGAGTTACAGACACTACATAAAGAATAATAACCTGTGCGGTGTAGTGTGGTGAGGCACTGTTCAAACAGATTCATGGCAAATACAGCACACTCTTCATTTACACACCCAAGAGGACTAACTGCACTTTGGAACATGGACAACCACACCACTGCTAACACACACACACACACACACACACACACACACACACACACACACACACACACACACACACACACACACACACACACTGTATCAGTATTCCTCCACTTCATACTTCATGTTTCAGTCATACCGCTGCTGGCGTACTCACACACCATGTTTTTACACTTCTGTTTTTTATATTCTATATTTCTACTATTTCTGTCAATCCCGTATCATTTCGACTTTTCTACTTTCATTCTATTTTATTTTTGGAATTTTGCAATTTGCAGCCTAAATTTTATTGAAAAACAAATTCTGCTTTTAGTTTAACTGTACTCTCTAGTGTTTTTCATTGTAGTGAAATCTTTCTTTTTTTTTAGGTCATGGGCAGTCGAGTAAGCATTTCACTGCGTATCATACTGTGCGTAGGTGTGTACATGACAAATATCATTTGAATTTAGATTTGTTTAATGCCTTAGGGAAATATTATAACATGTTATGAACTATAATTCCTCCTAATGTAACTATAACACATTACATCCACCATGGCCCAGCTCGAAGCCGTAGTTCCTAACAGATCACCGTCTGAGCTACACAATGTTTGGTTTTATTAAAAAATACTAATCGTGTTATTTTATTTATTTATTCTTACTTATCGTTAATGCATAATGAGATCTCGCTCAACACAGCAATGAGCATAACCTCTGAATTTAACCCGACAACCTCAAAGAGACAAGAAACAAGCTTAAAACAAAAGCTGGGCTCTGTATCTTCGTCCGCCCCCCTCGCGCGATTCGTGTCCGAGGGAATCTGCAGACGTGATGATGTTCACAAGCCGTACGCAGATTCACACACGTGTTCTTTGCGTCGTGTATGTTCAGGCCGGCGCGGAGCGGAAACATGACGATTCTCCTGGGATCAGTGGGACCGCGGAGGCCGCTAGCGGCGGGATCAGAGACACAATAGCGTTCTGTAAACTTGCTTGCTTTTGCTTCCATGGAAAAACAGAGCGAGGGAGGGAGCGAGGCAGAAAGCAGGAAGCTCGACGAATGACGGATCCCCGAGAGAACCAACAAAACTCTGTCAGCGGCGGCTGACTGTAGGAATGCGTCCGGCTGGTGAGATGCGACGTGCGTGTCGTGAGTCGTGAAACATGAAACGTGAACGTGTTCACCACGTGGCTCATGCGTGACCCAGATGTATGAGGGTCAGGAAGCGTTCCATCAGGCTTTATCACCAACACCAAATCAAACCACGAAATGAAGAAGGGGGGGGGGGGAGACACAAAATCCAAAAATGTAAAGTGAAATAAGGGTTAAACAGTTCCAGGTTACTGCAGGAACGAAAAACAGATCAGGTTTCACGCAGAGCTGTATTTCATAGTCCGGTATGAACCCTGAGGGCTGCTCCGGTGTCATTAACACGGCCAGTCGTGTACAGTGTCATGTTCCAAACATCGTGGTTGAATAACGTGCTCGTGTTTGTCCGGCGCTGATTCTCAGTAAAAAAAAAACATGATAAATTACGACACAAACATTCAACAGGTGTGACTTGTATTTCGCTGCTCGTGGCGATGAACTGGCCGTGTTCTGAACTAGATCAAGTTCTGATGAGAAATACTTTAAACAGCCAGAAATACAATACACGACGAGAAGTATGGCCTTCAAAACCTGTACAAGGTGCTTCTCCAAACCGTTCTCATCAAGTCTGAATCACACCGATCCCTCTCCATTACTCACTCACTCATCGTCTACACCGCCATATCCTGTATTCCCTCTCCATTACATTACAGTAAATAACACAAAGCAAAGTTATCAATTTACTCAGCACTATACGGTACATCCCGACCCTCACCTAAGGTCACGAGCTCTGGTTGGTGAGTTACGCAGAGATAAGAAGAAGATAACCTTCCTTCGCAGAGTGGATGGGTTCAGCTTAAACCACAGGGTGACGAGGTCAGACACTCAGCTGGAGCTCAGTGGAGATTCACTGCCCCTGTGTATCGAATGGAGGCAGCTGAGACGGTTCTGGCATTTAGTTTAGGATGCCTTCTGGATGATGCCTTTCTGGGGAGGTGTTGTAGGCATGTGCAACAGAGAGGAGACTACCAAGGCTACCAAGGGCAGACCAAGGACTAGATGGAGAGGGAGGTCTCGGCATGTGCGCTTAGGCTGCTGCTCTGGGTAGAGATAAGCAGAAGAAGATGGATGGATGGATGGATGGATGGTTGCATGGATGGATGGATGGATGGATGAATGATGGTTGCATGGATGGACATATAGAGAGATGGTTGGACAGATATATGGAGGTTTATATGGATAAATAAATGGATGCATGTATGTACAAATGGATGGATGGATGTATAGACGATGGATGGACAGATAGTTCAATGTACAGATAATTGAATGGTGATGTAGATAGATGGATGGATGGTTGGACAGTATTGATGTATAGAGTCAACACTAGACTCCTGCAACTCACTCTTGGCAGGTCTGCCTCTGTCCACCATTCATCCTCTGCAGCTGATCCAGAATGCAGCTGCATGTCTTGGTTTCAACCCTCCCAAGTTCTCCCACACCACCCCRCTCCTCCGCTACCTGCTAGCTTCCTGTACCTGCCCGCATCAAATTTAAATCCCTGATGCCCGCCTACAAAGCCAAAAAATGGCCCAGCACCCACTTACCTCTCAGCTCTAATCACACCTCGCACCGCACCACGTTCCCTCCGATCCTCCAGCACTGCTCGGGGGTCGAGGAAGACATTCATCTAAACTCTTCTCTGTTCTGGCACCGAGGTGGTGGAATGTACTTCCTCTAGATGTCCTTACAGCCGGGTCTCTGGCAATCTTTAAACAGCGACTTAAGACATGTCTTTTTCTTCAGTACCTGGACCAATCTTGGTAACCTAGTAACCCAGTGTAAGGATCTACCCAGTGAAGGAAACTACAAAGCATAGGATAAGAGCGTCTGCTAACTTCCTCAACGTAAATGCAAATATAGATGGCTGGATGGAAGGATGGGAGATATAGATGGGTGGATGAATTTATTAAAGGAGGGGTGGATTAATAGATGGGGGAATAAATGGTTAGATGGAGGAATGGATGGATGACCAGATGGATAGATACGGTAAATCCCAAAAATTATAGATGGCTAATGGAGGGAAGGACCCCTGTTGAAAGTAATTAACTGTTCACTCAGTAGTATGTCCCCAAATCCTTTAAATTAGCCGTTATTAAACCRCTAATCAAGAAACCTGACCTTGACCCCTGTCAGCTTTCTAATTACAGGCCGATACCAAACCTTCCCTTTATCTCCAAGATTCTGGAAAAGGTCGTATCACAGCAGTTATGTTCACATCTACACAGAAATAGCATAAATGAAGTGTATCAGTCAGGATTTAGGCCTCATCACAGCACAGAGACAGCACTTGTTAAAGTAGTAAAAAACCTCCTATGGGCCTCTGATCAGGGTTGCGTCACTATACTTGTGTTACTGGACCTCAGTGCAGCTTTTGACACCATTGATCATAGTATTCTCCTTCACAGATTAGAAAAGGTAGTAGGAATTAAGGGAACTGCCCTCTTGTGGCTCAGATCCTATTTGACTGATCGTTATCAGTTTGTAGATTTAGATGGTGACCATTCCTCATGTTCTCAAGTGGAGTTTGGTGTTCCACAGGGTTCAGTTTTAGGCCCACTGCTTTTTTCCCTTTACATGCTTCCTCTGGGCAACATAATTCATAAACATGGTATTAGTTTTCATTGTTATGCTGATGACACACAATTATATGTCTCAGCAAAAAACCAGATGAGAAAAACCAGTTTGCTAAAATTGAGCAGTGTGTGCAGGACATAAGAGATTGGATGTTAATTAATTTTCTTCTGCTTAATCCTGATAAGACAGAAGTTCTGGTCATAGGACCACAAGTAGCTAGAAGTAAGCTTTCTGATCACACTGTAACTTTAGATGGCCTTTCTGTTCCATCAAGTGCAACAGTAAAAGACCTCGGTGTGATTGTAGATTCCAGCCTTTCGTTTGAAGCTCATGTAGATAATATCAGAAGGATAGCTTTCTTTCACCTTAGAAATATTGCCAAGATAAGAAACATATTGTCACTAAATGATGCAGAAAAACTAGTTCATGCTTTTATCACCTCTAGGTTGGACTATTGTAACGCCTTACTGTCTGGTTGTTCAACTAGGTGTATAAACAAGCTTCAGTTAGTACAGAATGCAGCAGCGAGAGTCCTCACTAGAACCAGAAGATACGAGCACATCACCCCTGTCTTATCTACACTGCATTGTCTCCCTGTGAAATTTCGCATCGATTTTAAGATACTACTTCTGACATTTAAAGCACTAAATGGTCTCGCGCCGCAGTATTTGAGTGAACTGTTAGTGTCTTACGATCCGCCACGCCTACTTCGATCAAAGAATGCAGGCTGTCTGTCAGTACCACGTATTATTAAAACTACAGCAGGGGGCGGAGCTTTTTCTTACAAAGCCCCAAAGTTATGGAATAGTCTTCCTATTAATGTTCGGGACTCAGACACAGTCTCAGTGTTTAAGTCTAGGCTAAAAACCTATTTATTTAGCGCAGCATTTTTGTAAATAGATTAACCTTAGGTAAAGGAGCAGATCTGGGGGACTCATGGACGTAGAGTATTCTGGTGAACTGGTATGTTTAGATGCTGTCCTCCCCACTCTCATTGTTCACTCAGGTTTGTTGACGGTGAGGTGATTGGTTGCTTTACATCTCAGGGAGCCCTCATGTTTGTGTTTCCTTCTGGTTCTCCCTTTTAGTTATGCTGTTATAGTTAGTCCTGCCGGAGTCCCTGCTTGCACTTTGCACTAATATACATTCACCTTTTACATGTTGACTGTGACCAGACCTAACTGCCATCTCTCCTTATTTTCTGTTCTCTCCTTTTCTGCTCTCTTCTCTTTCTCTCTCCCTCTCTTCTTTCCCTCTCTCTGTCTCTCTGTCGAGCTATACATGTTCGCTTCTGAGTTGCCAGTGATCCAGACCCCTCTGCCCTCTGGAGCCGTCTAACCCGTCCTGGAGTCCTGCATCTGGTTGGAGATCTCGTTGCATGGATGCCCCGTGTGGTCTGCCTGGATTCGTATGGTGGCTGGGGATGGTTTCCATTAAGACTGTCCTATCATTGATTGATGCTCTGGGGACCTGTGACTTCAGTTGTTCGATAGCTCAGGACTGGAATCCCCTACAGTCTACCTGAGCCTCCAGGAACAAACTGGACTCCTTTTAATTTTAATTTTAACACATCTCCTGTTACACTGAACTTCCAGTACACATTATTATGCTGATCAATCCCTGCTATCCGTTATCACCCAGATGAGGATGGGTTCCCTGTTGAGTCTGGTTCCTCTCAAGGTTTCTTCCTATTACCATCTCAGGGAGTTTTTCCTTGCCACCGTCGCCCTCGGCTTGCTCATCAGGGACAATCTTATCATTTTGATTCACACACATTGCATTAAACTTACTACTTTTGATTGTGTAAAGCTGCTTTGCGACAATGTCAATTGTTAAACGCGCTATATAAATAAAATTGACTTGACTTGATCTAAAGTTGCAAGTCAAAAATAAATAAACTGTCAAGTCTTCATCAGATGTTTTGCATTCCTCATGGTGAATCATGACGCGTGACGCACCCTCGCCGTCATTCACTTTCAATTTCAGTCTGAATTCTACAGCACGACTACTGACAGACACAATCACAAAGAATTCTGTGTTGTAGATTAACATCTCTGTCAGCAAAACAAAGCGAGAATCTCCCTAACACCACATGGGGAAGAAATCTCGCGCATCAAAACAGTGATTAATATCATCACTTATCACACATATCGGCTTTTCACAGGTTGTTTGTTCTCTAATGGTTCTGCGTGCACATATACACATATACAGGTTATACGGTAAACACCTGCTCGCGGGCTTTTTAATGTGTGTGTGTGTGTGTGTGAAAAATTAACGAGCGTCTATAAGCTAATGGAAACATCTCAAGCGCCTAAGAGATAGCGTAAGAGCGCGAGCACGCTCCAGCACACAGAGATTCCTAAGTGTCAGAAACTTTAAAAGTATTTGTAAACTCTTAGATTCGGTATTTTGAAATTGTTTCTCCACATTTCCTGTTGCTTTCAACCTAAATGTGTCGTTTTCTGGTCAAAATACTTTTAATAGTTTAAATAAACAGATGTTTAATAAATACTTGTTCAGACACAAGTTAATTATTCATTTTCGTGACAGCAATCAAAACTGCGTCTTTCAAAACAGCAAATATCGAGAACAGGCGAGATTATTAAAAATAATCGTGTTATCCGAACTAAAAGTTTCTTCAGCTTCACGTTTGTTTAGTTTCGTCTCCCTGTTTTCATGAGTTTCTTCAGCGTAATTAACAAAGAGAAATAACAAACGGCGTCAGTCAGACAGCTGAAGATTTACGACCAGGTGTGTTTAGGGAAGAAACCAGGTGAAACGAGTTGAATAACCAGTTCCAGGTTGGATAATTTGTTTTTTCGAGACGAGTTCGGGAGACTCGCACCGCTTGGCTGTGTTCGCCGCACGCGCGCTTCAATCCCTGGGATGTTCTGCATTAACTTCGGCGTGACCTCGTGCCAACTCGAGGCTCCAGCCCTTTGGAATCCTTGACGTAGCTGACGTTTGCAAAGACACGGCTCTGTTCTTATCCCGCTCGGATACGGTCGCTCGATGAATCTCTTCACGCCGATGACTAACGCGGATCCGAGAGCTGACGTGATGCATGCTAATGAGCGCGGGGCTAAATGAGGCCAGTGTGGCGCGGCCGCGGCACCTGCGCGCTGCCTCGGGTAGCGTTACGTCACCCTCGTGCTGCCAGCCCGGTTATCCGCGCCGCTCGTGAACCCGGGCTCTATTCCACAGAACACACAGACTCACTGACCTCGCGGTAACAGCCTTCAAGATGGAATACAGATCAGCATGTGTGTGTGTCTGTTTGTGTGTGCTTGTATTTGCTTGTGTGCGCGTGTGTGTTACTATGAGTAACGCGGTGATGAGAAACCCTTACAAAATCCGTCTAACAACCGACATCACGTGACGTCACCGAGCAAAAGAACTAAATCAGACGCAGTATGGTTTGTGCTGTAAACAAAAAAACGTCCCGAGCTAATGAGGGAGCTAACAGGAGCTAATGCTAACGAGAGAGTAAAAAAAGGAGCAGGAACGTGTGCTTATTGATCACGTGTCAAAAATACTTACGCATGACTGCAAGGAAGCTCTGATTGTCCAGGAGGATCCAAAGTCCAAAACCCATAATCAGGGCCCCAAAGATCTGCAGAGAGAGAGAGACAAGGAGAGAGAGAGAAAGAGAGACAGACAGACAGACAGACAGACAGACAGTCAGAGACAGAGGAAGAGAGAGAGAGAGAGAGAGAATGAATCATAAACTGGAGTAAAGGGGAAAAGCAGGGCCTCACATTTTAAATTTACAAGCTGGTCGCTCCAAATCACTTGGACAGGACGAAAGGAGAGAAGTGTGTGTGTGTGTGTGTGTGTGTGTGTGTGTGTGTGTGTGTGTGTGTGTGTGTGTGTGTGTGTGTGTGTGTACACGCATGTATCCACTGTGCCAGAGTGAACTGGGAGACACTAAGAATCTCAAACCATTGGTTTTTAAGAGGCATCTCTCCCTCTCTCTTTCTCTCTCTCGCTCTCTCATCCTCTTTCTAGCTCTCTGTTTCTCGTTCTCACTCAGTCTCTCTCTCTCTTGTTTTCCTCCTGTCTTTCTCAATCTTTTTTCTCAGTCTCTCTTTTTCCGCCATCTCTCTTCCTTTCTCTGTCTATTTCTCTCTCTCTCTCTCTACAACACTCTCCTTCTCTGTTGGTCTCTCTCTCTCTTTTCCTCAGTCTCTCTCTCCCAGTTCCTTCCCCTCTCTCTCTCTCTCTTCTGCAGTACATCACTGAAACATCTGGGATTGATCGAGTCCTGGCCGTGCGTGGCAGCCGGAGCTACAGCAGCAGGAGGGGTGGGGGTGGGGGTGAGGGGGGGTGTGGCAGCCGGAGCTACAGCAGCAGGAGGGGTGGGGGTGGGGGTGAGGGGGGGTGTTTGGGGTTGTAGCGGATGTGGGCTGTGTCTGAGAAGACCAGAACCTGCCCCGAACGCACCCCATCAATCTGCGGCTCACAGGCCGGCTCGACCCCAGGGCCTGCGCTGAGCACTTCCTGTTTCAGATTGTAAAAGCTCAGCCGTGGCGTCGCCAACCGGTCATTATATTTTCCAGTAACAAAGCAGTCTCCTGTGTTTTATTCCTCTTACACCTTAGCAAACTGCAGAAGATCAAACGCCTACAGCAGCTATGAACCATCGTTCCCTCCGCAGCCTCTCACTGTCTCTTCCTTCAAGTTAAAATATAGTTGCGAGCAACGATGAGCCGTCACATCCCCGGACACACCAGAAAGACAAAATGAGAACAGTGGGCACATGCATTGGAAAGAGGACATGTCAATACCAGTATGACATAATTTTAGAATAGAGGAAATTTTATGACAAGACTATCAAAAGGCCCCGGATGCTGGGAAAAAAAAGCATCACACCATGATGTCACTCAAAGTTATTAACCACTTTTCAGCATAAGTTTTAGGCGTCGTCACGGCTGACCCGTTTGAGTTATCAAAAATCGCTTCGCAATTTTGCACCCTCAGTGTATTGAGCTCACACGATCCCGAGTTGGTGGCGATCGTATAAATCCCCTAGGAGGAGTACATCAAAATCCAAAATTTGCGTTTTGCAAATTACCCAAAATTAACTGACATCCAGCCCATGACATACAATGCGAAAGTTGTTCAGCTCAATGAGCTCTAAATGTGTACCAGGTTTCGTGTTTATACGCGCGTAAGTGTGCATGAGCTATGCAGCAAAGTCTCGTGCCATGCCCGGGGCCCAACCGCTCAGGCATATTAAGACCCCTAAAAACCTCGCATGCTGAAAATAAAATCTTTAGAAGTTCAAGAGGGCCCTTCACACACTATGACATCAGCACTATCAGACATCTGCGCTTTCATAGTGATGACAATGTCATAATAGCCATGATGTCATCGTGCTGCATCATAGTGCTTGGGCCCTAAAAACCCTTGCTTACAGTCATACGATTCCTCATTCAGCAACCTCACACTGGAGACTCCTTCCACCAAACTTGCGTAAAACTGCACCATATTAACAATTACACACAGTTTCTGTGATGCTACCCTTAAATATTTAAGACCGTTGTGGTGTAAATGTGGTATGATCCTGAGAAGCCTTTCGGGATCGGATCAGGTTTGGACCGACATTCCGAGCTTGTTACAGAACCGACCCTGCGTTTCAGCAGAGACCCGGCTCTGACATCAGTATTCTCAAAACACGGATGCTAAAAATAAAATTTCTGCTCCTGAAATAACCGGTGCACCACCGGCGTAGTAGYGAAGGGTGTAATCCAGCACTTCGCCGCCACTTCACTCTTTCATTCCCGGTACGACGTCGAGCCTAAACAACTCCTCCTGTGGCGCAGCTTTGATCCGGACATGTGTGCCGGGGGTAATGCTACAGCTCCGGCCGAATTTGTTTGGGCCTGGTGAGGGAGGCCTGTGATTTAAAGGGCGTACGTCTGGGTAAGAGGTTTCATTTAGTCAGGGTGGGGGCACATGCAGGGGACCCGCAGAGACCCGGGTGGTTATCATCTCTGTAATTACAGGAATGTCTTTAAAAAAGAGAGAGAGAGAGAGAGAGAGAGAGAGAGGAGGCTGATAAAGAGAACTCTGTTAAAAACATAAATCTTGCCTAATGGCTGGAGGAAAAAAAAAAAAAGAGTTCCCCAAAATAGAGCGATTCTGCAAACAGGAGAACGGCAAAAAAAAGTTTGTTTCTTCATTTTGTAAACTCTAAAAATATGATCTTCCATCCGAGACTTTCTAAATTATTATCATTCTTATTATTATCAAACAGTTTCGCACAGTTTCCGCTAAGGAGAAATCAGCTTCGCCTCGATTATTTCTACATGAGCAGCACGCCTTTATCCAGAGAGACATTTTATCTCACTATAAATCACGATAGCTGAGGGTTAAGCGTCTTGCGCGAAACAACCCGAGCAGGTCAGGAAAAGGAGAAACCTCAACAAACAAGCAGTGAGAAGACAACAACTCTACAGAGGCAACTTATTCATAGTGGGGTTCATCTTGGGACCTTCTGAACTGTAGTCCAACGACTTAACCCCTGACCATGATGCACGGCGCCTACTACTTTATGGACGTTATCACAGTAGGGACCTGGGATCGTTTCAACACCAAGACTGGTTCATTTTGATCAGTGAGAACACAATCACTCTGCGCTTGAGTCTGACATGAATTCAGCTCAGTGAGCTACAAAGCTAACTAGCTTCTGTCCCAAATCCCTCTCTAACCCCTGATCAAGGGCACTACTTGGATTGTACACCATAGCTTTCCATTTGACGCTATCAGGGATTCAACCATGGAACCCGAAAGTTAACGGAGCTGATCGTCTAAAGTGGAATAAGTGGAAATATTTCTCAGGACTTTCTTCCCCCTCCTCCATGGTTTATTCTCCCCACCTTTTTGGCTACACAGTACCAGTACGAATTTAAAACTAGCTTCCGCCCTGTTAATTACACTGTCAGTCGCCAGCTCCGTCAGGACCAGAAGGATATGAACCATGATGTGTAAACCAACAAATCATGATCTGTTGATAACAAATGGTGTTTGTGGAATTGTTGCATAAAAGCGATATCACGCTCGAGGTCGTGCTGTTGTACTGAATATCAGCACGTCTGTGATATCTTCAGTACTCACGCCGCGGAYGTAAACAGCACGACCTCGAGTGTGATGTTGCTTAATTCACCCACACTCTTCCATAATGTCATGTGCTCTCTATTAAGCCCCACCCACCTGAAACAGATTAAATGCAACCGATCCCAAGTCTACCAACCTTAAGACACCATAAGTGTCTGCACTTATTAACCTTTGATTAATAATTCATTTAGGATGCTGCAACGATAAACAGCAGCATTTACCCCTCAGCATTTCGTTGATCTGTCACAGTCAGGGTCATGAGACGTGGAGTGTCAAAAACACAAGAGAGAAGAATACTCACGAAGAACAGGAAATTAAAGAGAGACAGGAAGTACTTCGTAGCGGTGATGCAACCTTTGCCCATTTTGCTGACTCTGAAATAGAGAAGAAGAGCGTTTCAGGACATTATATATTCAAAACATTAGCAATTATTATAACATAACGGAAAGATTCTACTACGAGATGCGAATAAATGTGAAGTCAAGATGAATCAGAATCATACAGTTCAATGCTTATGAAGTCAAAACCAACAAAACAAACACGAGTTCAAATAACGCTCGAGGATTTTCTTCTGGTGTTTGTAGCGACGCAGCTTCTCCAGCTCGCGCTCTGCAGCCTGCACGCCGCGCGTCGCGACACACTTCCTGACCTCACAGCAAAACTGAAAGTAACAAGACGTAACAAGGACCAAGACGCGAGACAAAAGAGTTCAGCGTCCTCGGAGTGCGTCTGAGATAAGAGCGGTCTGATGTCATCGGTTACATCACCAGGCAACAGGAGACGGTCGTGTCGGTCGTGAAGACGATCATCAGACGCAAACAAAAGGGAGCGTTCACACACTGTTCGCACTCAGCACCTGAAACCTTATCAGCTCTTGTTTTTATCATTCTTCTAAGCTTTATATGAGTTCAGCGTCCTCGGAGGGCGTCTGAGATAAGAGCGGTCTGATGTCATATATATATATATGGGATTTTACCGGGATGCACGTGTTCACACAGTAAACAAACTCCTCATACAAAGTGGATTTTTCTTTCTTGCATTCACGTCCTGTTTTTAAGCTTTTCACAGTTTAAAAATCAAACCACCCCAACAGATAAAAAACAACAACAAACAAACAACAACAACAAACAAAACCTCTTACACAAAAAATTACAGTGCATGTGAAAGCAGGGCTYGGYGATGTTCTGATGTACTTACTGTAACATCGACATTCACTGTGGATAATAAAACCTCATTGTAGATATTGAGAATCTATCTACCTACTTATCTATTTATCACATCATTGTTTAACAAATATACTATAGCATATTTTTTTAAAACTCCCAAGCTACCATTTACAAAATGTATTAAATTTTTTCTAAAAAAAAATAAAAACAAACTTCTGTTGATAAACTTACAACGCTGTATAAACGTTTTACACCCTATGTCACAACATCTGTCCGCCATGGCCCCGCCCACTTCTGGACGGAAATCAGTGCCAAAACCCACATTCACACCCAGTCACAGAAGCGCTTTCAGCAACAGCACACATCTGATAACGTTATGTCGTCTCTGCAGTAAGCACTTCTAAGTCGTTCTGAACCGGCTCTGAACCGTCTATGTTGTTCTGTTCACGGCTAACGCGCGCTACAAAGCTAACTAGCTTCTAACTCAATGCTGAATCCCAAAACCCTCCCTAACCCCTGATCGAGAGCACTACTTGGTGTGTGGAACAAGGGATTATACACCCTACATAGTGCACCAGGTTTCCATTTAACTCTATTTGGGATTCGACCCCAGAACAGTTAGTTAGCAGTTCATTAGAAAGCTCGAAATGACAGTATTAGTTCCTGCTCCCTGCACACTATTTTATGAAGCGTGAGTTTAGCAGAGCGTTTTCCAGAGCATCGTCTCATTTGCAACACAAGCACTGAATGAGCTAATGCTAATGCTAGTAATCACTTATTTGTAGGCAAGCACGTTATGATAACAAATCAAACTTCTGCAAACTTTTATCCTTATTATCTTCTTCATCCATTTCCACACGCTTATTTCACTTTTGCATAAGTTATGAAATCCGCCACAACATACAACATGTGACAATAATCAGCAGAACAGAAGCTAGCAGTTACTAGCGTATTCTTTTATTTGCTTAACAAAGCACCAGGCAATCCAGCAGGTCACCAGGTAATATTTCTATTCATTTCTGGCTCTCTAATATAATTATCTATGAAATACACAGCAGCTTATTAATGCCTGTTATCGGTTCTTCTTCTGTCTCCTGCTAGCAGAATTGTTTTGCAAAACGATATATATATATCCTTATACATGCCACTTATGATAGAAACGCCTCTGAAAATCATGATAATAATTTTGTTGCATCGTTAAGCTTTTGATTGAAAACCAAGAAAATCACAGAAAAGACAATCACTGTTAATTAATAATATGAATAAATAATTAATAATCGTTACAAGACAGTSCTAACCAGATTGACTTCAAAGGCGTGTGCTCTCTGAGAGAACTTGCACTTTACAATAGAACAGACTAGAAACCGGTCTGTAGACATGTTATAAAAGCAGCGCAGGCGGCTAATAGGTGACTAAAGCGAGGATGAAACAGCACAAAGCGCACAGTTAATAAACTCTATTGTAGAGAAATATAAAAGAGTGCTATTCAGGAGAGGAAGAGCTTCATAACGGAAGGAAAACACACCAGATCAGGCGGCGCACCGTCACTGAAACTGTTCACGCCCACCTCGTCACTGATTGGCTAGTGGAGATGTGTGAGAGAATAAATGAAGTCTAAGAGTAACTTACTTTATCTGTGGATGTAAATGTGAAGGTCTATTAACATCGATTGTAAATCAAGAAGACTGTAAGTCGTTAAATATTCCTAGTAGAGATGAAGAACATATTATGATTCTTTCACGGTAATTCATGACTAAAAAATCTAAATTTTTAAATTATTTTTAAATTTGTATATTTTTGCATTTAAGGTGGTAATATGATGCAGTTCCTCTATAATCCTACAGGTGGTGCACTCTAATCTATTCACCCACTGGCAGGCAGTACAGCATCCCGTTTGGTAGGAGCAGATTTTACCAAATKTGTTTAACAAAGTCTGAAAAAACARCAAACATATTCAATCGGGATATATAATATAAATTGTAAATTGTGATATATAAATTAAATTGAGATGCTTACTACAATATTGCGCGATACAAATCTAACCTGCACCGAGATATCGCGATAATATCGTATCGAGTGACTCCTGGGGATTCCTGGTGAAATTAAGTTGAGTCAATTTAAATAAATACGACGTACTGTTGTAAACGAGACTCAACAACAATGTAGCTACAAAAAAAAAAACTGCAACAAACACAACATGACACGACACTTCCGCCCTTCCTGTTGGCCCCGCCTCCTCCAAATCTTTTGACTCATTCTAAAAATGTTTTTTTTWAATTCTGACAAACAATCAGGAATTGTTTGTGGACATTTCATGTAAGCACTTCTGATTAAAAAACATAAACGAGTTAGACAGCGTAACGATTTGAGGATTTGCGGTATTTAGATCATCTCTCTTTGAAGTTCTTCTCTTCAAAGCTCAAACTATTTCAGAAAAGGTTCCGATGTTCTGCCTTCGCAGAAAGTGTCAGAAACGTCGAGTTAACAAACTCCGCTCTGCTTCCCTTCACCCCGACCTTATAAAAACCTCCTCGGCTCGTTTCCTCGCCTGTCAGAATTTTCAAAGCGCTGCTATTTATATCCATAGGCTGAGAGAGGGAAGAGCGGAGGTCTGACGGAGGATCACGTTACCGTCTTTCACTTATCATGGACACTCCTGCAGAAGAGAAAAAGTAAAAGGACAAAGTAGGACACTTTCCGTACTCCTTATTGTACTTTCCTGTACCGGTCGCAACACGAAATAAAACGACACAAAAGAAGAAAGACACGGGGAAAAAAAAAATACATGTGAGTTAGTCTAATCCTTTATAAACCCCTGGACATGTCAGAGCTTAGATGATGAAAGTAATACAAGAAGAACAGCATTTATTCTTCCATAAGCAGTTAAACGCTGACATGAGACTGGGACTGCTGGGAATGACACGGTCTAAAATTTGTTGCAATCAATTTTTTTTTTTTAAAAGCTAAGGCCAAATAAATAAAAACCTGAATTAATAATCAGGTAAATATAAAAAAGAGATATCGTTATAGGTGATATAATTAACAGGTAATGAAGTGATTTGAAACAAGTGTGATGTGCTTCAGGTGTGCATGTCAGAACATCTGGACTTTTTTTAAAACATCTGGAAAGAGTGTTAGAAGTTCCCTATGGAGGCGGGGGGGCAGCCGAGCTGAAGTTCATCAGCATGCGACGCACACCGAGGTGCTGGTTAACACCCCAAGGCCTTTCCTCTTTCCAACCCCCCTCCACACACACACACACACACACACACACACACACACACACACACACCCTGCTGAGAGACAGGGCCAGCTTTGATTTCCCACAACAACAAAGGCAGCTTTTCAGTGACGCTTTTCACAGCTTACAAAAGCAGAAACTCTACACACACTAAAGACGTACACTGGCTTAAACGGTCCACGCCACACAATGAGTTCTGCGGGTTTTTTTTTTTTTTTAAAGAGCAGAGCAAAATTGTTCATAGATCCCGAAAAACAAGCTTCTCCATCCAGGCGGCTTTATATCCGCCGCTGACACAAACGTGACAGCGAGCAGCACCACACTGTCGCAGATGGCCCGACCCAAATCACGCTGGCCTTTAAATAAAGCCCCGTCCGCTCTTTCTCTCCGTCTCCAGACGACTTAATTCAGTCTCGTGAATGCCGGATGGTTTCCCGTGGCAACCATAGAAACGGGAGGGTAAAGAACAAGTGGATCCTCTTGAGAAAGCAAACACTCTCACGCTCCGTGGCATGTAAACAGGAAAAATAGTAATAATAATAATGAGGCCGGCGCTGGTCTACGTTCATTCCAGCACCTGAAGACCATGAGTCTGGTTAAGTGGGGTCCTCAAACCCGGTCCTCAAAAAGACCAAGAGGAAAAGTTTAACCCCCATGTCTGTTCACACTAGCAACCATCAAGCCACATGTGTATGTACTGTATATGTGTGAGTGTGTGTGTGTGTGTGTGTGTGTGTGTGTGTGTGTGTGTGTGTGCACCTTTCTGCAGTTATCATTACAAAATTAAATAAATGAATGCTTGTAAAGCTAATTAGCTAAACATAAAGTAAAGAAAGCCCTTGTGACTTAAATCCTTATTAGGGTTCAGAACAATCCCTGCAACTACTTCCTTCCAATTCGAACATTTCATGTGACACAAATTTAGCGAGAGGTTATACATGGCAAGATGTGATAAAGTGTCCGGATTTGCTACTAAACAGCAAGTTTACACAAAACATGGCACAAAAGCAGAATTCAAGGAACATTACACCATGTATAACGTAAGATCGGTCCGAGGGATCAATCGCGCCAATCGTTTGGATTGGCTGCTTTAGAGAATCATAACTTATTGGCTTGTAGTTGAAAAAAAACAGATAGTTACCTGTCACATTGTTGTTTGCGAAATGTTTGCATGTATGCATCTGCATCACATGTCGCTCTAAATTGCCTCTGTGTACTTTTATTTACGCGTAAACGCGCTATTGTAGAAAGCTAACTCGCTTCTAACACATGGCTGACTCCTCATTTCTACAACCTCTGATAACTGGCCCAACTGCACGAACCTTGAGTGTAATACTACTTAATTATTGTATAACAATGAAATATTTGCTTATTAATAATAAAGCGCATCATCTTTTAAAGTAACAGTCTACGTATATACATGAATATACAAATTATGTCACTATAAGGTCACTACTCCTACCTAGCGCCTAGCATACCTAGCTACTTGCTGCTAGCTTACATCAGTTATTTTATAATAACAGATTGTATAAGAAAGCTGGCAAGCTTAACATTCAGGTTCTTTAAATGTAACGTCGTTATGCCTTAATCTTGAACCTGATTGGTCTGAAGCTATGACGTTTGTTAGTGACATCATTGATGAGGTTTTACAGTAAATACCGCAAGTGAGTAACTCCTAAAACAACAACAATGATAAAAGTACATTTTTAAGTTCCGGAAGGAAACATCTTAGTAAAGACTGCTGCAGTTATACTATATAAAAGAGACACACAAACTTCACTTCCTGTTGGAATAAAGACAATTGTGGAATGCGGTCGAACTGGACCTCTAGCTGCTGAAAGCATGTTGATAGCCGTGTCAACTTCTACTGAAAGATGACAAGAAGAGCTTAAAGTGTACACCATTTTAGGGAACATTTAGTGAAACATACACAGTTTACATCATGCAGAGCGAGAACAGCAGACTGTGTTCACCAGAGAAACATGTGTTTCACATTAGAACTTCACAGCAAAACCAGCGCCAGATTCCGCTGGAAAGTCAGAGATGACCTACATTCGGAAAAGCATTCGCTCTACCACCACCACCTCATAAGGAGGGCATTAACCCCCAGTGACAGATGTCCCATTAATTCACTGAGAAAAAAAAAGAAGAAACTGACACACAGAGCTGGTATTTAGCTGTGTTGTTGATCAAATCAAAAGCTTGACCAGTTCACAAATAGCAAACAGAGCTAATTTTGTAGTTCGGTAACTAGCACAATTTATATTTTTACGACCCCCCATGGACCACAAATAAACCTTAACAAGGAGTCCAGACAACAAGGCACAATGGCGGGACAGAAAGCAACTCAGCACCGAACCGAAAGTAACAACATATATATTTTTAGAAGTTTTAATTATTGACGTTTAAATTCTTAGTTTTAATTAGTAAATCTATTATAAGAGTAAAAAACATTTTTTACACCATATCAAATTTATATCTTTTTAGCAATTAAAACATAAATGTCAAGTTTAAATATTATTATTATTATTATTATTATTATTTATATATATACATATAAAATGTTAACAAATATGTTAAATAGTTTCAAAAGTATGGGCAGAGAATTTCTAACTTATAAAGAATTAACTTATAAATAATATGTTAATAAAATTTAGGACTAAATTGTTTCTTTCACAATTGCTTTTTTAAAACAAAATTTCAAAATCTAGTAGCTAGTAAGACAAAATGTATTTATTTTTAAATCATATATCAAGACTCAAAGGTTTGTGATATATAATATTTACAATATCCACCTAATATACCTTAAGAAAAAGATATAGTCAAGTCAATACCAGCTAGCTCTTAGCCTCTTGCTAACATCATAATGTAAATTACCAGGAAAATCTGAAAGCTGTAATTGATAGATGTTATCTCAAACAATAGCAAAGAAAAGGTTTAGTGCACAGGGTTAGAAAACAAACTAGAGAAGCACTAGTCTGAGTGTCAGTAGCTATCTGTTGATAGCTGATGATTTCATTACCTGGATAAGGAACAGGGCTGAGCAATCTGATATTGTAATAAATTAGGAAAGGATACAATGTTCTGAAGTATCATTATATATTTTTTTACTTCTTTTTTTTTTTAACAAAAAACTCAAACTTTGGAAACAGGTTTAATAGCTTTCAATAATTGACTTTGTAAAATAATGAATCATTCTTTCAAACTTCCCAGCATACTTATTACTGTATATATAAGAATCATCAAACCCAACAATGAAAACATTTTTGTTTTTTCTTGTACAAGTTGTTTCGGTTTCCTTCTTTGATCCATAACTGTTATCTCAAACAATAGTGAAGCAAAGGTTTAGTCAGAAAACAAACTATAGAAGCACTAGACTGAGTGTCAAGTAGCTATCTGTACTGATCATTTCATTACTTGCATAAGGAATAGGGTTGAGCGACTTAGAATACAGAATACTTTCAGACATTTATTTAAAAAAAAAGACAATTCTTTTTTTTATTTATTTTGTAAAATAATATTCTGACAAACATTTCTTTCCAAATTTCCTGAACATTAAATACTGTATATGCCTATATAAAAGGAATCTACTTAGAAATGATGTACCTCATGATACATATATCGCGATTATCAAATTTGTTTGTCTTATAGCCCATACTTAATAAGGGAAACCATTCGTGTCTTTTCCTTGTACAAGCTCCTTCTTTTCCTTCATAACTTTCATTTTAATCAATGTTGAAAAACATAGATTCATAGGAGTTGTTAAAACAGGAGATATCATCTTAGGAAAAGCAAATATCGTGAATTATCCGAGCATTATGTATCGCTGCAGACTTCAAGTATCGTGATTTGATCTTTTCGTGCTATTGACTAACAAAGGACGAAATGTTACTTAAATCTTGTTATTTATTTTATTTTATTTTTTAGGCTGATGAGTTTTACGGTTTTCTTGGATAACAGACAGATACAAATTATATTGGATAGCAACTTTGGGAACTTTTACATAGAAAGAATTTATAAGGCGAATGAGTTTTGTATGTTTTGTAAACTGATGACATGATCCTCGACGTTTACTTTGGCGTCGACCGTCACAAAGATGAAAATAAATCAAATACCAGTACAAATTTATATATATATAAACAAATAGATTAAAAATCGTCTGATCTTACGCGACTATACACGTACACGTTTGTGGGAGACGAGCTACACGTCGAGCTTTACGCGTTTAAATGTTTACCTCAGGAGATAACTACGGGGGGCTCGCGCGCTGCTCGCGCCACATCAGCGCCTCTCTCGCGCGCTCGCTCTCTCGAGCTTCTTTCTCTCTCTCTCTCTCAAAGCAACAACCAAGGAAAGAGAAAAATAACGCGAACAACAACAAAAAACGAAACTTTCCACAAGTGCAAACCAATCCTCTATTTAGTGCATGTCGTTTGCGATACTCACGTTTTATTATTTTGTTCTTTCTTTCTGGATAAAGAGTCCTACAGCTGTCAGTCGCGCGCTGCTGCGTTGTTGAGTGACTCCTGAACACTCAGACACACGAACACACTCACACACATGCACAATGTGGCAGGCAGAGTGCTGAACTCACTCCTACGACCGAAACGCTCGCGCTCTCCACCATGCGGCAGAGCACCGTCACCACGGAAACAACACACACACACACACACACACACACACACACGAGCTGATCCATGCATGCACACCCGCCCACGCTTTGACCGTGAGAACACACTGTACATGACTTATAGCATGTTATATAACTTGCCTACACACTGCTCATTACAAGTCCAATCCCATGTACATGCATCATCGTTACAGAAAAAGAAAACCCACCCTGAATCATGTGCATTTTTAATTCAAATTAACTTCACTATGTAGAAGGCTCTGGTTCGATGCCCAACCAATGCCCCAAACCCCAGACACTGGGCTCAGTGCCGGTCCCAAGCCCGGATAAGAGTGCCTGTGACAAAAAAAAAACCTGTGATAACGTTTTGTGCAAATCTGATGGTGACCCCACTATGGAACCAGACGAAAGAGTAACAACAGCTACATTTGGAATCTCAAGGAGTCAGTGATACAAAGTTGCACTAATATAAATGTTACCCAGAATGCAGTGCGGATGTACGAGTGCAGAGGATCGACTTACGAGATAGCGAGAGCGTCGATGTTGGCGGCGGCGATGTAGATTAGCGTGAAAGCTGAATCTTTGGAAGCTGACCTGATTGAGCAGAGTCTACAGGTTATAAATCTCTCTATGTAAAAAAACAGAAACTGTATCTGTTAGGGTGGTGTATGTGGTACCATCCCGTGTCACAGGGGTTTATGTCACAATATGACTCAATAGTACACACAGGAAGCCACATCATAGGTGGGTCACACCTATGCAAGTCACAGGTTATCCTCATCGACTGTGACAGTAGGCAGCATCGTCTATGGCTGCAGAACATTAGAAAGTCGACCGCACTCTCCATTCATAGGTAATGGTTGGACGCAGGCATCAAGATCATCAAGTTCCATTCCCAAGTCACATTCTGTAGTTTCAGTCTTGTGACGTGTCACGAAGAATGAGAAAAGGACTAAGTTCATTTAACTTAAAAAAGTAGTAGCTGTTCTGCCTGGTGAGGGGTTATTAAGAGCAGGGTCCAGGCATCATTTAAAAAAAAAAGAGGATTTGCGACGTGGAGGTGAGTTTAAGGTGGAGGTGGGCAAAGTATGCAAATCCTGAGTAAAAATAGAGAATCCCTAGGGCAAATAGTACGTAAAAGTTAAAAGTTAAATAGTAGGCTTTAAGTAAAAGTAAAAGTCCTCCATTTACTTGTGTACCCAAGTAAAAGTACAGAAGAGCTCAACTTCAAATTTACTTAAGTATCAAAATTACCAGTATGTATTAGCTAACAGTAGCCTTTATCATAGTAAAAAAAAACTATCTCTGTCTCGCTCTGCTTTCTGGTAGTAAACATGCTGTTTTCATCGCTGTCTACAACCTGTTGCGTTATGAGTTGTGTTTTGAAGGAAAGGCAAGTCAGACAGTTACACATAATAGTCAGCAGGTGGCGAAATTCCTGCTTCAAATGCTACACACCTCTGTGGTTAGCTTAGGCAACGGCATGCAGAACTGTGTTGAAGTAAGAGTACAGATAAGTATCCCCTAATAAAACTACTCAAGTAACKTGCATAGACATGAAATACGTACAATACTTAGGTATTCGGTTACCTCCCACTTCTGGTATGTGGAAGTAGATAGGAAGCTAGCTAGCGGTAGCTGCTACTGTCTCGCACCAAATTTAACATTAAATGTTGAAGTGAATTTATTCCGATGTATCTACATCATTTATATTTAGTACTAAACTGTATATCCAGTGTGTTTTTAATTGTTTCCCACTATTACCATTGCTATAAGTATAGTGTTTACATTTATGTCAACTAGCCAGCTACTTAAGAGGCAGCAAGATGTCCTGCTTAAATGAAGAAAGTTTTAATTCTTTCATTTAATGATATTGTGACTTACCTCATCAATTGTAGGTTTTGCTTTGTCTCTTTTGCATCAAAAGGACAGAGGTAGAATGATAACTAATCTTTAAGATGAAGAGATTAGATAGAAGGCAGCACTGTGGCCTCACACCTCCAGGGTCGAGGGTTCGATTTCCATCTCGGTGTCTGTGTGTGTGTGTGTGTGTGTGTGTGTGTGTGTGTGTGTGTGTGTGTGTGTGTGTGTGTGTGTGTGTGTGTGTGTGTGTGTGTGTGTGTGTGTGTGTGTGTGTGTGTGTGTGGAGTTTGCATGTTCTCCCCGTGCTTGGTGGGTTTCCTCCCACAGGCCATAGACATGCAGATTAGGCTGATTGGTGTTATGATGGTGTGTCAAAGTGTGAATGAGTGAGTGTGTGAACAAGCATGAATGAATGAAGATTAGATGAATTGTAACAATGGAGAACACTGTGACATTGAATTGAGGAAAATTACCTGAGGTTGGGACAACAGTGATACCAAGGCGGTGATGCATGACTACTGAATAAGAGGGTAGAGCTGGTCAGCCAAAAGGCATTATGGTTAAATGTAGGAAACTGCAAACTAGTGTGAAAGTTTAAAACAAAATAAAAATGTTCATGAGTGGTGCAAACCAAAATCATTTGTCCCAAGAGATCAGAAGGAGTTCCAAGAGAGCTAAACTGGCTGCTCTCCGGGTGTGAAGGAAAATCGCAATCTCTCTCTCTTCTATCAGTCACTAACCAAATGTGGACGTCTGCAGATGTACAGAGAAGAGTGTGAATAGCAATTTCATCCTTTCACCTTTCTATATTACGCCATTCCATCCCACAGCATGAGCAGTCACACTAGACTTTTTTGTTGGCTTCAGGTGTCTCGCAGGCCGTACAGATTGTTCACCTCTCACTCCTGGATCTGTCGCTGTCGAATGAAACGGCAGACCCAACCGTCTGTTTAGAACGACTAAATTAGGGAGCAAATCTGGGAAATCAAAAATACCAATTCATTCGTTTTCACAAGAAGATTCCAGGAAGTAAATTCCAGGAAGTCGTACAGTTGCAGCGAATTATAATAGTAGATTCAGTAAAGATGAAAGCAGCAGCGTGAGCAAAGTTCTTCTCAGGCTCAGGCTCAAATATTAATCTTTATTTTATAGTTTTAGTTTTATTTTATATATAATTTATATAACTCTAACTCGCAAACAGCAGAGGCCATTAAACATTCAATATGGCACCACAAAAATGTTACTAAACACTCATATTATAACATATAGTATGTTGCGAGCTATACTAGTGGACTAAAAGACATAAAACATTTTTTTTTTTTAAATCACAACAGTACAGTACAAAGAAATAAAAGAAATGTTGAGAGTTTGAGAGTTTTAAGATTCCAAATAGGACAATATTGAGTCACATGAACTGGTTTGTTAAAGAATCTGTGAAGGTTTAGAAATTAGAAATTTAGGTTGATTTAACATTTGTTTGAATCTATTAGGACTTTTTCTACAAAAACAAAACAAACGAAAAAAAACAGAGAAACATTCAACCATTTTTTTTTTTAAATAAAGTTATTTTTAGATATGTAACTGCTTCTTTAACTTATGGAAAATGAAGTATGACTAAAAATCTTTCCTTGAAATAGATGCTTGTTCCTGAAGGAATCGTCAGTGCTGTGTGTCATAATATTGATATTGTTAAGTAATTTATTAGTATCTTATCTAGACTGACTCACCACACAGCAGGGGTTGTGTTAACATTTTGTACTTTCTTAATTTCAGAGCTAAATGTTGTGCTATTTATACATGAATGGATATCCTGAGCAATATCGTGACATAAGTTGAACTAGAAAAGCTTCCGAGAAGCATGATGTTTGAGAACAGGATGAGGAAAAACCCTGACAGGGTCATCGTGCTGAGTTCATCCTGACATCGCCGTTATCAGGAATGAGGAGGAGCTCTGTAACGATAGCTTGTAAGTTCTCAGGAGACAGAAACAGCCGGTGCCTCCTGGTAGGATCTGGGAAAAGAACACATCAATCCCAGTGGCTCTGTGTTTCCTCTGTATCTATTAATACGACGAGTCGTTGCAGGGAAACATTTCCATTTCCTGTAAACACACGATGCACATTGAACAGATCCCGAAAAACTCTAAAACCCAAACTTGAAACCGAAGGCATTTGCAAAACTGTATCTTTATTTCAGAAGCACTTCACATTCCTGCTATAAAAGTATATACAGAAGTCTACGTAGGCTTGTACTTTATGTACATGAGTTTTTTTTTTTTTTTTTCAAAACGAAACACAATCAGGAGTAAAGAGGCAGAGTATTTGAGCCGTGTCGTATTTGTGAAAGCACACTGTGCTCAAGGCGAAAAAAGTCACCGTGCGAAGCAACCGTACAACACGAATTCAACACACATTAACCCCCAAGTTGTGTGAAGTCACGGTCAGATTTTTGGTTTCTATACAGATCAGACATATATAGATATATACTTTTTTTTTTCTTTTCTGGCAGCCAGAGACAAATCATTTCAAAAAATCCCTTTATGATGACTGGACAGGTTTCATGTTAAAGTACATTAATGTAAATATGTACCATCATGCTGATTTATTTGAGCTTTTCATTCAAACACAGATGTAGATATAAAACATATTCAAACACGTCCTGGTTATTAAAAGTTGTTTAAAGTTAACATTATTTATAGTACTGTACTTGATTGTACTTATTGAGATGTAACCCGTCTTAAAAAATGCAAAATAAATAATAAAAAATAAAAAAGAAAAAGTTCATTCATTGGGCATGACTTAAAAAGAAAAAGAAAAGAAAGACGTGTTAAATAGAAATAAATGGACACAAATTAGCTGGAACAGAAGAAAACAACGGCAGCTTTTTATTCCTAAACTCCGCCCTGTTATTCATTGACCATTTAATAACCTTTTAATCTGGCCTGATGAAATGGATATCGATTTACACTGGCCTAAAACAAGAGCAAAACATTTAATCACTCATCTACGTCAACTAGAAGGCTTTATATAATTATAGTATACTTGAATCATAAACTGCCTATTTGTCCAAGAGCAGCAGGTTATCGAGGAAATGATGTAAACACTGATGTTGACAAAGTGTTAAAGGCTTGAATTAGATACGACACACAGCACGAACATTAAAAACCTTTTCCTTCCCGTTATTCGTCGTATTTATAGATTTAATTAATGCTACATTTGTACTGCTACACTACGACGATGCAGCACAATCTCCAAAATAAAAAAGCGCCAAAAAACAATAATAATAATAATAATAATAATATATCTACTGTATAGGTTTTAAATGTGTTTTACATCACCTCACAAATCAAAGCTCTATCCTGATCCGTGCTCTACGCTCCTCATGAACATCTTTACTAATGAATACAGATAATACTTACACACTGTTCTTGTTCATAACACTCACAGATTAATGCAGTTTATGCTCGGAACGCTCCGTTCACAAACAATACAACGCCGAACGATCCCGTGCTCGGTGTACGGGAACTGAGCTTATTTGAACAAACTGTGCTTTAAAACTAGATCCAGATGCATCAATGTTCATTTCTGATCAACAATTGACATTTTCATATTTTGACATTAAAGCTCCCACAATCGTCATTCATTCGGCTGTAATAATAGATATATTCCAAATGTAAATGACAGTTTAATACATCAGACCTGCCAACCTTAAAGAAGAATGTGTAACTGAATAAATCTCAATTACACATTAATAAAATAAAACATTAATAAAATATGTTACATGCGGCGATTTATAACTAAGCGTGTATGTAAAGTGTTGAGGGTTTATATTTGAACTAAAAAAAGACCAATAGCTAGCTTCAATCACCTGAATGAAAATTTTTAATGCCATTTGCTAATACTACTACTATGAGGGGTGTTCAAGTCAAACCGGGACTTTTGATTGTACAGAATGACAGTACACAGTTCTGAGAGTAAAAAACTTCCTTTATTTCTCTATATATAATCCCCTGATACACTAATGCACTTATCCCAGTATGTCACTAGAGCCATGATCGGACTGCTTGCTAATTCACATCTAAAAACCTGGCCTTCCTGGAACTCCTTTAAGGTGAAATCGTCTTGGAGCGAGGTGACTTGAACGCCGCTCACAGGAACTAATAACTGATGCACACTATTAGATTTGAGTTCACATTAACAAACTTCATGTTCCATCATGGAACGTAAGCGAGCCGTTGGAAAAGGGGGCGGAGCTCGTTTACTGATTGGCTCATCTTTTTTATTTATTGAGCAGAAGAAAATGACTGTAATGTATTTTTAAGTCATGATTCTTAATTCCCATATTAGATGTTAAGTGGCGTAAGATCATGAGATTTCACTTCCCATCATTGGACCAGGCGTCCAAGAAAGGAATCCGAAGTGCTTGAGATGGGCGGGGCTTACTATTTCTGTCCTGTCTATCACGGCGACACTACACAATGCTGTGATCTCCTGCATGCGGAAGAGTCCAGATAGCACTTTAATGGTGATGTAACGGTTGGCAGGTCTGAAGTCCACACACTGGATAATTGTACACCATCAGTTAATCTGCTACACACACACATACACATTTGAATCTCAGTGCACAAATGAGATCATCTTGAGGAAAAACATCCAAAGAAGCCCCAACCAGAAACTCCCCTGCATTCCCAGACTCATCACTCTGCATCTGTACGCCATCACATGATGAAACTGAAAGTGTCCATACAGACGAAGTGCTACACAACTCAGACTGCGTTTGGTCCTGATAGAAGAGCTACGGTAAACCATGAATGTCGTGCGAGTCATAAAGCACGCATATACACACACACACACTCGGGTTGCTTTCACACTTGGCCTCAGCTCGCCCTATAATCAGACGCAATAAGAAAGATGGGCGAGTTGTTTGTCTTCCCTGTACCACCAGCATGTTGCTTCTTGCCCCGCATCTTGTGATCCGATTGGTCAGGAAGTAAAAACATCCACCCACCCACCCACCCACACACACCCACGCACATGCACCCACACACACTATATATTTTTTAACTTGTGGAAGCTCTAATGTGACCGAAAAAAACCTCCAAAAAAACATCATCAGCGCCTTTTCAAATCAGCTGATTCCTGCGGGATAACATGACACGCACGCGCTGCGGGTAAAAATAAATACGCCAAGTGTAAAAACAGCCGTAATAAACTGAGCACACAGTACAGGATTACACAACGGATTTAAAATTAGTATTTAAAATAGGAAGTGATAAAGAAGCATCAGGGTTTATTTTAGTCTCGTAAACGCCTCAGAGGGGAAAAAATATCTTCTTTAACACTTGGTTTCGGCTCTCTTTTAAATTTGTCAGAAGGCTAAGAATGTTTTGAGTTCCTGTAAGTTTTGGCACCCTTTTTTTACTGGCTGGGTGCAAAAAGTTGCCTGGGAAAAAAAAGGAGGCGTTACTGATTTAACAGAACCGTCAGTCAGTTCTCAGATCGTCAGTTTGGAACGCAGGAGAGTCCGTATTGAGTTTCGCTCGAAGCTAAAGCATGAAATCTCAACATCACAAAAATAAAGCTCCTTTTATTTTTTGGTCCAGAGAGTTTCTAATATGTGTGTGTGTGTGTGTGTGTGTGTGTGTGTGTGTGTCTTCTTATTGCATCTACATGAATCGGCGGTCTCGAATAATTCTGTTCAAGACCAAGAAATGAAACTTTGGACAAATATTCAACGTTAAAAAAAAAGAAAAAGAAAAAAAGTAAAGCATGCTGTAATTTAGTGATGCGTCCTCGTGTGTGCAATGACATCGTATTAGTCGAATTTGTGCAGCTGTGAAACACTGGATGAAGCAGAAGTAGGACAAAAAGTCTAGTGTTCAAGAGCTAATGCTAAAAACAGATCTCACTTGGAGCCGAGGGAGAGATCTCGAAAGGAGGGGAAAAAAAAGAAAGTTCTAAGAAGAAAGCTTATCTAGAAGTATTTTTTATTCCTACGTTAATACTGTTAATAAAAGCCGTTACAAAGTAACAGTTCAGAAAGACACAACGTTATCGCAACATTGTATACAACCAAATAAACAAATACGGCTTTTTGATCATCTTTATTAGATATTTATGCTTTTTTTCCCCTCTTATTCGACCAGACAACTGGTTCAACTTTTAAAAAAATTTTTTTTTTCTTAATCCAAAATTGAATTCCTGAATTTTGTTTAATTCTTGAGCCCTTTACTCGTAATACACCTTAATTACTTTCTAATCTTCGAGTTAAAAACAAAACAAAAACAAATCTTTGAAAGTCATAATCTCATTGTTTGGTAGTATTTTCCCAACAAAACTAATTATTGAGAAATCTATAACTGATATACCAGGGCGAGTCAAAAATTATCCGCACTCTAGCTGTAGAATTTATTTTAATGAACTTTTATAAGAGACAAATAATAAAAAAATTTCACACTCTCAAGTCTCCTTGCTTTTCAGTGCACTTTGTCCATCTGTCAACATTCTTTTGTATTTCAGCATTAAAAATTCATTATTATGAGCTGCGAGCCACGAATGCACCGCTGTCTTCATTTCCTCATCAGAAATGACTCTTCATCTGCTTTCAGGGGACCAAACAGGTGAAAGTCTGATGGAGTGAGATCAGGACTATAGGGAGTGAGGACGCTTTAACGCGAAGTGTCCACAGAAGAGTGCGGACGCCCGTCGTCACGCGAGATCTCGACGTCCTCTGAGTTTAATCCGAAGTTTATTATTCAGCTCTTCAATAAGCRTCTCACTGTAACGAGCGCTGCTGATCGCTGAATCGCTTCCCTGATAGCGTTCCAATACTTCTGGCCCTGGGGAATCCCAGAAAACTCTCAGCGTTGATGAATTTTCCAGCTGATGATCGACTTTTGAACTTTTTTCTCAGTCGGCTTAATACTTACTTAATACACTGTTTGCTCTCAGTAACGATTCTCTTTAAGAAACGTTCATCTTCCTTAGAGTATCGCTCCACATTTTGTATGCAGATGTACAGTACAAACGCTTCTGTTTATTCTCTTCCATCAGTTGTTTCGGCAGCAGGTACACCCTCAGACCACAAAAAAAAACACACGAATCCCTGCACGCTGCTCTTCTTTTGTACAAATCACAAGCAAGGGCGTCCACTTTAGCTCAAACCGCAGTTACAAACGAGCGGATGTAACACGTTCAAACACGTAACGCGTTCACTCGGTGACTGGGGAGACCGCGGCCTTGAACGGAAAGCGCTGATGAAAGCTTTAATATAGCCAGAGCATGGATGTCTTTTGTTTTTTTGACTCACCCTCGTATATAAATATATATATTCATGATAATATCGCTCAGTCTGTGAAACTAAAGCTAAATTATGTAGCAAGGTGATGAGCGCGACAATCAGGAGGAAATGAGTGCTGAGCGTCCAAACTGTTGCCGTAGATGCAATAAATATCAAGATTAATCATGTAATAACAAAATAACCCAACACACACACACACACACACACACAAAGTCTCCGCCTGCCCATGTGACCTGAGTCACTGATCTTGTAAACATGTCACGACAGACAAATCCTGTAATGTGCACTCAGTATTATACTCTCATTATTCCCACGCACTCTCACACACACACACACACACACACACACACACACACGTGATGCGCCTCAGATCTTCTTGGGCCGACGGCTGAGCTGACCGTAGTACGACAGGGTGATGAGGAGGAAGACGGCGTCGCTGAGGAGGAGGAGAGCGGCTCCGTTGGACAGCGTCCCCATCTCCAGGAGCGAGACGGACGTCACTGTGGAGACACCGACGCTTTAGAGACAATGTTCGGGAGAAGCCAAGTGAAAATGAAACACATTTGGCTGCCAGAAGGCTTGAGTGCCAGAGTGGTGTGTGTGTGTGTGTGTGTGTGTGTGAATTTAGGTCATGACATCATTATGCCGCCCTCGTGTGATCAGAATGCGCAACTGTGATTAACACAGAGACCAGAAGATGGCGCCGTAATCCTGGCTGTTTACAGCAGAAGCCCTGGACACTCTGGCATCGAGTCTAAACATGTCCGTCTCTGATCCAATCCAAACATGTTTTAAGATTTTAATATACTTGATGAATATTTATATACAGTACAGTACAGCCGAAGGCAGATGTTTTGAGAATGACACAAACAATAATTTTAACAACGTCTGCTTCAGTGTTTTTAGATCTTTGTGTCAGATGTTACTCTGGTACACTGAAGTATAATTACAAACATTTCATAAGTGTCGAAGGCTTTTATTGACAATTACATTAAGTTTATACAGCGAGTCGATGTTTACAGTGTTGATTATTCTGTTTCAAGACCTCTGCAGTTCACCCTGACATGCTGTCAATCAACTCCTGGGCCACACCCTGACTGATGGCGCAGCCCATTCTTACAATATCAATGCTTGGAGTTTGTCAGCGTTTGTGGGTTTTTGCTTGTCCACACGTCTCTTGAGGATCGACCACAAGCTCTCAATAGGATTAGGGTCTGGGAAGTTTGCAGTTCCTGGACATAAACCCAAAATTTTGTTGGTTTGTTTGTTCCCCGAGACACTTAGTTGTCACGTTTTCCTCATAGCGAGGAGCTTCGTCACGCTGGAAAAGGCATTGTTCATCACCAAACTGTTTTTGGATGCTTGGGAGAAGTTGCTCTCAGAGAATGTTTTTGTACCGTTCTTTATTTATGGCCGTGTTATTAGTAAAAATAAAAAAATTAAAAGTAAACTCCCTTGGCTGAGAAGTAACCCCACACAGGAATGGTCTCAGGATGCGTTACTGCTGGCATGGCACAGGACTGATGTTAGTGCTCATCAGTTCTTCTCCAGATGCCCCAAACAATTGGAAAGGGGATTCATCAGAGAAAAATAAATTTGACCCCTTTCAGTCATCAAATCCTCGTACCTTTTGCAGTATATCAGTCTAACCTTAATGTTTTTCCCTTTAGAGACGTGGCTTCTTTGCTGCCCTTCTTGAAATGTATGTAGGTGAGCGCTAGCCTCAGTCATGATGTGTCATGGCAACAGTAAGGCATCCTGAGACCATTCGTGTGTGTGTGTGGTGTTGCTTCTCCGCTAGCGGAGTTTATTTTTGCCCAAGAAAGAGAGGTACAAAAACATCAGTTTGGTGATGAACAATCCCATTTCCAGCTCCTTTCCATGAGGCGAAATGATGACTCGGGGAACAAAACATGGAAATTGGGTGTCCATGGCCAGGAAACATCCCACTGAGATCTTGTGGTCGATCCTCAAGAGGCGGGGGGACGAACCAAACCCCAGAAATTCTGACAAACTCCAAGCATGGATTATGTAAGGATGGGCTGCGCCATCAGTCAGCGTGTCAGCGATTCACAGAGGTCTTGAAAAACGAGATCGACACGGTAAATATTGACTCTCTGCATTTGTGTCATTCTCAAAACTTTTGGTAAAACATGTGCTCGGTCTAATGAGTTATGGTTTCTGTAGTAACAGCTCGTTCATGTACACCGGACAATACGCCAGTGTCGGCACTTTGCAAGAGTCAGCTTCATGACGGAGATGTTTACGCAGAGAGAGCGCAGTGTGTTTAAGGCTGCTAAGTGATAAAATGCCTGATGTGAGCTTTTTGTAACTAAAATCGTTCATGGTGTTAAAGGGATGTAACACTTCAAGTGCGTGCTGCTGGAGTAAAATAATCAAAAACATACTAAAACAATGAGACGCTCCTTCATCGTCACTGATTATTTTCCCTTCGTATTCCCCGTGTTCGTCCTCATCTTCATCAGTAAGTGTGTACGAGCGGTGTTAGTTCGGCTGATCATGTCCGAGGGAGGAAAAACTACAACGGCCAACACGCCTACGCCGGACCTTCTGGGATCTTACCTAGGAACTGTACGCCCAAGTAGCACGCTTCGGTGAGCAGAGTCCACTGTATGATGACTTTCTCCGCTGTGTAGAGGCCGTTCCACAGGATTAACGAGATACCTGTTGGGGAAAGGTCAAACACATATGGCGAGGGTCAAACACTAATCTCTGATCGCAACATCGCCGGGTACACACCGACGCACGCTGTGAAGTGCTCGTGTTAAGGCGGGCCACACACACAGGCTTCAGGTTGAAAGCGCGAGTCTTCGATGCATGGGCTTTTTGATGATTTGGCTCAGAGGCTGAGACACACGTAGAGAATCCCTCTGATCTCCTCCCTTAACGCCGGATATGGATACACAGGGACCAGCTGCTGCTTCTCTGCCCCCTCCTGTAAACCATCTGGCACAAAGATTATCTCGGGCCCCTGCACATCTCACACGTGATCGTCAGCAGCTACCACCTTGCTTTGGACCAATTACGAAATAAAGATCAGCCGAGCTGGATGAGGAGTCACAGAGGCTCGCGGAGGGAGGGAGGGAGGGAGGGAGGCTTATGTAACACACGCTAAAAGACCCCAGACGTGCTCACTCTGGATAAATCAACCGCTTCGTATTCGAAAAAATATCYGTATGTTAAGCTATGAGTTTAACGATCAATGATTAATGTCTGTATGTAACAAGACAACAGAAGGTTAAAACATGTCACCTGAAATATTAAACTTCAGCATCTAAAATAGGTGTTCGAGTCAAAGCAGGACTTTTGATTGGACAGAACAGAACACAGAAAACTCCCTTTATTTCTCTATACAGGTGAAACGTAAAAAATTAGAATATTGTGCAAAAGTTCATTTATTTCTTTAATGCAACGTAAAAGGTAAAACTAATATAGGAGATATTATGACTCATTACATGCAAAGCAAGATAGTTTAAGCTATGATTTTGCCCTAATTGAGATGATTATGTCAAGCGTACAGCTCATGAAAACGCCAAAACCACAATCTCAGAAAATTAGAATATTACATGCAATCAATAAAACAAGGATTGTACATACAGTAGAACAATATCGCACCTCTGAAAAGTATAAGTATGCATACAGTATGTACTCAGGACTTGGTTTGGGTCCCTTTTGCAGCAATTACTGCCTCAGTGCGGCGTGACATGGAAACCATCAGCCTGCGGCACTGCTGAGGTGTTATGGAAGGCCAGGATGAACCAGGTTTCTGTAACTACTGTATATGATCCCCAGCTACACTAATGCACTTATCCCAGTGTTTCACACCAGCAAGGTAGAACGTTTTCTCAGTACGCCAGGGCCATGATCGGACTGCCTGCTTCACGTCTAAAACCCCGGCCTCCCAGGAACTCCATTAGTGAAAATGGCCTGGGGCGAGGTAAGGACTGTACAGGGGATGTGGCAATAACTCTGAGTCGAGTTCCTGTAATGTGCAGGTGGTGTTGATAAATGAGTGTGTGTACGGTAGTTCGGATCGGAGTGCGTGTACAGTTCACACAGACAGATGCGTCTGTTCTGCAACAAGTTGTCCATCAATTGGTTGGTGGTTCCAGGCCTAGTTCTGCCAGGTTGCCACGTTGGGCCGTGGAGCGCGGCCCTTAACCCTGTCTGCTCAAGGAGTGCCGTGTAAAGGCTGCACTCTGACCCCAGCCTAGTAACAAGAAGCTGGGATGTGAAGAGTAGAGAATTTCACTGTGCAGTAATGTACAGTATATGTGATGAAGAAAGGCTGAACGCTCTGGGTTTTGGGTTCTTTATGAGAATCTTCATAAAGAAAAACTTCATTTTTAATTGATTTCTTTATTTTATTATAATTATTACTTTTCATATTTAAGTAATATTTTCCTAAGAACAGCTTGAGCACTACAGTATGCGTGCAAGGGGTGAACTGAGCGAGTGTGCGCATGTGGACCTGCTGTGCCTCTGCACCACTTGGATGAAGAACGCACACAGAACCCCATTAGTGCTCAATTCTCCATGTGCACCCTGAGGAGCGCCGAAATCTAAACAGATGAGAGGAAAATGCACTGCGTCTCTCTCTCTCTCTCTCTCTGTGTGAAAAATAATACACTTGTTTTTATAATCAGATCTCAAGTATTTCCCTCGCAGGAAATATTCACCCCTTCCTCCAAAACACTGTAATCTTCTGTTGCGTTACTGGACCTCCTGCGGGGGTTTGATTAGTGCTGCCTCCCGAAAATGACCCAGGACCGGCGGAGGAGTGTCTGCTCTTATTACTCGCGCTGCTGCAACCCTGCACTGCGTGAGAGCGAGCCGAGACTGCACCAGTCATCCATTTTTAAAAAGCTCAAGGTTTCAAATATTTATACCGCTCACAATCCGCCATTGATTCAGGAGGGCAAATAAAAAAACAGGGCGTCTCTCGTGTGTGTTTATTTGTGTGCGAGTGTGTGCGTGTGTGTGTGTGCGGAGGCCTGAAAACATCCGGCGTGAATCCGTCGCTCAGCGAGGGGTAATGAGACGAGCCGGCGCGCCGCTGTCACTCACGTAAATGCTGTGCGGAGACGCAGCTGTCACGGAGCAGGAGTGCGAAGGAGAAAAGAACAATACGGAGAGGACAATTCTGGAAATTTAAGCACAGGCAGAAAGACACGAAGAAGAAGAAGAGGAATCTGACGGCCCTCCTCGTGTAGCGGGCGGGAGCATAAACTGCTCATTTTACACCCCCACGATTACACGTCTCCATTAAAAACAAGCAGGAACCCTAATAATTCATGCAACAGCGTATTGCGCTCTGTAATATTTTTCTCTTTAGTTTCTTTCACACACGAACAACTGCAGTGTTACTACTACTGCTTTTATTCCTGTTCCTTTATTCTCCTTATTCTTTTCCTTCTTCTTAATCCATCCATCCATCCCTCTCTATCCATGCCTCTCTTCATCTATTCTTCTGTTGATCATTCTATCCATCCAACCGTCTATTCATCCATCACCAAAGCTGTTTTCATCTATCGCTCTATCCACTTACCCCTCTGTCTATTTATGTAAATCTGTCCATCTATTTATTTATTATATCTATTTATGCATTTATCCATCTACTTACCTATCCCAATATCCATCTATCTATCCATTTATTTACTTACTTATTTATGCATCTATCCTTCCCTTTATCCAGCCATCTATTCATTTATTCATCCATCCATCCCACTATCTATCTATCTATCTATCTATACTTCTCTCTTTTCATGTCCATCTCTCCATCCATCTATCTACCTATTCATGTATCTATCCATCCATCTATTCATGTACTTACCTCTTCATCCCTCTATCCGTTTATTTATTTATTTAGCGATATATCCTTTTCTCCACCCATTTATTTATTTGTTTATTTATTTAACTATTAATTCATTCATGTATTATGTATCCATCCATCCATCTACTTTTACAGCTATAATTTCATTTATCCACTTAACCATCCATAAATCTACTCATTTATCTATCTATCCATCCATTTACTTACTTATTTATGCATCTATCCTTCCCTCTATCCAGCCATCTAGTCATCTGTCTATCCATATAACCATCCATCTATTCATTTATTCATCCATCCATCCCACTATCTATCTATCTATCTATCTATCTATCTATCTATCTATCTATCTATCTATCTATCTATCTATCATCCTTCCATCTTTTGATCTGTCCATCTCTCCATCCATCTATCCATGTACTTATCTATTCACCCCTCTATCCATTTATTTATTTATCGATATATCCTTTTCTCCACCCATTTATTTATTTATCCAACTATTCATTAATTTATCTATTCATGTATTATGTATCCATCCATCTACCCCATCCATCCAGCTATTCATCTATCCATCTACCTTTACAGCTATAAATTCATTCATCCACTTAACCATCCATAAATCTACTCATTTATCTATCCATCTAATTATTCATCCATCCAGCCATTTACTTATCTAATTGACTGAATGATATATATTTTTTCTTTTTGCGAAAGGTTACAGCATCACCCGGGAATCGAACTCACGATCTCCGGATGATAGAGCGAGCACTATGATGATAGGTCAAGAACGATGATGTCCCAGTGAAGCATCTCTACTCTATTTACTTTTAAACCCTAAAATTTCTTTATTTTTCAGTGTATATATTTGTTTTCAATGTTTAATGTCTAAGCTGCACCACACCGTTCCGTCGTCCAAACCACTGCAACCTCGTAATCTCCAACCCCTCCCGCGTCTAATCCAGCTCAAGACTCCTCACAGGCCAACACGAGTGGGATGTCAGTCTCGTCATTCTCTCAGTGATTTATTTAACATTAGACAAATCTGTCAAAATCTGAACCTGCGAGAACGACAATCTGTTCAGCACCAACATCAGCCAAGTCATCCAGACATCCTGGTATAATCGTGCCGTGATCAGATCCTTCAGGTTCAAATCAGTAGGAAAAAGAAACGAGTACATACTCAGGAGAGCTCCTCCGTAGAGTCTGATGGAGACCCTGGTGGTGGCGAGCTCGAAGACGATCTCGTAGAGCTGACTGGGGAAAGCCAGGGCCTGAAACACACACACACACACACACACACACACACACACACACAGAGCATGGATCAGTGATGACACTGCTAACGAGAGGATCTAAATGAGATCAGGTGTAAGCTTCCTGCCCGCTGCTGATGGACGACAGTATCAGACCCTGATGGAATGGGGTTGGGGGCGTGTCCAGGCAGGGGTAGCCTGTACCAGAAGCTTTGAAGTTTATTTCTGATCAAAAAGCTCAGGAATGTTTTAACAACACTTAAACACACGAACAGCAGCGGAAATACTCGTTAAATTCTTGTATAACAAACTCACCCTGATAAACAATGCTTTCACTTTAAACAAAGCCRTTTAGTTTGAAGTCAGATCAGGTTATTTTGGTCGACCTAAAAGTGGCGAGTCCTGACGCTGCCATAATCTCTGTACTGTACGTGTGTGTGGATGCGGCGCATAATTTGTATTTTTCTCCACAGATGTGTCCAAAGCAAAAACAAGAAACCTTTCCTACGTTTCCTATTGGTTCATCGGATCCAAGCCGATGAATTCACATGTCCATGAAGATCACCCTGTGCTTCGTGGTACCGCCTTCTGAACATTTCCGATCAGACCCGGATCATTTCAGTGACTCGGTTGTTTGAATCTCATTCATCAAAATGAATGAATCTTCTTTTTGAGTCATTTAGTTCATTTCATTCTTTTGATCAGAAATAAAATAAAATGTTACATTTTCAATAAACAGACCTCATACACACTTTTTGGCTCTAGTTCCAGTAAAGAAAATATTACAAGGCAGCTAAGGACATGCTATGATTAACAAAATGAGCAGCTCACCATCATGTCTTCTGGTCCGAATCGTTCGTTCTTTTGTCACGTGACTCTCATAGACGCTATGCAGTGAATTACACAGGAACCAGAATTGAACTTCTCATGAGTCTTCTAGTCTGAGTTTTTCGAATCTTTCGAATCTATTTCACTTCATAGCGTCTATGGGAGTCACATGACAAAAGAACGAACAATTCAGACCAAAGACTCAAAGGTAACGACTCAATTCTGTTTCCTGTACAGAACCTACGGAGATACTTTGCGATGCTTTGCGCCCAGTAGAAAATGAACGAATCACTCTCTGAGACTACTCGTTCTTCTGAGTCACGTTAAAGATTCATTCAGGGGTGTGCGGCCTGACAGTGTATGAAAAGTTTAGAACGCTCCACCTGTAGGATTACATAGGAACTGCAACATTTTACCATCGCTAATCAATTAAACATTTATTTAAAAGGGGAAAAAAAAATTAACAGGACATGAACTGCCACAAAAAAAAAAAAAAAAAACAGAATCGCAATTTTGCAACATTTTATTTTATTTTTAATAAAAAAATTAATTTTTGTTTTAATAACCGTGTGTGCTCAAGCCGACATGGAGTCCAGGAAATTTTGTAAAACAGATCCACGTTGTCTGATTGCACGCTCCAGCAGAAGAGATTAGACAGACATGAGGAAAATGTAAGCTTTGTACAAAGGTTTAAATGTTGAAATGGTCAATATCGGACATTTGCGTATATTTTAATTTATTAATCGGGACTCAGAAATAGTGTAGAATCTCAATTATTCAATATTCTTTTTAAAAGTATTTATCAATTAAACATAATTTATTATTTATTTATTTATATCATTTATTAATTTGTATTATTCATTCATAATATTAAAAAAACAAAAATTTCATGTTCTGGTCTCAGAAACAATGCAACTCGAAACTGATGGTGTGAACAGGACACTTAAAATATTGTTTTTTAAAGATGTGTATATTTATATTAAAACATTCAGTATGTACAAAGGTGCATGCAGAACTCACCACTAAAGCTGTAGCTGTGAACAGAACAGCGGAGATGAAGATCCAGAGTCTGTAACGAGAAACACATCACGTAAAAAAAAAAAAAAGAAAGAAGGCGGCGACGGCGGCGTGCTATTTCAGGACTGAGATGACACTCGTGTGTTCAAAGAGATTTGAAGAGACCCACTACTGAGAAAATGGCCATCATTTTCAGGATCTCTCTCTCTCACACACACACACACACACACACACACACACACACACACACACACACGTAGAAGAGTGCCCTGGACTTCCTTCCAGTCATTTTACTTTCAGCTTACCTGAGACCTGTGGGTTCTCGTACGGCAAACTTGATTTCGTTGCCCAGCATCTGACTGATCTGAAAAACACAAGCAGAAAGTTAATGACATCAGCGGCATTCTTCAGCAGAGTCTGTAAGTTTCTGTATCTTGTACTCGTCGTCTCCCATACAGTCCTGACCTCACTCCAAGACATTTCCACATGTTTGGGCAAACATTAACGGAGTTTCAGACTTGACTCCAGCGTACGGAGAAAACTTTATACCTTGATGATGTCCAAGCAATAAGTGCAGTAGTGTAGCAGGGGATTATATAGAGAAAGAACAAGGAGAAATCTGGAGAACTGGTGTCAGAGGAACAACCTCCTCCTGAACACCAGCAAGGCAAAGGAATTAGGAGTGGACTTCAGTACAAAGCAGGAGAGGAAGTACCAGACCTCCGTGATCAACGAGAGCCCAGTGGAGAGAGTGGGCGGCTTCAGATACCTCAGTATTCACATCAGGCAGACGTGTCATGGTCTCTACCACCTCAGACGGTTGAGAGACTTTAGCCTGCTCTCCAAGGTTGGTGAGATCAGCTGAGCGCCTGATCCGCGGGATCCCAAGCTCCCTTACGTACAGCAGGCGGTGTTGGACCAAGACAAGGGAGATGGTGAAGGACCTCAGGAACAACAACAATGGACTGTTCTCTCTGGTGCGCTTCCGCTCCCTGATGGACAACATGGAGAGAGTGAGGAGAAGCTTCTTCCTTCAGGCTACACACAGGACTGAACACTCTCATCTGCTTTCTTTGTTCTTTACACAACAACACTCTCCTGACTTGTACACTACTCATCACACTGCACATTTACACACGTTTACACATATCTGCACAGTGCCGGCATGTTGCACACCTCTGGGATTTCCACACATTGTTTTTCTCGTGATTGGTCATTGCTCAAATTTTTCACACAGCTGCATTTGGTTGTAACTTATCTCGCAAAACCTATACAATTAACATCTGATACACTCCTATTTCAATTCTATTTTACTTTATTGTCTATACATATTGTAAATTTTACAGCTAAAAGTTTTCTATATTTGTATAATTTGCCCTTATTTCATGTAAAAAAAAAAATTTGAATTGTTTATTTGAGTAACTCGATCTGCAAGTGCTTTGCAAGACGAGCAAAAATTGTTACATAAATTTTGACTCGATAAACGAGACAGGTTTTGCAATACAAGCAGTAAACGCTTCTTCACATCTTCACAACTGAGCCGATGGTTGATCTCTCTCTCGTGCACTCCAGGATTGTGGGTAATCATGCTCGGCCTCAGTGCACGTGAGTCACTCGTATACTACAGTCAACATCCGTGCGCGGGTGTACTGTTTCCTAACGCATTGTGACCACGTGTGTGCGTGTAAAGCATTTTTTTGTGTGTGTGTGTGTGTCCATAACAAAGCAACATCACATTTCTGCAAAATCCTCAAAAGGAGGCAAAAGCAAGTGTCATTAGAGAGGTTCCTTGTTCAAGTCATACAAAAAGTGATTCCGTTAGAGTGTGTGTGTGTGAGAGAAAGTTGTCCTACACAATAAATCCTCCTCCTCTCTCTCGTCTTGCTCACACCAGCCACAATTCTTTCCAAAGGAAAAGTGCAGGTTATTTTTTTTAAATTTTTACTTTATATTTTGTATTAATTATTTTTATGTATTTATTTTTTGGGCTGTGGAACGAATCTTGGAGGTTTCTATTATTTCTTATGGGGAAATTCGCTTTGATATACGATATATATTATATATATATTTGATTTGATATACGAGTGTTTCTAGATTACAAGCACGCTCCTGAAACAAACTATGTGCTCACAATCCAAGGTTTAACTGTACTCCATTTCATTTTTGTAAATTTTAGGTCACAGGCGGTCGTGTAAACATTTCACTGCATATCATACTGTGTATGGCTGTGTGAATGTGACAAATAAAATTAGAATTTAAAATAAAAGGAATTTTTATTCTCACAACTGTGTTCTGCACAATCACAAGTCCCAGTTTGACTTGAATGCCCCTCGTTTGAAAAACGTTTATATCTCGCAGCTTTCTGGTATTTCAGGAATTTTGAAAAGAGACGGATATTCTCTCCAGCAGCCGGTCTGAAAATGAGGACAATCTAAACACAAAGAGGAAGCGCGTGACTCCTGGTGGGATTATAAACGCTCCAGCCAACTCAGATTTACTGATATCATGCTGATGTTAAGCTGAAAAACTTGCCTAAGAACAGAGGAGTGTTTTTTGTTGTTGCTGCTGATTTGTGTGTTGAGATTTGACGGAAGTGAAGAAGGTTAAAATGAGCTTTTCTGGAAATAATGAGCGCGATTTCTTTACAATACTGCGCTTGGATCCAGAGATACAGAAGAAATGCTGCATTTAAAAAAWTTTTTTAAAAATTCACAAAACAAAAACACACACACCTCGAGCAGGTGTAAACAGCTGTCGTGTCTGTCCAGAAACTGCACACTCACATGTACAACTTAATAATCTGCTGATTTTACTACTGCTTTTATTATTAAAACACTCGGTCACCCTCTTACAGAAAAAATCATCAACAGTGAGTTTGTATAATGAAGCAGACTCACTTTTATTACTTCCCTGAAGTTAATTATCTTCGTATAAACTTTATATCACCACATCACTCTCCAAACGATTATTAAGCGTTTGAACGAAACACGCTTCAAGTCATACACAATTTTTCAATCAATAATAACAAAAATGTATATTGTAGACGTAGCTTGCAATCTCTTTTGGCCTAAAAAGAAGTGATGTCCTGAAAGAAGTGATGACACTGGAGACTCCTTCCAAAAAATGATAAATAAATCTCCCTTGCGTGGCGTGTCGACTCTGCGAGTCTCCGCGGTGGATCGCTCCCTCTCAACTCTTATCGTTATCGTTTTTCTGACAGCGTTGTGATTATCATCAATGTACCTGTAACACTAAGAGGCAAAAGTACCTGTAGGATTTGCTCTGTAAATGTGAAACTACTGTTTTGCCCACACCTATATACTGCGACAATTATTATTGCAATATTATAGCATCTGTGTATATAACTATCAGTATATAACTGGCATCTTTAATACAACAGCATGCTTTACTGTAAGTGGAGTTAAAAATACAAGGCTGCTAAACCAACTGAATCTATTAAAACACACTTAAAGATATTTACATAGATTTCTAAAATCAGCCAGTATATACAGTAGATAACAATTAATACTGTATACATACAGGTGGTGGACAATGAAACTGAAACTCCTGGTTTTAGACCACAATAATTCATTAGTATGGTGTGGGGACACAGCATCAGTTGGTCTTGGGAATGACGGATACGAGTCCTGCACGGTGGCCAGAGGAATTTTGAGTCGTTCTTCTTGCAGAATAGTTGTCAGGTCACTGCGTGATGCTGGTGGAGGAAAACGTTTCCTGACTCGCTCCTCCAAAACACTGCAAAGTGTCTCAATAATATTTAGATCTGGTGAGTGTGCAGGCCACGGGAGATGTTCAACTTCACTATCGTGTTCATCAGACCACTCTGTCACCAGTCTCACTGTGTGTATTGGCGCATCATCATTCTGATACACGGCACCGCCTTCAGGATACAATGTTTAAACCACTGGGTGCACAAGGTCCTCCAGAATGATTCGGTAGTCCATGGCAGTGACACGCCCATCTAGCGCAAGTATTGGGCCCAAACCATCACTGATCCACCCTCATGCTTCACTCTGGACATGCAACAGTCTGGGTGGTACACTTCTTTGGAGACGCGCACCAACAATTTGTCCTCTTTTGAACTCTGATATGTCACCCATAATGTTTTGTGCATTGCAGTATTTTAAGCAAAACCGCCCTATTAATCTGCTGATTAAACCTTCACGCTCTGCTCTTACTGGTGGAATGTGCAATCAGTGAAGATCGGCCACCAGGCTGCTCAAATTTCGCCATGAAACCTCTAACACTAAATGGTCCAGTGTTTCAGTTTCATTGTCCAACCCCCTGTATGTTTACATGTTCAAATAGAATAAATATCTTTATATTTACAGACAGCAGTGAGCAGCTTATTTCTAATTAAAATGTTGCTACAATTCCAGGTGACAATGTTCTATAGGCAGATAATTTTGGTTCAAGAAATACATTCCTAAAAACTCGCAAAATTAATATTTACATGTTTAATAAAAATTATTTATAAAATATCTAGAACACAGTTAAACTCAAATACATTTTCTTAGTTTAAGAAATTTTTAGGTATTTTCACTCGCTAATATATAATTAAGTTGACATAGGTGCTGTTTCCTGCTTCAATTAAACACATGTAAATGACACACTTTTAAATATTTCAAGCACACGTTCACTCCTGGAGACGGCCGTCAGCGCGGTTAAGAACAGAATGATAAATGGACCAAAACAAACATTCTGAGCTCGTAACCAATTATTCAGATTGACTTCAGCGCCTTGGACGTGCTCCACGAGAGATTAAAGGAGATCCTGGCGCTAGTTATTTCCTGATTAACTCTCTGAAGATGGAAGAGAGAGTCGTGTTAAAAGCTGCAATTATTTCTGCGACGTATTAAAGCGGCATTAAACAAGGCCGAGTCGGCACTTCTCTACGAGCGATAAGAGGGACGGATTGGCTTGCGTCTCACTCCATCAAGCTCGGATAAAAGCTTCGGCACGTGCATGTGTGTGTGTGTGTGTGTGTGTGCGGGAGAGAGAGAGAGAGAGAGAGAACCAAAAACACTTTTGAAACCCTGGACAAAATGCTCTTACATAAAGATTATTTTGGTAGAAGTGGTGAAATTAGGACGGGTGAATGGAGGGGAGAGGGGTATTAGCGAGGACTCAAGGGGTTTTAGTGGAACTGCAGCCAGGAAAATCTAAGCCTGGTCAAAAATATATATATATATAAAAAAAAAATCAAATAATAATTTAGTGTTTGTAAAAACAGAGTGCTGCTTTGCTAAACGGAGGGTCAGGCAGTTTAAGATGGAAAGGAATAAAGAATTCCTTCTTCACCTAGCAGTGGGTGTTGTGCCGGGATATTTCAGGATGATGAAAGCCAGCGTTCCCTGGTGCTCGTCCTGTGGGTGTGGGTGTCGATCGAGCTTTACAGAAAAGTTAAAATTAGACACGGCTCGCTCCTATCACAGCAATGTTTTTTTTTTCTTCCCCTAATCTCACCATGGTTTGGACAGCAGGTAACGGAAAATGTGATATTTCTCAAACGATATGACCCAAGACTATGGACACGGCAGAATGTCAGCACTTCAAAAACGCGTGCCGTCCTTGCGTTTCACGAGACACCGTGTAACGGCCGTCATTTTCATCACACAACGCCAACTGCATGGGTATTAAGGAGACCGATTTTCAGTCTGATTTYTCATGTCTGGTGAGGTATTTACTTGTTCACCCCGTCTTCTGCCAACTTCGTCTCTGGCTGCGTTCACATTGTTGCTCAAAAAGCTAAATAAATAAATAAAAAAAATAAATGTTAGAAAAGTGCAGGATTTGAACAACATCAGAGCCAAGAAGCAAGCTGAGAACATGATCATGGACGTCTCACACCCACGGTTCTACCTGCTCCTGCTAAACTTTACCGCTCTGTAGAAATCGTTATCACATGACAGTTTCAGAGTTTTTTTTTTTTTTTTCACCCAACAGCAGACACTTCTCTCAACAGCGAGTAAGCAGAACTCACCCTGACCCGGACCATGACTGTGTTATTAAAGATATTTCAGTTTTAAGGTCTGGACATTTCCTAACCCGCCTTTTGCACATTAAATTCTAATTCTAATTCTAATGTACAAATAAAAGAAAACATTTCCGAGTTCAGTATTCGTTTTATAGAACTCTGTTTAGCGTCTAGACCAGGGGTGGGCAATTATTTTTCCCCAGGGGCCAAATGAGAAGCAGAAAATATTCTAGAGGGCCGGGTGCTTCGTCTCGTAATGCCGACTCACATTGTACTCTGTAAACACAGCGACCTGCTCTCCACAAACACACGGGTTTACCCCCGACTTCAGTAAATAAATATTTAGTAGTCCATATTTTCTTGAAACCACGGCCTTCAGCGTCCACCTTTCTTTTTTTAGGCACGTGCAAACATTTTGAAGGGATACCATTACAATGACTTGTTGTTAATCACATGCACTCGGACTTGTTTCAGACTACCTGTATGTAAATGATGGACGCACACAGTAAACAGGTAAGTAAAAGCACTGCTGTTTTGGTCCATGCATTATGCAAGTAGGTTTTATTTTCTTAATTCCAAATCAACCTTTCGCGGACCAGTCAGAGCCAGTATTTGGCCCCCGGGCCTTAAAACGCCCGGGTCTGGTCTAGACAAAACGACAAAACGACAAAACGCGTTTCGCTTGCAATTTTAGTAACATTTGACTAGATATACGCTTTATAATCTTATTTTAGGTTCATTGTAACCTTATTATAACTATAACTACTTAAACTATGGATAGGTTTTGCTAGATTTAAGAATATTTCTATTGCTGTTTTTTTTTTTTTGCAGTGCGAGTGGACGGCCCCAGGGACGAATCGCTGTTTACAAAATTATAAATGCTTCAGTTTTTAGAAAAAGAAAAGATCAGTGACTCTGTGTCGCTTCTGTAAGTGGAGATTGGAGTTCATGCAACTTTCTGCACATGAGCACGGGTTCCCTGTTGAGTCTGATTCCTCTCAAGGTTTCTTCCTATTGCCATCTCAGGGAGTTTTTCTTTTTCGTCCTCGGCTTGCTCATCAGCGAGTCTTACAGTATCATCATTTTGATTCACGTTCACATCTCATTCTAACTTATATAATTCTTTTGATTGTGTAAAGCTGCTTTGTGATAATGTTAAAAGCGCTATATAAATAGAATTCAATTGAATTGAATACATGGGCTTCTCACTGACATCAACAGTCAGGTTTTCTGGACCTCAACAAATACATGATACGGCAGCACGATGATAGAAAATGTCTGTCCTGATGGTGAATTTTCCTAATTTCGGAAAGTCCTCAACAAAATCGAGTTCACAGTGCAATACAGTGGAAAACAGCTCTGAGACAAAAGTACAAGACTCACTTTGTCAGACTTGCGAACAAATCAGACTTATAAACATGCTCCCGGAACGGAACTCGTTCGTAAGTCGGGGACGACCTGTACCGCCGACTAACTGCTCGCCGTCCTCCAGAGCAAAACCCCAAGCAGATTTTTTTCGAAAATTGCATCCATTGTTTAAAAGGAATTAACGTTCACGTGAACTCATATCAATGTGCACATGTATCAGAGGACAGACGCRTCCATGTTGCACTCTGAGAAAAGTCAGTAGTAATTATGAACGCGATGCAAATCCGATCTGACCAGCAACATCAGAATTAAACAACGTGGCTTTTGATGTGAACGCGGCCTCACCGATGCCACAAAGCACCGCGACTCTCGACGTGACGTTCTGTAGACCGATGATAGTCATTTCTGTGCTCTTGAGTGATCAGCGGTAGAAACTTTGTACCTATAATTAAGGCAGCAGCATGAAAGCAAGCTTCTTTTCATTCCTGCACAAAGGAAACTTTTAAGGATGCCTCGAACAAAATGTTAAGCTTGTCATGACAAATAGCAGCCACTTAAACAGAATCCAAGAAGGGAACGAGCTTCAGCAGAAATCAGAGCCATTTATAGTCAAACGCTGCAAAAGCGCCAGTGTTTCTCCTAATCAGGGTGTCTGATTGCCCGAAGATCAGCAGTGCCGTTTCTCCAGCAGCGCACACATCTCGTCTCATCTCGTCTCGTCGACAGTGCCTGGGGAGGAATAAAAGTAGGAAGGCGAAAGAGCAATCATTTCTACAATGGAAGTTTAAAATATGTATCTTCTAGTCTCTGTACTCTGCACATGCTGAGCGAGACACGTCCGCCGTTTGTACAACGTAATTGCAGTTGAACCGGTCCGAACTGGTTTAATGGGTTAGATACATGTGCAGTCACATGGTGCCAAAATGTCCCCCCTCACTTTTTTTTTTTCACCAGTCATTAACACATCACCTCATTTATTCCCATCACTGCTTTCTAAAAGACTGGAGGAAAAAAACAGGAAAGAAAAGAACAGAGTATCTCAAAAAATAGGAATATGGTGAAAAGGTTGTTCTTCCATAATATACTTTAGAAATTCTCATATATTTCATGAAAAGTGAAATATTTCAAGTCTTTTTTTTTTGGTTCTAATTTTGCTGATTTACAGCTCATGAAAAAAAATCCAGTATCTCAAAATATTAGAATATTTAATTATGAGTTTAAGTAAATTACTATTCATACAGTATAAATACTATGTACCTCTCCGTCTACTTCAGTACAAACATGGGGAAGACTGCTGACTTGATAGTTGTTCAGATCTGAGACACCCAGAAGACGATCATGGCTGAAAGGGCTGGCTGTTCACAGTGTGCCATGTCCAGGCACGTTCAGGGAAAACTGACCGGAAGGAAAGCGTGTGATAGGAAAAGGTGCACAAGTAACAAGTAGCCGCAGCTTCAGGGAAATCGTCATTCAAAAACCGACTGTTGTGAGGCTGGAGTCAGGGCATCAAGAGCCACCACACACAACGTCTACAGGAAATGGGGTCTTTCTAGCCACTCCTGAACCCGAGACAATGTTCGAAGTATCTCACCAGGGTTTAGGAGAAAAAGAACTGGACCGTTGCTCGGTGGTCCAAAGTCATGGTTTTAGATGAAAGTAAATTTTGCTTTTCATTAGGATATTTGGAGTCTGGAGGAAGAGAGGAGAGGCACAGAAGTTGTTTGAAGTCCAGTGTGAAGTTTCGACAGTCTTTGATGATTTGTGGTGCCGTGTCACCTGCTGGTGTTGGTCGGCATTTAAACAATACAAACTAACTTCAAATACAAGAGTTTAACATTTAACTCTAAATTAAATTAAACTTTGAAAGCATCCCTATTCAATGTCATAATTATTATTTCTGAACAAACGCAGCACATGTATCAGTCCTACCACATGGGATGAAAATGTGTATACAGTGGAACCTTGGATTACGAGCATAATTCGTTCAGGAAGCAGGCTCGTATTCCAAAACAATTGTAAACCAAATCAAACCTTCCCATAAGAAATAATGAAAAATCAAATAATTTGTTCCACAGCCCAAAAAAATAAATACAGAAAAATAATTAATACAATATATAAAGTTAAAATAAAACAAATTAACCTGCACTTTACCTTTCAAAAAAGTAAAACATTTTAAACTAATCCCAACAGACAGTTTGTGCGCGCAGGCGCCGTGTATTTGTGTGTGTGTGTGGAATTAGGCCCTTCCCTCGTCTCGTCTTAGACAATAAAACTCCTCCTCCCTCCCCCAGCCTCGCTTTTTAAGTTTCACAACAAACACACACACAACGGAAACACTGTTTTAACGGGGGAAAAAAGAAATCTCTCTAATGACACTCGCGTGAGTGCAGACTAACAGAATCACTGCTGTAAAGTAAAAAAAACAACAAAAAAAAACAAATGAACCAGCACCTTACCTTTGAAAAGAATCGCGACAGAGCAGAGTTTCGAGAGTTTTGCTCGTCTTGTGGAACACTCGTAAACCGAGTTACTCGCAATCCGAGGTTCCACTGTAATAGGATGAAAATTCTTTATAATCTAGTTAATCAAACAATTCTGCTCGATCCATCATCTTTATTATAAACGTAAAAATAGTTTCTAAAGCATTGATTTTTTGACGGCAGTGTGGCGATACGAGAATCAGCGTGGCAACACGCAAAAAAAACAAAAAAACAATAACTATATATTTTTCCCCTCTCTATTATGTAATCTTTTTTTTTGGTGAATTTCTGCATTATACATCATTTGTTGATTGCTCTTAGGAAACATTCTGCAAAAAAAGTTTGTTCGTTTGTTTCATGGTCTGTAAGCCATGATGTTAAATCCGACTTGTTTTGGAGATGCCCTGTATGTGGTACAACGATCAGGGCCACTCGCTCTGCACTGTGGTTCACCTCGGGTCAATCGAAAAAACATTATTTATCCTCAAAATAGTGCATGTGATGTATGATGTTTTCATCTCAGCGCTGTTCAGTGTTAAGTTCACACCCTCAGTAACGTTCTGATCGTCTGAAATCCTACTGAGGTACACAGGAAGTCTATCACGAATTTACTAGAAAAACTTGACACAAACCACATAAATTTCCTGCTGTGGTCTCGGATGATTTCCTGTAGCATGCCATGACTAACACACACACACATACACACAAGAGAGAGAGAAAGAGAGAGAGAGAGAACTCTTCTGCCTTCATCTGGTTATTAAAAGCTGGTGAAAGCCACCTGAAGCTGTGTTTGTACACGTAGGGAGGGGACGAGCGAGATGGATGCTGCCTTTAATGGATGCTCGCTTTGATTCCAGCCGCCTGGAGATACGAGGATGATGAGGCACAATACAGAGCTCGGGGAGCGGAGGCTGGTGAATACAAACGCGTTTCATGTTGACCTTCCTGCCACGTCAGTCACTGGGACTCTCACCGGCCAGAGAGAGAGAGAGAGAGAGACAGAGGGGGAGAGAGAGAGGGGAGGAAGGAGAGACGGAGAGAGAGAGGGGGGGATGCTTTGGTTGCATCTAATATGGGGTGGACGGGGGGGTGGACGTATATTGTGTCGTCTCTTTATAACACAAGTTCTTGTTAAGGCTCGACCGAGTGCCATTTTAATTACTGTAAAGACATCGGACATCTGAAAAGGAAGCACGAGTGTGAGGACGTGTTTGTGTTTTAACAATGTGTGATAAGAACTACAGAGAAACCCACAAAAGTATTGGGTCAATTCAAACTTGGTAATCTCATAGAGGTATGGAGAAAGAAAGAAAAAAGAGGAGGAAGGAAAGAAAGGCAGATAAGGAAATGAGAGAAAAAGGAAGAGGCAATGAGAGGGTGAAGAAAAGGCAAAAAATGGTAGAAATAGAAAGAAAAAAAATGAAAGAAAGAAAGAAAGAAAGGAAAGAGATTGGGACAAAAAGGACAAAATAAAAAGAACCAATGTAGAAAGAAAAACAAAAAGAAAGTAAAGAAAAGGGAGGAAAAAGAAAAGGGAAAAAGAAAAGGAAAGAAAGAAAGAAAGGATGAATGAAGGGAGGGACGAAGGAAGAAAGTTGTGACAAAGGAAATAAAGAGAATAAAGAAGGAAAAAATATGGAAATAAAGTCAAAAAAGGCAGAAAGAAAAGAGAAAAACTGAAAGCAGTAAAAGAAAATCTGAAAAGAAAATGAATAAAAAATATATTCATATGCATGAAGAAAAAAAGGAAAGAAGAAGGAAAGGCAAAAGTAAGAAAGAAAAGGGATGGTAAGAAACAAAGAAATGGAAGAAAGAAAAAATAAGGAAATGAAGTCAAGAAGAAGGCAGAAAAAAGAGAGAGGTGGAAAGCTGAAAGAAAATATAAAAAGAAAAAAAAATCAACTAAATAAGGGAGAAGGAAAGGACGAAATTAACTTAAATTAAGAAACTATAAAAGAATAAAGAAAGGAACTAAAAGATGAAAAGCAAAGGAAGAGAAAAGGAAAGAGGAAAAAAGCATTAAAGCATTAAAACATTCAAATACTGTAAACCTCAGCGACTCCGCGGTCAGCAGGATGAGGAGCCGTACCGCACTGTACCGTACCGCGCTGGGGGTCCGTGAGATCTTCTGAAAGCCGTCTGTGAACATCACGCTGCCCGAGCGCAGTCTCACCTTCACTAAAACCCGATCTCAAGTCAGAGGAAACCGGGTTCGGCTCTCGGCTGCAGGAGAGCGCGGGCGGCCGAGTCATTCGCTCCGAAATCAAAACTGTCGAATTGAAGACGCTCTATCTGTCGAGTGGCGTACGGGCAACACAACAGCACTTATATACAGCGCATGAAGATATAAACACGCGTCATGAATGAAACGTATGTTAAAGAAAATATAGTGTCACTTCAGGCGATCACTTGTTAAAGGAAAACTTTCAGTAGACTTATTATGGAGATTAAAGTAATACAGGTGATCTGCATCATCATCATCATCATTTAAAGTTCTCCATGATGTCGCGTCCCCTCACTGATCAGAGCTCGTTCAATTCTACTTTTGTTTCATCTAATATTGTTTTAATGACTCAACGTTATCTTCGTTATCAATGTTATCTTGTTTTACCTTTTATCTGGACAACATTGAAGGTACGCACATAAATAAAACGCATTATTATCATCATCAGGATGAGAGCTTTCTGCTTTTGAATGGCTTTCAAAAAGAGAGACGAGTCCTGACAGTGCTAATGCGAATACATTAAGCTTAGTGTTTCCCATAATCACCTGAAATGGAAATGTTTTAAAAGCCTCTGAGGGGCTGTTTCACAACTTTCTCAATCTGAGCCGTTTGAAATGAACATGAGCGACTGAATAACTGAAACCTTCGAAAAAACGTCTGCCGTCTGCCATCATGTGCGATTGAATCGAGTATGAACTTTAATCGATCTGTAGTCCGATTCGTTTCATTGCACCGTCTACAGAAGACGTCGAGCGCAGTACAGTGATGAGTGATTTTAAAGAAGGCGGTGAACGACGATCCCGGACGGAGTGGCTCGGAGCCCGCTGCAGTCCTTCCAGTAAACATTCAACGAGTGGAACGTCAGAACCTTGAAAACTCGCCAAAGAACCAGATCAGAATGTTCAGGGATTACTGCGGTGAAGCCGTATGCGTTTCCTGAAAACACGGTTAATCAAGCAGCATGGAAAATTCAAGAGTGCGGCTTTCACATACTTAGTAATAACGGCGGCAAAAAGTCTCTCCGAGACCTCCTAAAGCACAGCAACTTCACCTTCTAGAAAAAATGATGATTATTTATTTCCATCTCTATTTCCACCATGTGATTAACGGAGAGTCTGAAATGCGACTAGAGTGAAGTAGCGCGTTTTTTTTCTCAATTTGGGCCGTATGAAATAAACATGAGCGACTGAATAACTGAAACATCGTGACACTCCTGCCACCATGTATGATTGAATCGATTATGCACTTTAATCGATCTTTAGTTCAAAATCATTGAATTTAATCCTTGGTTCAGTTTTCAATTCAAACAGCTTTTGCAGAAAATGCAAACTGCTCGTCTCCTCCACGAAATACTCACATTTTACAAGAGTCTCACTTATTTTTTTTTGTTTTACCTCTTTTGAGTTTATGGCTGCCCGGTGCATTTTTGTCGTCGACTGTAACGTCTAGAGAAGTGCAGTACAGTGATGAGACTCTTAGCCAGAGGAAAACATTTAAACCGTTTGGTGCAAACATTTTTTAAAAAAAGAAAAAAAAAAAAGGATGTGACATTTTGGTGGCTCAGAGCCCGCTGCCGTCGTTCCTGTAAACATTCAGAGAGTGGAACGTCTGATTCTTGAAAACTGGCGGAAGAAAGAGACGCATCTGTCTGTGTGAAGTGTACACACGATCGTTCACCAGCACCACGTGTACATTACAGGAACTCGGCTGGGAGTTATCGCCTCGTCCCCCGGACAGTCCTGACCTCGCTCCAGGACATTTCCACACATTTGGGCAAACATCGAAGGAGTTCCTGGGAGGCCGGCGTTTCAGACGTAATGGAAACAGACAGTGCGATCACACTGACATCGACGTACTGAGAGAACGCTCTACCCTGATGGTGTCCAGGTACTAGTGAGACACTGGGATAAGAGCACTAGTGTAGCAGCGCATTATATAGAGACATAAAGAGCAGGAACTCTGTTGTTCTTCACTGTCAAAAGTCCCGCTGTGACTTGAACACACTTGTATAATCATCTGCCATTAAATATTTTCCTTCTGGTTTCATCATGATTTCGTTAAACAGGTGACTGGAGCCGAACCGAGAGTGTAACTACTGTACGCTTCACAGCTCTAGGTTTTGTTTTTTTAATCCGTCTCTCATGTGGACGTGCTGAAGATCACTGCTATCTATACTCACGGTTACTCTGCTCCTGTCTGAAACTGAAAGTTCTGAGCTCGAACTAAACAGCGTCTGTGATGGAAGGTCTCGCTTCCAGCGGCGCAGCTTTGAACCGTGAGGTTTACATCCGTGTGTTTGGTGCAGGATAAACAAACCAGTAAACATCGTGCTTCTTCAAGAAGCGCTCGGAGAGAAATGCCGAAGTGTTTGCGTAATTTGTTTTTTTCTTTCTTTACCTTTGATCTGTGCACTTCTCCATCATCATCCTCTCCTCCGACACCTAGGATTTTCCGGGTCTTGAGGCGGCTCACTAAATCGGTCTGACTGTGCTTCTTCATGAGCGGAGCATGAGGTTTGGTGGCCATGACGTCGGGGAAGAAGAGGTAGACGCTCCGCTCGGCTTCACTCTGATATGAGAGAGAGAGAGAAAGAAACGACTCTAGGTTAATTAAGGTTATTTTCTCATAAGCTTTCTTTTTTTTTAAATTGTTTGCTAAGAAAGCATGTTCACATAACACCAACACTGCTGGAGAATCCTGCTTTCTGATTGGCTCCTACATCAGCAACAATACAGGATTTTATTCTAGTATGTTATCGTTTCCATAGTAACAGCTCAATCCGTTTAGAATAAACAGATTTCTAAAAAACAAAGAAAATTAAAATAAAACCACGCATGAACACTGTCCATGCTAAAATCTGATATTTAATGTTTGGAACCGTTACAGAAGGAGTCTCCAGGGTCAGAGATGAAACTGTAACTTGTGCCATGTTCCGATCTTTAGGACCAAGTGTCCACACTGTAATGTGAAACTGACCAGATCGGATTCGGCTCAGTTCAGACACACTGTCGAACCGTCGCTCTGCATCGGTTGCTATGGAAACAATGCCGGAGGCTCACACGCAGCACGATATTTTCTCATACTAGGGTTAGGGTTAGGCTCTGTCCAGGGATTATCGTTCTCCATTTCTGTACTGCGGTGAAGTGAAGCAGGACGCTCATCCTGAAGACACTGAGATTTCAAGGCCGCTGCTTTTACATACTTTACCATAGTTTTACAAAAACACCTTCCGTGACGTCCTAAAGGAAAGTAACGTTAACTTCCTACAAAATCACAATGATTCATTTCCATCTGCATTTCCTCCATCGTCTCCCGCGCAGTGTCCGACCGTGGATCCGTGTCCCAAACCACGTGATCATGTGGACTTGAACTTGCGCTTCGGGTTGCGAGTGATGTGATGGACAATTTGAAGTCCGATTTGAATCTGATCTCAAACCGCCTCCGGATGTGGCTCGGATCGGGACGCAGTTTTCTGCTGTACAGATTCACAAAAGCAAAGCAATCTGATTATTATCTTGACAATCGTCCAAAAATTTGGGCTAGCAGTCTGGACAAAGTCTTCAGAAAAGAGGACTTTACGGCTTGTGATGACTCAACTCCGTGTTTGTTTGTTTTAGAGAGAGAGACGAAGAAGAAGAAGAAGAGCAGAAGCTGTTGTTCGGGGACGTGGCACATTAAATGTAACTATAAATGTAATAAGACTTGACCGTCTTTAATAATGATATTTATATAGACAGATAAATAAATAAACGTTTAAAAAGATAAAATATTCAGGGATTACTGTTTTTCTTTTCTATACTGCGGTGAAGCCGGACGCGCTTCCTGAAAACACAGTTAATCACGCAGCATGGAAAATTCAGGAGTGCGGCTTTCACATACTTGGTATTAATGGCGCCGAAAAGTCCCTCATTTATTTCCATCTCCATTTCCACCGCGCGAGTCGCAAGTCAAATCTTGTGCAAAACCTCTCTGTTCAGATTCATGAAAGAAAACAAATTCCAAACTGGACATCCAAGAAATCGTGGGTTTGTGCTGGCTGTCTGGACAAGGCCTTAGAGCTTTACAACATCTACAGAAGAGAGGTGTTTACAGCTTGCGATTGCTCAGACGTGTGTTTGTTTGTTTGTTTGCTTACTCAAAGAGAGAGAGAAGAACAATAAGAAGATGAAGAATAAATGCAAACCATGTAGTTTAAAAAGTTAAACATGACTGTCTTTAATAATGATTACTATAAAAAAATAATAATAAATAAATAAATAAATAAACATGTAAGAGGTTCACTTCATCACAACGRCCTTTTGTTTTCATTAGTGTTTTATTCATTAATGAACACAGAACTGGAATAACGATCTTTAAACCCGTCATGATATAATCGTCCGAGTGAAAGCCAAATTTAATTGAACACAATATACACCGCGAACCGCCAGACAAATCGCTCGTCAAAACTTCCCTCTAATTAAACTGTGCACAGCGCTACCTTGGCCTTGTTTTTCTCCATCATTATATTCTATAAATATTTTCAGACAGTCTGTCCTCACTGCTCGAAGCTCGTTTAAATCAATCACAGGCTTAGTGTTAATGAAGAGCGCGGAGAGGCGAGCTGCGACCGTCCCACGTGGCTCACGGGAAGCCAGGAGAGTGAGAGAGAGAGAGTGAGAGAGAGAGAGAGAGGGGGAGAGAGATGGAGGGAGAGTGAGAGAGTGAGCGAGAGAGAGAKTGAGAGAGGGAGAGAGAGAGAGAGAGTGAGAGAGAGAGTGTTTATCTATCTGAAACACATCAGCACTCTCAGACTGACAGATCAGACTAAGCTGAAGAGATCACGGTGGCTGGATCGGTCATGGAAATAAAAAATAATTTAAATAAAGAGTTCCAGCTGCACATTTAAAGCTCTTCCGTGTTTACGAATGCAGAAGCGTAAGTGTAGCAGCGCTTCAAAACTTCCTGTCAGATAGCGAACAATGGTTGGCCTTGCAAGCACGGCCGGGCCAAAATAATTCAAGCAAACATCCGGACTTGTGCTTTGTGCTCATTTCCCATTGGTGTGTTTGCGAAACAGATAAAAATGTGACGTGTTACGAGGGCGAACGGTTTAAGAAGCAGCACGTAAACGCGTGTAGCATGTAAACAATCAGACTATTCAAAAGAGTCAACACGTAAAACATGCCGCTATACCCTTCTGATCAGGTCAAAGGTCAACACATGAGCACCGTATGCAGTCCTGTGGAGACCGAGTCTTATGCTCCCCTCATTTCTTCATATTAAATCAAATTATACTGTATGATGTAGATTCAATTAAAGTAATAGAAGCAGATGTTTTACTACAAAGTGCCAACTTAAAACAGGTTGTTTATGTAGCAGCCTCAGCAGCGACCTCATTTCCCCTCTCGTCTGTTCCAACCAATCAGCACTCAGCATCAGCACTAAACTAATCACCTCCTGATCATCTCTCATCATCTGCACCTGTTTCTCACTGGGTCAGGACTTAAGTTAGATGTTAGTTTTTTTTTTTTTACGCTCGATTGATTCATAGGTCACTGCATGGCTTCACAAACAGGTACAGAAACTGGACTGAAAATACAGGGAGACAAAAACATCCTTCAGGAAGCCTGAAGGAAGAAGTACCGTATTCCTCAAGACTACATTAACAATGCAAGTTAGTCTGGCTCTCCGGAGGAAATCAAGGGTGTCAAGACTTTTGCACAGTATTGTATATACAAAATATAAGCAGCATTTAGCCCCTGCTTGATCACATGAGGCCCTGTACTGTGTATACAGTGGTGAAGGGGTTGGACTACTGATGAGAAGGCCGGAGGTTCAAACCTCACCACCACCACGTTGCCACCGTTGAGCCCTTGAGCAAAACCCTGATAACCCTGAATAGCTCTGATGTATAATGAGATAAAAAATAAAAAGTAAGTTGCTCTGGATAAGAGTTTCTAACAAATGCTGTAAATGTAAATAAAGCAAGCAAGCTAGCTAGCAAAGTGAAACCAAAGAAAAAACTCAGTGCTAGTTAATTTTAATGTTTGGATTCAGTGCCATTCGTTACTGTATATAACATCGTAATCATCGCCAAACAGGTCCTTTACCAACACCATGGTCCAATTACTGATACAGCGGGAGAACTGTAACCCAGATACACCGAGTGCAAAACGCTTCATCAGCCCAAACAGAAAAAAAAATACTGTCTCCTCCGTTTTATCTTATCCAGTCTGAAACAGAACTGTACAATATATCACAGCAAGATCGTGAATTTATTTTTACTCAGTTATAGACATTATTATTATTATTATATTTTTATTCAATTCAGATTTGTCTGAAGCAGCTGCACTCCTTACAGGTTTTTAAGTATTAAAAAATACAGTGGAACCTTGGATTACGAGCATAATTCATTCCGAAAGCAGGCTTGTATTCCAAAACACTCATAAACCAAATAATTTTCCCATAAGAAATAAGGAAAACTCAAATAATTCATTCCACAGCCCAAAAAAATAAATACAGAAAAATAATTAATACAATATATAAAGTAAAAATAAAACAAATTAACCTGCACTTTACCTTTAAAAAAAGTTTAAATAAATCCCAACAGATAAGTGTTTCCGTTTGTGCGTGCAGGCGCCATGTATTTGTGTGTGCATGTGTGTGTGTCCCTTGCCTTGTCTTACACAGTAAAACTCTTCCTCCCTCCCACCACCTCGCTTTTTAAGTTTCACAACAAACACACACACACACAAAGGAAACACTGTTTTAACAGGGAAAAAAAAAGAAATCTTTCTAATGACACTCGCGTGAGCGCAGACTAATGGAATCACTGCTGTGAAGTAAAAAAAAAACAAAAAAACAAATGTACTTCCATCTTACCTTTGAAAAGAATAGCGAGAGAGCAGAGTTTCTATGTAGAGCAGAGTGTGTGTGTCTGTGTGAAGCCGGGGAGGGGGGGTGTAAAGGTGAGACAGTCAAAAAACTCGGCAATCGTAAACCAAGACATGCTCGTTTTTCAAGTCAAAATTTATTAAAACTCTTTGCTTGTCTTGCGGAACACTCGTAAACCGAGTTACTCACAATCCGAGGTCCCACTGTACATAATAAACACAGAAAGGCTGCGTTGTGTTGTTTAAAATTTAAATGTTATGTCTCTATAAAGACAATAGTGTTGTCCTGCCGATCTTCTACACCTCCAAATAGAGTTGCAATCGGGCCTTAAAAGTTAGGCCCGACAGAATTTGGCCCGACCCGACAAGTACATTTTGACTGACAGCTTTTTAAAAGCCAGAACCCGTTTACAGCCTGACATTATTCAAATGTGCGCACGCACACAGCTTCTGCCAAGAATGAGTCATTTATACATGTTTTAACATCATTCATTGATAACTGAAGTGTAGGCTATACGTTGGAACCAAGAAATAAAACAAGTGCTCTGACGTAAACGACAGACGCAAGCCACCGTTTCACCTCCTCAACATCCATATTTGCATCTTTCACATGACCACTCATTTCCCGCGCAAGCCCGAGATGATAGAAATTAAGCCTGAACCTGTCGGTCCTACAGTCCAGTAGGTGGTGGTGTTGCACACACACCGCACATAAACTTAAAAGAAGAAGCAGAAGAGATACTTTCAAGATACAAAATGGAATCAGTTTGTTTTATTTWTTTTTTTTCTTCAGTTTTAGAGCATGAAATATTTGTAAGTTTAAGATTAAGAATGAATTAAGCTTTTCCAGCTAATTCATTCTTAATCCTAAACTTACAAATATTAAGTTTTTTCTCCCACACAAGGGTCAGAGCGCGGGATACAGCAACCCCTCAAACCCCCCTGGAGGAGACAGGGTTTAGCCACTTGATCAAGGGCTCCACAGTGACAGCTTGGCAGTGCTGGGACTTGAACTGGCGACCTCCCATTCAGTAGCCCAGAGGTTTAACCACTCGAATCGACAACTGACCCAGCAAGCTAAAGGTCAATTAAAATGCAGAACTGATTAATTCACACTGCTGCAGTCTTAAATGGATGTATTTAGCCACGGGTGTGTTATCAGTTTTCTTTCTACAGAAACCTAGAGAGGAAATTCATAGGTCAGGGGGTCTGCATTTATTTATTTATTTGTTGGTTGGTTTGTCTGTTAGTTTGTTAATGAGCTCTTATAGCTTCGAGTCTTGTATAAATACTCATCTAAATAAAGAAGTTTATTCCATATCAAATGTCAATACCTCAGGTAAATAATGTCAACTCCGACACAATAAGTTCTGGGGGAAAAAAAACTATAAACGGAGCCTCATGTCTGTGTTTCCTGTAGTTCGTCCTGCTAGAGTCCCGGCCTGCACTCTGACCTAAATATGCATTCATCTTATTCATTATGTGACTATTCATAAGCCATTTTCTCTCTCTCTCTTTCTCAGACTCCCTCTGCCCTCTGGACCGGTCCGACTGGTCCTGGTGCCCCACTTCTGGTTGTAGATCTCATATCATAGAGTCCTCGTGTGATCTGTTTGGGTCGGTCTTGGACTCGTCTGAAGCAGACAGATGTTCTCTGAGGACTTGTGACTGCAGTCGCTTAATCGTCAGGACTGAAATACCTACAAACAGTTTTTTCTACATGAACCTTCAATAACGAAACTGGACTCCATATTAACTTAAACACTCAATATAATCTCGTTATACTGAACTCCAGCCACCTAACACACAGTAGGACTGCAGATCAATCCCTGCTATCCGTTATCACACAAATGAGGATGGGTTCCCTGTTGAGTTTTTCCTTCAGCACCGTCACCCTCGGCTTAATCATCAGGGACAAACTCGTACTGCTTTCTCCTTCGATGTGGGTGTGGCTATACGCATCACTCAACAACCAATGCCAATCAACACACGTATAGACGGAGCATGTGGAAGAAATTGACCRTAACGCACCTACAAAGCGCGACACAGCATGGTTTACTTTTAAAAAAACAAAAACAAATGCAAGTACAYTATGAAAACTGAACCCTCAAAGATGAATGGACATCATGATAAAACCAGTTTGTCCAATATGTTCTGAAACCGTGGCGCTAAAAACAAAACAGTAATGTTGAAGCGCCGCTATGAGATAAAACATGGGTCGTTAGTACGGTGGCCGAGAAGTGCAAAACAAGTTAACACAATGAAAACAAAATAAATTAAAAACCACAATAACAAAACCCAAAACAAAATAAAACATTCAAAAACAAAATAACAAAACCCAAATCAAAATAACAAATAAAAAAATAACAAAACCCAAAACTAATTTGTTATTTTGTTTTGCATTTTGTTAATTTGTTTTTGGTTTTGATATTTTGATTTTGAATTTGTTATTTAGTTTTCGGTTTTGTTAATTTGGTTTTGAATTTGTTATTTTGTCTTTGAATGTTATTTTGTTTTCGGATTTGTTAATTTGTTAATTTGTTTTGCACTTCAGCACCCGCAGCAGCCTGAGGTGAGGGCGTGTACAATACCTGAACTGAGAGCCCGGTGTGAGGCGCGAAAATCAAACTTGAACTAATAATAATAGCACTGATTACAATAAAGATCAGCAGATTATTTTAAGCTTTTTATTGTAAACTCTTTCTACAAAACACAAATAGATGAATAGATAAAATAAGAAATGTGGACGCAGACCGCACAGATTCAACCTTCCATGTAATTAAAAAAACACTGTCACTCTCTTATGTCAGAGCCGATGAAGTAGCACTATGAGAAATAAAACTAAAATAAAAACTCCACAGCAACATAACTACAGCAGATCGTCGTATTTATAGCCGTAAAGTAAATCACTAACCGCAGAGTTAACGTCAGACGCTTATAAGGAGTTTTCTGTGCAGGAAATTCTGCTGGGAATAAATGATTTCCTGAGCATACAACCGCAAACTCAACCACACACACACACGCACACACACATTATGATCTGCATTGTGTGTCAGCGAAGGCACACAGGAGTAAATTATTCTCTAGAGAAAGAAAGTTTCAGATGTCGAGATGGCCCGCTATGATAAAAGATCTGGCACCCGAAGTACAGACATCCAGTTATCCAGTTAACAATACTTTATTTCCACTGAAAAGCCTTTTCATAGATACATGCATGCACACACACACACACACACACACACAATCTCATGCAAATAGCAGCGGCTCTTCTCATGCAAATGAATCCAAAAAAAAAAAAATGAATCGCTGCCGAATGAAAAAAGAGCCCATTATGATGCTCGGGGTTTATAACAGACCGATCCACGGGCTGAAATGTATCGGGCCAGTGACATGCTCGCTCTCAGACGGCTCGGAGACGGATGTGTCGGGACTTTCAGTACAAAAACAACGGCTCAATGTTCACGCACAATGGGCCTGTAGAAGATGATGGAATATAATGATATGGTAGGAAAAAAATGGTTTCGACCAAATAAAGACTCGACTCAACGAAAAGCTTTCTAAAGGTCGGGATTACAGACTTGAAATTTCAATGAAGAAGAAAAGCAGCGACACGACAACAACTTAAAAAAAAAAAAAATACACAAACCTGCGGGGTTTTCCTTTGCTTTTCCAACCTGAACACAAAACGATTTCAATATTTCTAAAAGGAAAAGAAGTGTGACTGAGAAACAACTGAGGAGACATTCGTCCACTTTATTAGGAACACCCGTCCACCTGAAGTTTCATGCGATGGTCCAATCAGCCAATCACGAAGAAGCAACAGCGCAAATTCTGCATAACATTAAAATCATGCCGGTTTCACTTAAGGTTCACGAGAACGCATGTGCGAAATTGATTTCACTAGAACAGTGCGATTTAATCGATTGTGTGATTTAAAATCTAAATCTTTTGTTGGTCAGTTTCACTTCGATTCAGTATCAGTTCACTCTTTTTTTAATTATTTAAGTAAACAGTTTAAAATTCCTTGAAAAATACTGCAACTTCCATCTTACGATAAGTACGCATTGCGAAATACTCCTGTTTTGCGAGATTATGACTTTTACTTTACTGTGGTTGCTGCTCTTGTCTGCACATTTGCATGTACACTTTATGTTGTCTTTTTTTTTATTTTGTTGTCCTAGCTAGTCGTCAGCTTCACAGTTCCAGACTCGTCTGTTCCAACCACTCAGCATTCAGCATCAGTAGTATACGTACTAATCACCGGCCTGATGGAGTCATAGATCTTGACAAACAAAAAGCGTTCCTCAGGTACAGGAACTGGAAGGAACAGAAGACGAGAGACAAAAAAAGTCCTTCAGGATGCCTGGAGAACGATTCTTCACAAGTGCATTAAAAAATACAAGAAAGTCTGGAGCTTTGAAAGCATCATATGACGAAATGAGGGGGGAGKTCAAGACTTTTGCACAGTGCTGTAGATTTTTGATGCACTCAGCATTTTCATAGTCTCTGAACACAGATGCTCCAAAACCCCTGGATTTAATCCACTGTTTCTCATCATTATTAATATTATTTGTAAACAGCTAGATTTAGAGCCAAGAGTTCATCTTTAAGATGAAAGGTTTCCAGAATTTCTCACCAAGATGCCGTTTTTATACACTGAGAACTGATGTTAAATATACACTCGTAACGTACTGTACATACAGACTTTATTTCATATGAACAAACTCAAACCCTTCACTATCCCGAGGACGCTCTGCGACGCTCCGGTCCAGACGGTACGTGTTTCTGGGAAAGGGGGCGGGGCTTCCAGGAAGTGTCATTTTAATATCAACAAACTCTACAAGAACCGACATGAATCCTTCCAGCACCGGCCGGGACATCTTCCATTTCCCCGTGGAGATGAAAACTGCTCTTGCGGCATGTTTATAGCAGATAACTTGTACGAGCGAGTTTCCACTCCGATGGTTCTGCAGAGCGGCTGCGCGAAATTCCTACCCGTTTGCAGGTCTGGTGATCTTACTCATGAATAAACATCACTGGAAGGAGTACGGACGTGTAGGGACGATAAGAGAGTAAAAACACACTTCATATCAAACATGAGCTCAAACATTTCACTCTGGCTGTCGAGTTGTGGATTTCAGAAACTGCTGAGCGTTTGGGTTTTTAACCCTGAATAAGTTCTGCGGTTTATAGAACACTGCGAGAAAAATCCAGTTATCCAGTTCAGCCCTGGCTGAAGCGCGGCAGTGTGGCTAGTAATCACTCTTTACAGCTGTGGTGAACAGAAAAGCATCTCAGAAGATGAGAGCAACACCTTCTTGAAAACATTGAGGTAGATGAGCTTCATGAGCAGAAAACCACACCAGGTTCCTCAGGCGACCAGCGAAAGGGCACGAGTTTTCCAATMTTTTAAAAACAACATTTCATTCAATAAACCAATCATTTGTATCAGGATACACTTTTCTTTTTTTTAACCACAATGTTTCTAGAATATTTTATTAACAATTACAAACTCTTATATTAAAACTTGTGAACTTATTCGAATAACCAATAATAATAATAACCAACCTGTATTAAACTTTCTTCTAATAAGTGTTATGTGAAAATTATATTATATATATATATATATATATTAAGCTAAATAACATAATTTAAAAAAAAATTAATTTCCTATTCCCCCTTTTTTCAGTGTTATTTGAATACAATTTTTTTATAATTCTTACACTTTCACACTCAAGTTCCTGACATTTTCAAGGATCAAATACAACTTTTTCTGGTGAAATTCACCCTTTAAAAAGTAAAAGTCATTTTCTACCTTAGGACAAAATTTTGCATTTTGTCTTTCAAGTTACAGTTTTTTTTTTGTTTTGTTTTTTTTCCCTACTGTTTGTTTTTCCTCTTTTGTGCTTAATTTTTTTTTTTTGTAAATCTTTAAATTACAAAAAGTTCAATCATCTTACGTAATTAAAAAATTATTTAGTTTCTCTCTGTTACATCGTTTGTGCAATCGGAGAAATCTATACATTTATGTTAATTATTTATTTTAAAAAATACTTGCATTCTGGCTGGTTTTAGATATTAAGCTTTAACGTTTTTGCAAAACTGCCCTTCAGTTTTAGTTTCCAAATAGAGAGTCCAAAAATGCACACAATAATAATAATAATAATAATTAAACTTACATTATGTTAATATGTTGTCAAAAAAATAAAAAATATATTGAATAACTGAATTTTAACAAAAGAAGTCAGATATGACTATACGACGTTATAATTCCCAGGGGGTGATGTATTAAACACATACACTACTGTAATGTAGATATTTGGGAAATGCTTTCACGATATAATAAGTATATTATTTCTTTTTTCTTTATTACGTGGCACCAGTTCATCATTTTTGTTATTGAACGATGTAATTCTGATCAATGAGTCTGTGAATAAAACTAACTCAAAGCCCTGTTTGCACTTTTTTGTCGAAGCTGATTTATTATTAAGTGCGCTGCATTATTAATATCATCGTCGTGCTGCAGCGGTAATGGACGGGCCGTGTGTATCTTTGTGTATTTTTGTTATCAGACGATGAAGGGATGACTATTGTTTTGATGTGCACAGACGCCGTGCAGTCTCCGGCGCGGACGCGGCGTCCACCTGGTCACCGACACCCGCGCCTGTCGATTTCACACCTGTCGCTCGTCCTGATGGAGGTCCGGAGCCGCTCGCGTGATCGCCGTCTCTCCTCCCTCGCGCTAACAAAGCACTCGGACCACACCGTCTCTCCTGCTGTCCTTATATTATTACTTTTTATTCTTATGCTTTTCTCTGGCACGACAGCTCATCTAATTATTCCTTCATCTCTCTCTTTCTTTATCCCAATGGCAAACGTTAAGATGTAGTTGCTTGGCAACATTAAACAGTGTGAACTTTGTTCTTTTCTTAATATCACAAACACACATTTGCGGCTGGTGTTTTCCCTCGTAATCAACCTCTAATTACCACGAGCCGGCCGTCCTTCCATTTGTTCTCTCTTCACCGCAGCGCCCGAGACGGCCGTTTGTCTTTGACTTTTACACGCCGGTGTGTTTGGAGCGAGTGTGAAAAATCTGCACCACTGTGATGTAGGAGGAGTGAGTAAATAAACAAATAAACAAAACTGGAAGTTCTCTTAGTATGCAGATTTTTTCCACACAAGTCTCCGAACGGTGTACTCAGTCACGTGACTCGACCAGAAACATGGCTGCGATTAAAGGAGAGACACTGTGCATACGTTTGCATAAATGTAACTCTGGCAATAAATGTAACTTTGGTTCTGTAAATGAGTCATGACTCGTGCACATTAAAGCAACAAAACTGTAATGTTTTATGATTAAAGGAGAGGATGCAAACTCCACACACACAGACCCTGTCGGGAATCGAACCCTTGACCCTGGTGGCGCGAGGCCACAGTGTTGCCTCAAAGCGGAATACAGCTTCAAAAATGATTTTTAATTCTTTAATGACACTTCAGTTAAAAATTCTATAAATACTGAAGAAGTTTAAATATTGAAAACATGGTTGATACTGTGGTGGGATTCCACAAACACTTCAGGAAATCTCAGGATTGTGCCACTAGAATCGTTTACATTAAACTTAAACTGAGGGGGAAATGTGCATCTAGTTTATCATGTTATCATCTAGTTTAGTTTAGTTTATGGGGCAGTTGTGGCTCAGAGGGCTAAAGCACCGAGTTACTGAAGATCGGCGGTTCGATCCCCAGCTCCACAAGGTTGCCACTGTTGCGCCCTTGAGCAAGACCTTTAACCGGCTCCAGGGACACTGTATCATGGCTGACCATGTGCTCTGACGCCAGTTACGCTGGGATATGTGTAAAGGTCATTTCACTGTGCTGTAATATACAGTACAGACCAAAAGTTTGGACACCCCTTCTCATTCAGCGAGTTTTATTTCTTGTGTTCTTTAGCCCAAACGCGTCTCTTCTGCTTGTTGTCTGTCCTTAGCAGTGGTTTCCTAGCAGATATTCTAGCATGAATGTCTGATTCACACAGTCTCCTCTTAACAGTTGTTCTAGAGATGTGTCTGCTGCTAGAACTCTGTGTGGCATTGACCTGCTCTCTGATCTGAGCTGCTGTTAACCGCCGATTTCTGAGGCTGGTGACTCAGATGAACTTCTCCTCCGCAGCAGAGGTGACTCTTGGTCTTCCTTTCCTGGGCCGGTCTGCATGTCAGCCAGTTTCTTCCTAGCGCTTGATGCTTTTTGTGACTGCACTTGGGGACACTTTCAAAGTTTTCCCAATTTTTCCGACTGACCTTCATTTCTTAAAGTAATGATGGCCACTCGTTTTTTTCTTCACTTAGCTGCAGTAATCACTTCTAAGTCCTTCTGAATCGCCTCTGAACCGCTCGTGTTCATTTATTTACAGCTACAAAGCTAACTAGCCTCTAACACAAGGCTGAATCCCAAAGCTCTCTCTGACTCCTGATCAAGGGCACATGCAAGGGATTGTACACCCTACATAATGCACTAGCCACCCATTTAACGCTATTTGGGATTCGACCCTAAAACCTGGAAGTTAACGGAGCTGATATTCTAAAGTGGAATAAGTGGAAATAAAGTAAATCTGGTGAGTTTCTCAGGACTGTCCACCTCCTCCAAGATTTATTCTCCTCACCTTTCGACTACACAGTACCAGTAAGAGGTTAAAACTAACTTCACCCCTGATAATTACACTAACTGTCGCTGTGTGGGGGCGGAGCAAAATAACTGTTTAAATAAATAAACAAATCATAATCTGATAATAATGAATGCTAGAACTGTTGTATAAAAACAATGTCACACTCAAGGCCGTGCTGTTGTTCTGAATATCGTCATGCCTCGTGCTGATATTCAGCACAACCACTGAATGTGATATTGGTTAAGTATGAATGATTAATTGTGTATTATTGATTGTGTATGTGTTTGGAAATTGGTTAAGAAAAATCCTTTTGACCGTTCGGAGCCGAGAGTTCAGCCGCGCGCGTCGTCATGTAACGCGACGTAAACACGGGTGTCAGTAAACAGTCCTACAAACAGGTCAATCAGTTATCAAGCTATTGAGATCCAAGAGTGCAAAATGTGGAAAGCCAGAGATTATACCGAGATTAAATATTAACAGACCCTCGTCTGCATGAGAGGTAAACAAACACTCGGTCAAACAGCGCAGGATTAAACATTCACGCCGCTTCGTCTGTTTAACTGGAGAAAATGTAAACGTTAGAAAAGCCAGGCGGTTTCTCCGAACTGCTCCGACACAGAGCCGGTCTGTTAACACAAGCTCGCGCGCGCGCGAGGCCCTGGGTTATGTTCAGTGGAAGTGCCTCGGCACGTCGTTATAAACACCTTCTCACCACCACGTGTGTCTCGAACACAAGCCTCACACCTACTGCACGTCAGACCGTGCATTAAAATAGATCAGACGACACCCAGCAAACACGTCCTGCCCACCGCCGACAGAGCGGCACGKCTCCGGGGGCTTCGTCTTGTCTTTTAAATCAATCAATCAATCAATCAATCAATCAATCTCGTTGCTCGGGCTACCTCTGAAAACCCGTTTATCTTAAACAAACAGCTCGAGTCATTAACACGGCCCTGTTTAAGGAGCGCGAGACTGCCAAGGGAAGGCGATATCAGCGCTATGATTAGCATCCTGATCTGTGCCACATCCAGCATCAAGGCTTTTCCCCTCCGTGCTCGCATTCCCTTCGCCATGGCAACAAAATCTCCGGCTAGGGAAAAAAAAAAAAAGGAAAAAAAAAAAGTTTTGAGACTAAGACGATGGAATCCGTGTCATGCATATTACACTATCGGGTCGGTTACACACTGCGGCGTGAACACGGTGGTTTAAAGAGAGGAGAAGAGTTAGCATGAGGAGATTTAAGATGGAGATAACATTCAGATGTCTGTTACACAACTTCGAGCGCGGCCCGACTTCCTTGTTCGGGTCTCGGAAAATGTGCAACAGGTTTTTCTCGCTTCCTTTAACAAAACAAATGTCATACGCTAGTCCGGTAGCTAATAACTGCAACGCGCAGATTTGAAGCCCTGCATTCATGCAAAGAATAAATGCGAACAACTACTGTAGTTCGTTAGCGAGATAGTAAACCTGGCGGTCACAAACTAGCTCTTTAGGGGCATTTTTGTTCTGTCACCAAAAAAATAGTTCATATAGAAGCCATATCTGGGTAGAACGCGATATGTTGCTACGGTAACGCACAGCCYGACTGACAGCCGGMTGTAATCGTAGTAACGGTTCCAGAGGTAGATTTAGAATTTTACACTGAAAAGAAATGTACATGAAATGAAATGTCGCAATATATTCAGAATAAAGGAATAAAAGTGGATTCATGTTATGATCAATTTAATGGAGAAAAATCATAATATTCTGACAAAAGTTCAAAGAGATAGAATATTTTGAGTGAGAAGTAAAAATAAAATCAACATTTGACTTTCTTAAAATTATTTAAGGTTTTTGTCGTAATGATGAAAGTGTTACGTTTTTTTCCCCATAAACGAAGCGACTTTACTCCTGAAACATCCGGATTTTTTTTGAGAATGTTGCATCTTTTTTCTTTCCGTGACTATTACAAGCTCATTCTCGAAATCTTGCCTTTTTTCCAAATATTAGATAATCGAACTCTCCTGATCTGTAAGCGAACAGAACTCGGTTCTGTAGGTCTGCGCTTCCTGTACAGTCAGAGCTTTAACCTCAGAGCTGCGCAGAGACGCCGTAGTGGAAATGGAGCGTGATTAAGTGCGACAGAGCGAAATGGAGCGCGATGAAGAGCGATGAAGAGCATGTCCACTGCTCTGACTCTGATCCGGGGCTGGAGTTCAACCCCATATTCCAGCTTCAGAGGTGATTCACTGACAGCACAGAGTGTTTGTACAGCGTCAGGGCTTCATGCGGCAGTGTGTGTAGACACTCGCGCGGATTTCACTGCGTCTATTAAAAACAGATTTCACACTACGTCGAAGCGGAATTTAAAAATATATATGAATTAGTTAATAAAAGTCTATGTATCCATCTATACAGCCATACAGATATGAATGTATAGATATGTGTACATATAAACAGGGGTTGAACAATGAAACTGAAAGTCCTGGTTTTAGATCACAATAATTCATTAGTATGGTGTGGGGACTCCCTTCTGCGGCCAATACAGCATCAGTTGGTCTTGGGAATGACGGATACGAGTCCTGCACTGTGGCCAGATTTACAGAATAGTGTCCAGGTCACTACGGGTAAAACGTTTCCTGACTGGCTCCTCCAAAACACCCCAAAGTGTCTCAATAATATTTAGATCTTGTGAGTGTGCAGGCCATGGGAGATGTTCAACTTCACTTTCATGTTCATCAGACCACTCTGTCACCAGTCTCGCTGTGTGTATTGGTGCATCATCATCCTGATACACGGCACCGCCTTCAGGATACAATGTTTGAACCACTGGGTGCACCTGGTCCTCCAGAATGGTTCGGTAGTCCTTGGCAGTGACACGTCCATCTAGCTCAAGTATTGTGACTACAGTAGGGAATGACATGATGTCGCAGCCCAAACCATCACTGATCCACCCCCATGCTTCACTCTGGGCATGCAACAGTCTGGGTGGTACTGTACGCTTATTTGGGGCTTCTCCACACCGTGACTCTCCCGGATGTGGGAAAGACAGTGAAGGTGGACTCATCAGACAACAATACATGTTTCACATTGTCCACAGTCCAAGATTCTCGCTGATGGCACCATTGAAACCGACATTTGGCATCGGCACGAGTGACCAAAGGTTTGGCTGTAGCAGCCCGGCCGTTTACCTTGACTCTGTGTATATACACACACATACAGTGGAACCTTGGATTACGAGCATAATTCATTCCGGAAGTGGGCTTGTATTCCAAAACACTCGTAAACCAAATCATCATTTCCCATAAGAAATAATGAAAACCCAAGCCGTGGGGGGAGGGAAGGGGGAGGGGGGGGAAGGAGAGAGAGAGTGACGCTTGGTGTCAAAATAAGAGTCGCATGTGTGAAGCATGATACTTGGCGCTCGTAAACTAATACTTACTCAGTTTCCGAATAAAAAATTATTAAAAATCTTTGCTCGGTTTGCGGAACACTCGTAAACCACGTTACTCGCAATCCGAGGTTCCACTGTATATATATATATATATATATATATATATATATATATATATATACACACACACACACACACATACACACTGTTTTTTAGGTCATTTAGTAACAAAAACAACAGCAGCAGCAACAGAACAGTCAGTTATGTAAAGACATGAAGGTCGGCTGTTCTGAATCAGTTCTCACAAGAACCGTATTGTGTGGAGTGTGTGTGTGTAAAACCCATCAAGCTCCATGATGAAACTGTCTCTCATGAAGACCTTCCCAGGAAAGCAAGACCAGAACGTTAGCTCTGCTGCAGAGGAGAAGTTCATTTAGAGTCACCAGCCTCAGAAATCACCAATTAACCTCAASCAGCACCTCAGATTAGAGCCGTTATGAAGCTTTACAGAGCAGAAGGAGCAGATATACATCTCACGTTAGGTGTCATTCTTTTGCTAAACTTCTTCCTGCTTGAAGAGATTGATTACATTTGTATTCATCAGCTATGAATAAAGAGAAACAGTCAGTAGAAGTTGCAAAAAACACAAGAGTAGAGTCTCAGGAGGATAGCTGGTACTTCCTGTGTTATTTAAAGGTGCACAAGATAAAATTAGTCTATATGATTAGATCAGGTCTCTGCTGCTTCCTTTTCTAACTGCTTGAACCCGTTCTCGCCCTCGTTCATGAGTCCCATCTACACCAGGCTGCAGAGACAAAGGTGACTGACAGGAAGCGAAACCAAACACAAATAAGCAGACCGGACCGGACATCCGTGTTGCCCGAACATTTGTTCAATAGTGACTTGATAGACTTTTGCTTCAATCGGTTTCTTGAACGTCTTCCACATACTGGACGCGTCCTTAAGGTCATCTGTGCAAGTAAGGGGGGTAAGGTAAAATAAGGCAGATTAATGCGAAATACATTTCCGAATCTAATTTAACCCGACTCCGTCATCTGAAATCCCACTGAATGTAATTTCAGTTTGCATAAAAACCACACACACGCGCTTACACAAGCAAAACAACCTCCTTATAATGAAATGATTATAATTCATGCGGGAGAAGTCGGTTTAATCTGTTTAATCTGCTTTTCAGGTTTCTGTGTGTGTGTGTGTGTGTGTGTGTGTGTGTGTGTGTGTGCTTCTCGATCGACAACAGGGAACTGTTATCACAAGCTAAACAAACATCAAAAATAAAATGAAAAAAATATATAAAAACCAACTCCCACTCTGGAGAGAGATGCAGCATATGAAGCGATGAGGAACGCGCTGGTCCTGGTCTGACTTTCACTCGAACACTCTGAGGAACGGAGATGATCTGACTCACGCAGGGAGCCTGCGCTTCAATTAAACAATACAGACACACACAGAGACACACACGTTCTCAGACTTGTTCGGTCCATATGCTCAGAGAGCGAGGCCTCAGGAGGCACGTGATGAAGGGAATGGCTAAGGCTCTGCGTTTACAGCCACCATAAGGTGAATTTTACCGTCATGGAGGCAGGAGGAGATGAGTTTTAGCCTCAGAGTGTAAGAAGGAGATGAGTTTTACTCTCATAGAGTAAGAAGGAGATGGATTGTACCCTCATGGAGGCAGGAGGAGATGAGTTTTACTCTCATGGAGGCAGGAGGAGATGGATTGTACCCTCATGGAAGCAGGAGGAGATGAGTTTTACCCTCATGGAGGCAGGAGGAGATGGATTGTACCCTCATGGAAGCAGGAGGAGATGAGTTTTACTCTCATAGAGTAAGAAGGAGATGAGTTTTACTCTCATAGAGTAAGAAGGAGATGGGTTTTACCCTCATGGAGGCAGGAGGAGATGAGATTTACCCTCATAGAGTAAGAAGGAGATGAGCTTTACTCTCATAGAGTAAGAAGGAGATGGGTTTTACCCTCATGGAAGCAGGAGGAGATGGATTGTACCTTCATGGAAGCAGGAGGAGATGAGTTTTACCCTCATGGAGGCAGGAGGAGATGGATTTTATCCTCATAGAGTAAGAAGGAGATGGGTTTTACCCTCATGGGGGCAGGAGGAGATGGGTTTTACTCTCATGGGGGCAGGAGGAGATGGGTTTTATCCTTCCATTCAGGGAGGAACGAGAAGGAGATTTTTAACCCTCATGGAGAAGGGATGGAGGCAAGGGAGGGTAGATAAGAACCACTGAGGCAGAAAATGTGGGACATTTTGGACAATCATGGAGACAGGAGAAGGTGGGTTTTAATCTCACGGAGTCTTGTTTTACTCACATGGACATAAAATAAAGCACTTTAAATTATCATGGAGGTGTTTTTTTTTTCCTCTCACTCTCACAGAGGTAACAGAAGGTGGATTTTACTCTGATGGAGGCGGTTTGTGCTCTGGTAGAGGCGGGAGAGGGTGGTTTTAACTTGACCAGAGTAGATGTTTACTCTCATGGGGGCAGGAGCAGGCGGTTTTATTCCCATGCAGGCAGAAAGATAATCAGATATGAAGCATAAAGCTGGATGTTCAGGATAAAAGCCATTTCGAATCAATATTATTTATGTAGCACTTTCAACAATGGACACTGTCACAAAGCGGATATCAATTTTAAATTTATTCCTAATGACCGAGCCAGAGGAAAGAAAACCTCACTGAGACAACAAGAAAAACAAACCTTTGCAAGGAACCGGAAACTCAATTTAAAAAATGAAACTTTTAAAAGAAGGAAAGAACATCCACAGCCATGTTGGGTCCATGTCAGTGTTAGAAACCTTATCGCACTACTGATATCAATTTGTAGATGAACACTGTACGTCAAAGGTATCTTCTGCTCCACCAACATCCCTACATAACTCTCATCAACAAATAAGTTTAATAGTTTTAGTAAAGTAATAAAAAYGCACCCACAATAACTCTGTCTCGTACCCGTTTACGACTTCAACTCTTCCAAACGCATCTATTTATCTACTGTATATACATTTATACATCTTGTAATCATTCAGGATGTGGATCTGTCTCTACATGATCAGCTCTTTCCACTCCACTGGACCTGTTCCTTTATCGAGTTGGCTTTTCTCAACAGTCTGTGTCTGAGAACGATCCATAGGGCTAATTAGGCTCAAGTCTGAAAACTCCTCACGCGCATCCATCTGTCTGACCGAGGAAGGACAACGAGTCCACTCACCCTGACCACATGTCAGCGGAAATCAGGTTAATTTAGACGTAAAGGTCAAGACTGTCCTGCAGTTTGCTTTTAAACCCACTTAAACGAGACTGTCTCGAACGAAAGAAACAAAAAAAAAGGAAAGGGAAACAGGATCCATTTCTGCTCTCTGAGAACGTCCAGTTCGTTARCTTTTTGTTCCTATAAATGCTACACTAGAGCTTGTGATGAAGTGGACATGTTGTAATTACTGCGTAGCTTTTCGATTCAAATGAGATCCGCGAGGATTTATTGCGCTACGTCAACGCAGGCTCGATGAGCAGCGTGTATCGACCCGGGTATCGAGCCCTCTGCTTCTGATCTATCCGAGAAGTAAGTGAGTGGAATTTTCTCAAGCTGAGTCACGCAGACGCAAAACTTAATCATGAGGGGGCTGAGGGAGGGAAAAAGCGGGCTGATAATTCGACTTTGTGTATGCTAAATACAAGACATTTTAATGCAAAGTCAAGATTAGTTTTATGCAGTGTTGGGTGTAACGCGTTAGAATGTTACAAAGTAACGTGTTAGAGTACTCGGGTTACTTTTTT
>QMIH01000951.1:128444-153559 GCA_003987875.1 Clarias batrachus
GAAAAAACAAACAAATTAAAAAAAATAACTTGGGTAAAAAAAAATCTAGATCTGGTTTTCTCTGATTTTCACAGCTAGCCTACACGTCAAATGAAGCGCTGATTAACCCKCGCGCTAACATTCGTCACCGTCGACATTTCAGGGGAATGACTCAATGGGAATAACGAGGCGAACTGTCAATCCTCGGGTACTGAAATTATGACACAGAAAACCACACGCTGGACCTTCATTCTCCTTGTTCTTCGGGTCTTTGCTGCGAGTTCCCGTGTCGCGCTCCCTGGCGTTCTGCCCGACACAAAGCAGAGTGATTTACAACCCGCTGCTGCTCCACACCAATGACGGAAGGGTTTCGATTCAAATCAAGCCAGACTCACTTTAAATATAACTACATAGTTACAGCTAGGTTACAGGCTCATTTCCAGCCATTGTCAGCGCAGGAAATAAATCTGACCTGAAGCCAAACGGTGGCCTTGTGCTCTTCCAAACCAGCGACCGAAACCGGAGTGCACAGGAAAGCGTGTACTTTTGTTTTCTTTCTGTAACAAAAAAAAAAAACTTTTCTCCCCCCCTCACTTTTAGCCACAGCGAAGCCCAGAGCTTCCACTCTCTATTCATGGTGACRGAGTTAATTGAGAAATAAGGATTACCATAGAAACTGCAATTACACCATCGGCAAGTGTTATTTTTAAAACAGTAGTCTTCTCAAGATTTCTCAAGAAGGGAATGTTTATTTTGAAACAAGTGCTCACGATTCATAATCCTGATGATTATCTGGACCGAAAAAGGGATTATTTTTAAGAATAATGGACCACGCAGAGACTAACTGAGAGGATTGAGAAGCAGGGATGACGTCACGGCTTGTCTCACGTTCAAGGCCACGTCCAGGAACAAACCCGACCTCAGCCGAGGGAGTAAATAATTCACCATGTTTCCAAATGTTCCCAAATTCCTGCTATCGCTGTAACCGTCAAACAACAGAGGGTTCTTTCACATACATAGAGTTTAGAGGATTTGAACAAAACCCTCTTTAGACAGAACACAGCGGTCGCACTCGGWCACACTATCGGAATCAKTTCTCAATCAACTGAACTGCAGGACGTGAATCAAAACGTTTTTTTTTTTTTTTCCAGGTTGGTTAGCTGGTTGTTTATTAAGCCAAACGACAGAGCTGTAGCGCTGCAGAACTTTCACGTTCTGGACATTCGAACCCCTGATGGACAAAATGTTCTTGTGACTGTTCAGGTGACTTTTGTCATATATTTTTGCCAGGTGCTTGTGTTTAAATTAATCTATTTAAGTATTTCATTAAAACACGCACCGATTGCAAGCTTCTTGCCCAACAGAAATTTCAGTTTGGATTGTTTTTGTTTTTTTTTCCTGACTTGGCATTTCTGATTTTCTTTGTTTTCTATAAAGAACTATAAGTAACAACAAAAAATACACACTTTTGCAACATTGTTGAAACATTTAGTTTTACAGTAAGATACAGTATAATAAACCAGGGACTACTCAATAACTTTTACATTTCACTCAAAACTGTGCAAGGTGACGAACTTTCTCCAGGGAACTGATCGGAGCATTTATTTATTTTTTTGTACAGCAAATAAATGAAAATTCAGCAGGGAGAGCGAAGACTTTCATGTTCTTCCTCTGAGATGTGATCTTTTTGAACCGCTGCACACACACCATTAAGGGGTGGGAATAAAGCACATATACACACACCTCCCTGCACAAGCTGGAGTGGGATTCAAACTTACAATCTCAAAAGTGTTTTTTTTTTTTTTTTGCACCCTTCGTGAGACAGATGGGTTCAACAAGGGATTTGTGAATGTCTTTTTCTGACCAACTGGGAAAAGAGTTGTTGTTTTTTTTCGAGCAGATTTCCTCCAGTCCTAAACACACCACAACCAGCATATACTTAAGAAAAAAAAAGAAAAAAAAAACATTCCAGGTTTTACCATCAGTGAAGTAAATAACTGAAGACCATAATTACAAAACACAAATTACTGAAGGACTAAACACCAGAATTTGGCTAGAATTCACATAACCCTTAAAAATTGTCTTACATTTAAAACTCCAACAGGACGGGATTCGTTTAACACAAGGAGGCGTAACGATTCCGTTATTACCACAGAATCTCCGGGATCTTATTTCCATCCGAACGCAAACATACATGATATTAGTCATTGTTTTATTACAAACATGCAGGCACATGCCTCAACAGCTTCTTTACTCGGTATAAAATGAGCTGTAATAAAATGAGCTGTAATAAGAGCAGCTCTCTAAACGACTGGAGTAACGAAGCTCGAGTCGCACAGGAGAAATCCAACAAATGAGAAATACATAATGTATCGGAGAAATGTAAAGTTCCTACCACATGCTACAGCGGACATACAACAGTATTAAGACATTCTTATTTTTCTTTTTTTTTATGATGACAATCATGCATAATAAGAACAATCTATTTTATTTTATGCAATTAAATTGTTACACAAATTCAATATTGAGCACAAAGTACTTTAATCGTCAAAACCTGCTGGATCCGGCTGAGCTCAGAGTCAGACAGACGTCTGCAGTACTCACTCACACAGTCCGTCCGTGCCTGCTTGACTGCTTCCTAAAAAGATCACACACCGAATTTTGTCTAGTTTGAGGATGACTCCTCGACGCCGCATGTTTATTTGTTCCATCCCTTAAACAAACCAGAATTAATTAAACCAGCTGATTGTAATGAGCTCAACTCTSCAGAACTAATTAGTGACATCACCTGGTTTGTGCACAGGGACATCTATAATACACAGCATCCTGTATGGTGTCTTAATACTTTCGGCCACCACTGAATATCTTAAGGTCATGTGACCAGACATAGCCACGTCCATCCGTTTGAAACAGTTTGGCATAGAAATAAGGTGTGGATAAAATGCATGGAATTTTGTTTGTCAAAAGCCACGCCCTTTCCTGCATGTCATCTGGCAGCGGGCGCATTTTCAGGGAAACTAATCCCGTCCGAATAGTCCTCAACGCCGATCCGATTTTCTGTATGTCTGATCTAATGCTGTACTCCCRATGCTGGAGGTGCGTCACTGACTCCAGAACGACCTCACACGTGAACGTCAGAGACAAACGATGCTCCAGAGAACGCAACGTCAACCGTAAAGTCTGATTAGGAAATCCGATTACATTACGGATACTGAATTGCCAAACCTGGGCGGCGAATACAGATGAGATTAGACAGATGCATTCCTGACCATTCTGTTTCTAATCCTGCRGTTGGAATTCATTCAAAAATACATCAGGAATGTGAACAACTAATAYGTTTTTAATATATCTAATTAGGTTTAAAACAGAGTGCTCTTCATTAACATGGACTTAAGAGGATTTTTCAGTAGAATACAAGGCATGATTAAGAATGCAAATTAATTAATTCATGCATTAATAATTTATTTTTTAATTAAAATGTTGTTTCGATAATCTTACCTGATGTGTAAGTTGTGCCAGACTGTGCAATGTAACTTAACGATCAGTGCAACTTATGTGTCTCTAACAGAAACATCAAAGGAGACGCGGGTCGTTACAGAGTAACACCGCGTACGACACGTGCGGCAACAGCGCGAGCTAGAAGTCCAATTTCTTTCCACTTTTCCCATTTATTTAAACATCGTTAYAGGAAACCACGAAGCACCGCAGCATGATTTCCAAACACAAACACCCCACCAACACACACACACACGCACAAACACACACACGCGCACACAACGCTTACCTTGTACTTTTTTTTAGACACGAAATAAACACAACACAATCCCGAGTTGTTTTCGTTCTGGGGAAATCTCTCTCACACACATACACACTCACACACTCGCTCGCTCACTCACTCACTCACTCACACACTCTCTCTCTCTCTCTCACATCGCAGCAGTTCGACAAGCGACAATCCAACACGAGCGCGACGCAGACTACCGTAATGCACCCTATATAAGAGAAATGCAAAAAGAAATGGCGCCAGAGCTCAGTGGCAACCGTAATGCTTAGAGTATATCACGCTGTTTGTCTGTTTGTTTAAGTCGCATTTTAAGGAATTTACACAGATAATTTTCATGAACAAAACTKTCAAAACCTCGCCTCCTTAAAATGTAGCCAAATGTTTTTTTTTTAACGTGTTTAAAATCTAATTGTTTTGGTGTTGTTAAAAGATATAAAAATATAATCAAAAAACTTCCAAATTACAGGATTTGGTCAGTGATGTGGAAAACCAAAAGCTAGTTGTTACAATAAACGATTTTTGTGTATCGCCAGCTCATYGCGAGGGGTGTTCGTGTCAAACCGGGACTTGTGATGCGATTTCTGAGCACAACTTTAAATTCATATACAGAACATATCTGAACACTGCACACCTCCATAAAATGTTCCTAAATGTATCTCAACTGTGTTTGAAATGCATTGATGCCTCTATTCTGGGACTGTAAGAAAATTGCACCTTTTTGGTATGAGAWAATAAAATTCATCTCCAACTATATACTGTATACCTGTTAAATTGTGACACAAAGGTTTTCATTTGAATTGTTTACAAAAATTYATCACTTATCTTTGCAGAAATGCGTACGTATCTTATGGTCATCATCTCGGGGACCAACTCTGAAAATGTGTTTACCTCAAGTCGCTAACCCTAATCCCAATCCTAACTTTTCCTAACTCTTTGGAAAAACTTACATCAAACTTACAGACCAAATCTGAACAATTCTGGCTGACATGGGCCCCTATGAGATAAGATAAGATAAGATAAGATAAGATAAGATAAGATAAGATAAGATATCCCTTTATTCATCCCACAGCTGGGAAATTTATGTGTGATTTACTTGAACCATCAAGACCAGTGGCAGCCGATCAATACGGGGCGCAGGGGCGCCGCCCCCCTTAAAGTTAGGCAGAGAAGAACGCTACTTTAACATGTAATTACTGTATTTAACATAATAATTATTTATTTTAATAATGGAATAAAGTCATTTAGTCACAATATTCCGCTGTATTTCTTAATAATATTTATTTGCAATTTAAAAAAATCTAAACTGTATGACGTTCATTTGTGTTCCTGTACGCGTTGTGCCGGACAAACAAGTAGGCACGTACATTTTTGAAAAGCATGTGACTTGAGGCTGAGCTCTGATTGGATCTTTTCAAATCATCCKTGGGGCGGAGCTCTGTGCGCCCTGAACCCTCCCACTTTTATTCTTAGCGAATCAATATTGTTTTTAAATATTTGGGCTCATGTGATTGGACCGTTCTCCACGAGTCTTTTCCAGCACTTCTTATGGCGAGCGGAGCTGCTGACTGGATGTGATGTGAGTCAGGACTTTATACTAGTAGTAATGATGCTTTTTCACCTGATAAATGCCTATTTACAATGATCAAGAACCTAGTCCTGACTTCTTCTTTCTTTCTTTATTTCTTTATTTCTATGTTTTCTTTCATAGGACTGTTTTGCCCTTTTCCACAGTCACGCTTTCATATTAACAGAATATTGTTTGTGTTTAAATATTTGTTGTGGGTATCAGTTGTTTATTGATCTAACTCTGTTGTTTTGAGAAAAAATATTATAAAATAGGAAATGGTCCAAATTACAAGATGTTTGTTCAACAATGAAAAAAAAAACCCAAACAAAACCTAAAGCTAGTTGCTACAATAAACGCTTTGTGCATCGTTTGATTCTTTAAACAAAATTCGACTGATAACTTATCACCGACTTGAGGACGAAAGAGACGCATCTGTCTGTGAGAACTGTACACACAATCGCTCACCAGCACCACTTACACATTACAGGAACTCGGCTGGGAGTTATTGCCTCATCCCCCGTACAGTTCTGACCTCGCGCCAAGATACGTCCACATGCAAACATTAAAGGAGTTCCTGTGAGGCCAGGATTTTAGACGTGAATCAGGTAGGCAGTCCGATCAGTTGTCCAGGGTACTGAGAACACTTTCTACCTTGATGGTATCCAAGTATTAGTGCATTAGTGTAGCAGGGGATTATATAGAGAAATAAAGTTTTTACTCTCAGAACTGAGTTCTGTTATTCAAAAGTCCCAGTTTGTTTAAACATTTATACTCAATCAAGAGTCCCAGTTTGACTTGAACAGGGGTGGCTTAGTGGTTAGTGGAGTTTGCATGTTCCCCCCGTTCTTGGTGGGTTTCCTCTGGGTACCCCGGTTTCCTCCCACAGTCCAGTAGTGTGTGTGTGTGTGTGTGTGTATGTGTGTGTGTATGTGTGTGTGTGATGGGCTGTCACCTGTGATGGACTGTACACAGGATAAAGCGGTATAGACAATGAAAGCATGAAAAAATTAATGTTTGCACTAAAATTTGTTTCCACTATTATCGTTATTCCTCCTATTATTTGTTTTCCTCTTTTCAGATTGAATTARACCCGTCTATAAGCCAAAAAGCTACAATTTCAAAGAAACGTCTGATTTTCAAAGGTCAGCCTGGAGGATGGACCGTCACTGGAGACAAATTGCCAAGAGTCTTGAAATATTGCTTTCTACTGTTAAAAGTATCATAGTTCAGTCTTTAAAAAAAGAAAAAGAAAAAAGGAAAACACTTAACAGAGTCACGAGCTGGTTGACCTGGGCATCTTCAAAGATCTGTTGAGAAGAACAACCCTCTCATTAGATGTTGCTCTTAAAGCCACTAAAGGAAAACTCAACGAAGGCTTAATAATTTATTAATAGCTAAACCGTACTCGCTCAAAAGTGTCACGAATTTAAGTGTGCACATTTTACCACAAGACTATGAGCGTCTATTTACTTTTTGCATGTCTGTGTAGGCGCCTAACTGTCACACCTACATGAGCTTGTCAGACGTCCTATTCCACAACCACGGGAGGCAATGCAGTATATACTCTATAATTGCTTCCATTGTTCAAGGTGTCTCGAGGCAGCCATTTGACAAAACGGCAAATAGAAAAGCTGTTTAGAAACCAAAACAAAAGCAGATCTTTGTTTTCACTAGACACAACCGCACAAATTGAAGTCCGAATGAAGCAGCCTACAGAGTGCTCTACAGAGTCCAGTTCCCGTCTGGGCCATTGTAGAGGAATCAGACATCATGTCTTGTGTTCAGTTAATCGCAAATGGTCGTCCTAAGCAAGCCAGAAAACAATGTCACACGGTGACGACCTCATCTAATGAAAAGCATACACATGAAAAATCCCGGGCTGGGGGTGGAATTAAAACATTAGAGAGAGGTTCGGCTTTTACTCAAGCGTCCAGACGGGCTGTAGAGGACACAAAGGCTAGACTGCAAGGTAATTATTTTAAGACGTCTGTGCAGCATAACCACCAGACTGCTCCTTAAATAATTCACCCATTACTGGACGAACTGTCGGGAAATAACCACAAAAGCTCAGAACTCACGCAATTAATGCAATCATGTTTGGTCTGAAGTCAGCCCTTGGGTATTACTGTACGAGAGAGTCGCCTCTAGTGTTCAGGGAAGGCTTTGAACAAGATCTAGGAGTGTTTTTAAATGAGTTTATGGCCTTTGGATCAAAAGAGCAGGTGTCAGGTCAGGTACTGGTGATGGATGAAGAGTTTTGGCTGACAATCATTGCAGTTCAGTTCAGTTCATCCCAAAGGTGTTCGGTAGGGTTGAGGTCAGAACCCCAAACCACAGAACAAGAGCTCCAGCCTCCAGTCAGAATATAACAGAACTGTTGATACAAAGACTTACACCTTTGTAAAATATTAGTTTAAAAAAATGGATGGAAAAAATATATAGTTGATTTTTTTTTTCAACAATAAGAAAAAACAGAAACAAAACCTAAAGCTAGTTGCTACAATAAAAGCTCAAGGGGGTGTTCAAGGGACCTGTGATGAAATGTCCAGTGAATGAATTCTCAAAAGCAGTTGACATTTACGGAAAACTTCAATCACAGGACGGTAATGAGACTCATTATCCTCAGTCTAAGTCCATGTGTCCATGAATGACGATCCCGACTTGAGGAAGAAAGAGACGCATCTGTCTGTGTGAACTGTACACCCGATCGTTCACCAGCACCACTAGCACATTACAGGAACTCGGCTGGGAGTTCCAGTCTCGAGTTCCAGTCCCGAGTTCCAGTCTCCGTCACACTATAACAGGAAGCCAAACTGTTGATACAAAGACTTGTCTTGTAAAATGTCTTTGTATGCTGTACCATTAAGATCATCCATGACTCTATCTAAGCGACCCAAACCCTGAAGAACAGCCGCGTATCATTATATCTTCCCTCCCGCTAACGTTACTGCAGGCGCGCTGCATTCCGGTAAGTAGGTAGTGTTCTCCTGGCGTTTGTGAAACCCAGATTCATCCATCAGCCTGCCAGCTTGTGGAGCGTGATTCATCACTCCAGAGAACACAGCATGTTTTACGCCACTCCAGCTGACACGTGGCATCACTCATATTCAACTTGGATTTGTGTGCAGCTGCTCGGTGATGGAAACTCATTTCACGAAGCTCCTGACACTCAGTCATTGTTCTCATGTTGCTTCCAGAGGCAGTCTGGAACTTTTAAGTGAAAGATGCAACAGAGGGAAGACCATCTTCATGCGCCGCATGCGTGAGCCCTGCGCGGCCCCGCTCTCAGCGCTTGCAGGGTCTTCTCCTTCGTGGCGCTTTGAAGCTTCCATTTTACTAAAATACATCACTTACTGAAGACTCACAAACTGGCTGGTGGCGAAGGTGGCATGTTGTACAAATGCTCCATTTAAAGACACTGAATTCTTCAGATTAAACCTTAAACTCTGCTGCTTATGGATATCACATGTAACTTTTGAACATATATTATACAAGTGTAAGTGTCTGTCAATGACGGGATAAAGAGTTAAAAGGTTAAAGCTAAAAATAATCATCTGGGCCCGTATTCACAAAATCTTTAGGCTTAAAAGTAACTTTTAAGCCTAAAAGTTACTCCTAATGACAAAATTCTAAGAAAAATCTTAGAATTAGGGCATTTTCTTAGAATTTCTCCTTAAATTTAGGATTAAATCTTAGTAAAGATAAAAAGGATTCCCAAAACATCTTAGCCCTAAAAACAGCTCCTAAGGTAAAATTTGTTAAGAGTAGAGAGAAGGACTTTTAAGAGGCTTAAGAGTTTCTATAGCAGAGGACAAAATGGCGGAAGGAAGAAATATTCTCCAAACACTGGACGTAAAGCTAAAAGTAAACGCTGCTCTTCTGTCTAATTTGGTTTTCTTGTTTTTTTACTTCCTTCCATCTCTCTTGGATTGTTGGCTACATACAAACCATGCAAAAGTGCAAATTAAATCAACTCTCCTGTGATCATGTAAATTGTAAAAGCTGAGACATTTTGCTCCCATCAATCTGAAATGGATTACAAGTAATAAAATCAGTACGGTGAATAAATGTGAGAACTTACATGTAAATATGGTAACTACTGTGTGGAAATCGGTTGCTTCCAAAAGCATTTTCAACATGTAGCTGTTTAATTATCTTTAAGATAACTTTGCATAAAGTACTCATGATTATACAATTTCTTCATATACAAAAATTGTGATTCACTGTTGGTTCTATTATCATGTGTTCCGTTTGCACAAAGAGCTCATTTCAAAACCTTTGCAGAGGTCAGAGGTGATTTTCTATTAACCAATCACAGTCCTTGAATTGCTGCATCATCCCTCGTAACAGGCTCGACCACGCCCCCTCACTACGATAAAAGTTTTTCTACTTTCCTTACACAAAGTTGCTCTAAAAGGTTTCCTAAATCACTTTTAGTCTAGGACTCCCAGCWAGGACTTTTTAAGCTAAGATAGGAGCACTCTGAGAAAATCCTAAGAAGCTTTGTGAATAGGCAGATATCGAAGGACTGCAAAAGATTCAGTAAATTCTGTCCAGACAGTTGCGCGTGATGCTGCGACAAATTCTGGCTGAACGAACCAGACAGAACATTTTCTGAGACTGTTCTCAGGTCCTGTAATGTATGAAATGTGAAGATATCGATGAAAGCATTCCCACCGTACGTTGAAATGTACTGTACAGACAAAACCAATTTTTTTATTTCTATAGAAAGATGGCTGACGAAAAACGTGGCTGTCTATACAAAGTCTACAAAGCTGGTGTTTTTGGTCACCTCACAAATAGAGAAGACTCCGTAGTGACAACAAAGTCAGCGATGTCATGTAGCAGCATGACGAGGCTTCATTCAAAAAGAAAAAAACAACAGAGTATGTACAGTGTACAGTCTAAACAGGCTGAATGCTCATAGTCGTGTTAATGTCAACTTGAGAATGACCTTGACGATAAACGGCGAATCAACAGTGAGCTCGGTCTGGACTGCTTCCTGGACATTGTGCTAATTGATGAGCTTTCAGAGCACTCGTCATTCACACCATGGCATCTGTGTGACACTGAATTATTACACATGCTTTTCGAATTGACTCAGAATTACAGTGAAATCCTACAAACATCCAGAAATATTCACAGGTGCAGCAGCTGGGAACGCAAACCTGTAATTTTCTCATCTCTGACAACGACGATAATCTAACGCGCTTAACCTCAGTAGTGTAATCGCCGGTCCAACCATCGCCAATGTCTCCAGCACATGGCCGCATGGGTGGCCATTAGAGCGTTATTTTCACTTGATGTATATCTACGTCGTGACCCAGAACCTCAGCGATGCAGAGACAGGCGGCTATTTAACAGCGGACGAATCAACCGAAGCATAAATGAGACCACTTTCAAGTGGTTTTTCAAGTGGACCATAAAATGAACCTGAAATGAAGCGCGCTCGGGATATCTCCGAGTACGGCTCACTTGTGCCTCATTTTGGAGAAATCTTGCGTCATTTGTTGTGTAAGATCAAAACAGGAGAGCAGTAAAACGCTAAAAGGTGCATCAGCAATTCACGTCAAACGCACAGTGACGGCCTTCTCTAGTGGAGAAACTATGTGCAAAAAGATCAAAAGACTGGAGCTAGAACTTTTTATTTTTTTTTATAAAAACTCTCGTGCAAGGGACCAAAACTTGCTCTAGGGACCATAAAGGTTAGATTGCACGGTAATTACAATATATCAGGATTTCAGCGTAACACAACACCCAGAGTGCTCTGTAAGTAATAATTCTTTACCGAACGAACCGTCTATAAATAACAAAAGGGAAATATGCAAACGCCTCTGACCTGCAGCACACACACACACAGCACTATCTTTCTTTCTTTCTTTAATATTCAGCTTGTTTAAGTCCTCTAATAATGATACACACACACACATATTACACATCACACTTTTTATTCACATCTTCAGATCTTTCCCTCTGTAGTAACACCTACAGTATAAAGGAAAGACAAACATGTACATTTTGTACCTGGTGTTCTGTATTGAGGCTTATATGCTTTATTCTGAGTGGGTGAACACGATGAAAGCCTGGAACAAGTTCTATTAAATCTCGTGGCCGAACCACCACCTACGGCTCAGGAAGAGTTGCTGTGTGATTAGATTTCTAAAGACGAGTCACAAACCACTGGCAGCATTCACTTAGACAGTAGCCAGGGTGTGCAATTAATTTGGATATCTGATGTACATGGAATACCAAGGAGTCGGAGGCAACGTCACACTGTGTGTCTTACAGGGCTGCTGATGAAAACATGATACAATTGCATACAGTATGAATATATGATCACTAGTGTGAGTTAGAATTTCATTTCTTTGTATTAAATTGTCCAGAAAGACAGACAGACATAGGGTTAGGGTTAGGGTTAGGGTTAGGGTTAGAAAGCGACAAAGCGTTCGGTTTATGATCGGATAACTTCACTTCAACTCAACATTTTGGTTTGACTGCAGGTGCAGGTTTAACATCAGGCAGATATCTAAGGACGGGCGAAGTTTCCTTAAATTCTTTCMAGAGAGTTTAGCGTGATGCTGTGACCAAAAAATCTGTCTGGACAGACATACGGACATACAGACAGAGACTAGAGACAGGTTTCTGGTCCTCCAGCGTATGAAACGTGAAGATATCATTGAAAGAGCGAGTTCTGACCCATGTACAGACAAAAGCATTCCATTATTTTTGCGTATGTAGATGATGCAGTATATTTGAAGTCTTATGATTATGAGATTTGTTCGACCCTGTCAGCACTCATTTAAACACTTTTTTTTAGGGTGTGATCCTGGACGACCGATGTGAACTCGGGACCTAAGGAATTCTTTCCCAATTAAGGAGATTTCCCTACTGCATCGTTACCATGATAAAAAAAAAATCACACACTGAAGCAGAGAGGCCGTTTGATATGTACAAACTGAATGCAAGACTTGCATCAGACACTCGATTACAGCTCGTCTTAACCTTTAAGAACGTCTTTCTTATTACAACGTTGGACTTTATTTCCTAAAGAGATTTATAGCGCTCGTCTGGTAAAATGGCTTCTCCATAATATGATGTATTCACTATGCAATCGGTGCTCTTTTCCCCCGACACCAAACTTCAACACCTCTCCCAAAACTAAAGCTACGTTCACGTCAACAGCCTGAAGTGCTTTAGGGTCGCCTGAACGCAATGTTATGTTTTCGGCTTGGATCCGAATAGCCTTTCGAATGCGTGATATTTACAATGCTCAAAGGAATGTAAAACTTTTTAATCAGCGTATAGAATCAAGTCAATTAAACCTCTTTGATATTGATCTGATCAGTTAAGTAGCCGAGTGGATTGTTAATCAGTTTCAGCTGCTTTGGTGTTAATGACATTAACAATACATGCACTGGATGGGCGATCTCATCTTTTCTTTCACTCGTTTTGCATTCGGCTAGGGTCCGTGTCACTACCRGTAGGCGATACCCGGACCAGGCAGTCCAGCTCCTCCAGGATGACACATCGATACCTGCTCTTTCCTGAAGATTTGCCGTGTCCCCCAGCACAGACTCAAGAGCAGTTCCTCTAGGAGAGATGGACAGGGCCGTAGAAGGTCCATAGTAGGACCGGTATGTGTATTGTATGTGTATGTATATTGTGACAAAGAAGAATCAAAAGAAAATGAATCAATGAATCAGAATGATGTGGCAAGAAAAAACTCCCCTGGACATCAATAGGGAGAAGCCTTGAGAGGAACCCGATTCAATGGGGAACCCTCCTCATTTTGGTGAACGGATAGCAGGGATTGATCTGGCGTGGTGGTGTAGTGGTTAGCACTGTCGGCTTGCACCTCCAGGGTTCGATTCCCGTCTCTGTGTGCATGGAGTTTGCATGTCCTCTCCGTTCTTGGTGGGTTTCCTCCGGGTACTCCGGTTTCCTCCCACAGTCCAAAAACATGCAGATTAGGCTAATTGGCGTTCCCAAATTGCCCGTAGTGTGTGAATGAGTGTGTGTATGTGCCCTGCGATGGATTGGTGCCTTGTGCCCTAAGTCTCCAGGATTACAGGATTAACCGATATAGATGATGATGATGATGAGTGAGAGGGATCGATCTGCTGTCATACTGCAGGCTGGAAGGTATAAAACTTGTGTATAACTAAAGTATCAAATTGGAAGTCTTTAAGTTAATATAGAGTCCAGTTTCTTATCGAAGGCAGASGTAGMCTGTAGGAAACTTCAGTCCTGACTATGGAGCAACTGCAGTCACAAGAGCTCGGAGACCAGCCGTCTGCATCAGCCCGAGGCCAGGACCATGAAAGGGTCTGGAGAAGCCATGGAGAACGTTCTGTTGCCTGCAGCATCGTTCAGCATGTCTGGTTTGGTGGTGGGTCAGTGATGGTCTGTGGAGGCACATACATGGTGTGTATTCACTGATTCTTTCATCAATAACATTAAGGTTTTTAATTAACAACAACAAAAAAAAGCTTTGCGCRATAGAGTCTGTCTGAGCTTTTATGTTTATGAACATTTCCAGACTTCATTTCCCAGTATGCACTGCACCAAGTCTAGTTTCTTTTGATTAATCAGTGGATCAACAGTCCACTGTTGGCTGGTTTTGGTATCTGGTGCTGATCGCGGCCTCCCTGTTAAAGCCGTCGTTCCGGTTTAGTTTCACGGCCTTTTTTGTTCTTGTTTGTTTTAAATAAACGTCTTCACAGTAATTGCATTWACGCCGCGCCTGCATTCCTCCGMTACCCGACGACAGCTAACCGAGTGTCTTKTACCTTCACAGATATTCCAGTGCTCACTGCAGCTAGAAACAGAACTTTTATAAAGCTGAWGGTTCTTCTATAAATGAAGAAGAAATAAAACCTTTCTGTGGGTAAAGGGAATCAAACATCGCAGGGTGTCTTTCAAAAATCAATATGTTCCTACACAAGGACGGTTTTTATAAACATATTTCATGTGTCTTGCAGGGAAACGAAGTGAAGTGAAGCTTTTTCAATTTCATGGATTTTTTTTCTTTTTCAGAAACCCCTAGACAGAGAGAGATCAGCTGCCTATCAAGTTCTTATATACAGAGTGTCTAAAATAAACAGAAAGTCAGAAACCAGTAAAGGTAAAACTACATGTTTATATATATATATATGATGGGTGTTCGAGTCAAAGCCACCATCAAGGCATCAAGGTAGAAAGTTTTCTCAGTACACCAAAGCCATGAGAGGACTGCCTGTCTGATTCAGGTCTGAAACACTGGCCTCCCAGGAACTCCTCCGTTAGTCTTTCCCCAAAGGATCGGGTATTCCACTCAGCAGTGAGCTCCGAGCCGCCTGGTTTTTAACATGATTTTTACTCGAACGTGATTTTTACTCGATCCTAAAACCTCAGAAGAGAAAGAATTCAYAAMTGCGAATGCCTTGTTAAATGGTAAATGAGTTTAAAAGGGTGCTACTGTCTCTTTATGTCCGTGTAGCCACAAATATCTCTGCTGTTACTCGGGGAACGACACGGGAAGTCGTCCCAGACCCGAGGGATCCATTGACATTTCAGATAAGCCTGTTTAATCAAAAAACGTCGCTTTAAAGCTTCTGGACAAAAAATATCAATCACATGACAAATTGCTGTTAGAATCATTAATGTAAAAAAAAAAAAAAACACACACACAAGATCCTGCAGGAGTGAGAAATCCAAGCTGGTGAATTAGTAACGTGTGTTTAGAACAGATTGCTGACCTTTATTAAGCAACAGACTTCCTCTGTCTCGACCAATAAAACTAGCAGAACTGCACCATTACGTCCTGACATATAAAACACACACACACACACACACACACACACACACAGATTCTTGTTCTTTTATATATAGTTTGCATATAATTAAACATTTTTAAACATTACATTACAACCCTGATCAAAAGTTTACACATCCTTGAACGCACAGGTTGACACACACACAGGTTTAAACGGCTATTAAAGTAACGTTTCCACACCTGTGACTCATTAGAGTTGTAATTAGTGTCTGTGCAGAAATAGTCAGTGATGCTCTCAGCTCATGACGTGATGCACTGACGCGGCTGGATACGGCACCATGGGGAGAAAAGCACTGCCATTGGACCTGAGCAATAAGGTAGTTGAACTTTATAAAGCAGGAAAAGGATATAAAAAAAAAAAATTTAATTGTGAGAATTAAAGACCTCATGCACCATTATTACAATACACGATATTACCAAAAGTATCTGCTCGCCTGCCTTCACATGCATGTGAACTTGAGTAACATCCACTTCCTAATCCATAGGGTTTAATATGATGTTGGCCCCGCCCCCTTTGCAGCTCTAACTACTTCATCTCCTCTGGGAAGGCTTTCCACAAGGTTTAGGAGTGTGTTTCTGGGAATCGTTTGACCATTCTTCCAGAAGAGCATTTGTGAGGTCAGACGAGAAGGCGTGGCTCGCAGTCTCCGCTCTAGTTCATGTTGAAACAGGAAGGGGCCGTCCAGAAACCGTTCCCACAAAGATGGGAGCAATTTTGAAATTGCAATTTTCAAAATGTCTTGGTATAATGAAGCATTAAGACTTGCGTTCACTGGAAGTAAGAGGTCGAGCCCAACGGCTGCAGCTGAAAAAAAGTGAAGGCTCTGGAGCGGCCGTGACACCTCAATATCACGGAGCCACTTTTTGGAGATCTCAAACATGCAGTTCATGCAAAACAACTAAAACATGTACAGGAACTGGAGGTATTTTACCAAGAAGAATGGGCAGCGATACCACCTGAGAGAAGTAAAGATCTCCTTAACAATTATCACAGAAGACCGCATGCCATCGTAGATGCTAAAGGGGGGCCATACGTGATGTTAAGAACTGAAAGGTATGAAAACTTTTGAACAGGGATTATTTCCTCATTTTCTTCATCATCATCTTTTGTTTTGAGGATTGTGTCATTCTGTTATGCCTTGCATATGAACTTGAGTTCTATAAGAAATTAAATAAATTGAAYTCAGGTTTTCTTTATAAAAATTGGTCCCAAGGTGTGCAAACTTGTGAGCACAACTGTAACTGGAATGCGCAACGTGGTGTTCTCATAATCATGAATCCGCCGTGCAATTAAAGAATGTTTAATAATAATTGCTTGGAGACGATCATGTCTGGGTTTGAGTCGTGCTGAGGACTCGCTGTCGAATATGAGACGGCTTACGAAACATGCTATTCTTCTCCGACAAGAACTCGACTGCAACGAAAAGAAAAGAAAAGAAAAGAAAAAGAGCTCCAGGGTCCGGAGATTGACTGAGTGGAGATGCTCATGTTCTCGCGGTGTCCGTGTAGGTTTCATCCACAGTCTCAGGTTCACTCCTACAGTCCACCAGCGTAGTGGGAGGTGGAACGCACTCTGAAATACGCCCACGCGTGAACACTGTCGTTACATCTTGGATGCACGCTCACATCGCGCACCGCTAGTGCTCCCAGGACGGTCTTCAAATGGATTCTCAGCCGCGCTGAATAGGATGAAGCGCTTACCGGAGACTCATTAATTGTTTGGTAATCAGATGAAAGCTCGCGACACGGTTAGACAAAAAGAAATTGAAATCTAATCAGATTAATCTGTGAAATTGCAGAATCTCTCAGGGGGAAATTCTGCATTCATAGCGAGATGGATTTAACCTTCTGTGATGTTTATAATGCATGGGAATATGACAGGGTTATCAGGCGCACACAAACATTCCTAACGACCGAGAGCAATTCATTAACATTACGCAGAGCTCCAGCAGTCACCAAACCCACAGTTTAGCATCTTAAAAACAGGACTAGGGTCAAAGGCTTATCGTCCCTGCAAGACCTCGCGAACGTAACCCAGCATTCCTAAAAAGACCATCAGCCCACTGCGACTCGTGCACAAATGCAGCGGTTAACATGTAGTATCAGCTGTATGTAACATGCACATCATACAGCTGATGATAATTCACTCAACCCTGACCGCTGCAGCGAGGAGCTTCTCAGTCCTTAAACAGTCACGTCACAAGACTTAGTCTGTGGGCACGGAAAAGATGTCACGGTGCTTCAGAAGGGTCGAATGACTGGTCTGCATCAAGGAAAGAAAACAACTAGGGACACTGCAGAAATGACTGGAATTAAACGATTATTAAAAAGTGTCTAATGATTTATTAGAAAAGCYTGGAGAAAGTGATGAACCTTGAACTTGACTGGAAAATGAGGGTTATGACGTCACAACAGGGGAGACAATCTGATTGGTTTGTTTGAATTTCGGTCAATGTGAAAATGGAGAAAAAAAAAATTAAGATAAAATATATATATACACTGCTAGTCAAAAGTTTGTACACCCCTACTTTTCACCAGATGTTTATATAAAACAATACTGAAGGCATTTATTTAAAAAAAATACACAATATTCCTTTGAACAGTTGATATTGTGATATCGGTGATTTCTGAGGCTGGTGACTCTAAATGATCTTCTCCTCTGCAGCAGAGGTAACGTTTTGGCCTCGCTTTCCTGGGAAGGTCTTCATGAGAGAGTTTCATCATGGAGCTTGATGGGTTTTACAAACGCCCTCGACACAATACTGTTCTTGTACAAACTGCTCCAGAACAGCCGACGTTCGTATCAACTGGCTGTTGGTGCTGTTGTTACTTAATTACCCAATAATACCACGTGTTATTTCGCTGTTTTAAAAACATACATATTAAAATCTATGTATATCTTCTCTCCCCATTTTCTTATTGGGTGCCAATAATTCTGGAATGAATAAATGGGGTGTTAATAGTAACGGGGCGACACAAGATTACGTTTACGGCTGATAGAAACATCTCTAAGATGGAAGCAAAGGTTCCGAGAGAAGCTCGATTATGAGCTTTAAGTAAATGTCAGTCATTAGGAGAGCTTCCTCTACAAAGGCTCTCGGTGTTGAACCTTAATCACAGAATGTTCTCCAGTCTGCTCTGAAATGATGCGAATCTGAGAAAAGGTCACCAAACATGAAAAATGATAGAACAGGCTCAAGCAGGCAATCAGAAGTGGAGTGGAGTGGAGAAGACGAGATAGGGAAAAAAAAAAAAAACAATAATTATAATACATGGGAAATAATACATTATTCCAAATGAATGAATGAATGAATGGATACTTTCGAGTCATGTGGAAGAATTTGCTGTGTTTTCTTGCTCAGCTCGTGCTGTCGATGCGATTCTCCTGTTGTCCGCTGTGTAATTTCATAACACAAAGCTTTCGAGTCATCAGGAACCGGGAACATCTCCATAGCAACAGGCTCCCGTGGTGCAGCGGTGGGCAGGTGGGATGAAAAGGGGGTCTGCCACGCTCCACAGGAGACTGGAACTACCACGATTTCCAGGCTCAGGTGGAGGAAAACAAACAAACAAACAAGCAAACTCGCCCCGCTTCGTCATCTTCGGTCCCCAGCATCATGGGAGAAGCGGGTCGGCGTTTCGGCGGTTACAGCTAACGACGTCCAGATTCAAGGCATTTACTTTCCAAATTAGAGGCGACTGGGAGCGTAGGACAAGAAGACATGCCAAATGCAGAGCTTCAGGGAAGCATCGTTAGAGTTTAATTGAATTCACTTGACGTAATTTATTTAAAGGTAATTAGACAAACAAACAAACAAACACAGGATCCTGGATTCTGATTGGTCAGAGGGTGTTTTAGTAAATAATTCCATAAAGTTCTTGTTTTTGTAGTAACAAACTCACTTCTTCTTGTACGGCAGATTCTCAGCTAATAACCAAAAAATAAATAAAAATAAAAAAAACACTCTCTAGCCACAAGTTTTTTTTTTCATTCTTAATAAAAGGAAAAGAGAGAAGCTGGAAGAGGAATGACTGTTTACAGCAGCTATAATCTAAATGAAAACAAGAACTCACTTGTTTCTCAGATAGATCGCAATATTACAGATAGCTATAAATGAATAGAAGTTGTAAATAAATGTTGAATAAAGAAATCATTGTAATTATTGCTAGCAAATTCCTGATGTGTAAAATAATACACATGTTAGTGTTGGAAAATGATTCGACTTTAGGCAGGTTACAGTAACTCGGTTTTTGTTTTCATACCACCCTGCATGCAATTACAGTTTTTGAAAAAAAAAATAGAATAAAATACATAAAAATTGGAATGAAATGTTATTTTTTCATCCATTATTGTTATGTGGAATGTTATGACGTGTTTAAAAACAAGTCAGTTCCTCTCAGTCCCTGAGCGAAATAAACTGGTTGTGGATGCTATTTTAGGGCACAGAGGTTTCGACAAATTTTTCATGCTTTCCGTTTTTGAGCAGAAGCTTCAAACAGGAAAACCAGAGCAACAGAAAAACACGATGAACACCTGTAACCGAGGCTCAGTAGAACAGCAGGAAGGGGCTTTAGACTTTTAGCAAATTGTCAGATGATCAGACAGGAGTTTGTGTGTGTTCTGTTCTAGTAAAGTATCCACCTTGTTTTAGGTTTCTGCATTTATCCAAAAACAGACTCTCAGGTGAAGCAGGGAGAGACCCTAAGACTCGTATAAATACATATGGTGTGATGCTTCTGGGATTTGAGCTCATGACATTCCGGTAGGTATGTACTGTAAGGGCTTTATGATCATGACTGATTGGTGCTGCTACGGTTCTGAGAAGAAGCATGAACACACAGATGAGTTTGTCTCTAGTATTAATGAGCTAGTAACCCATGTTAACCTCACACTTCATACCGTAGATACGAGCTAGCTACTTAGCCACTCATTTTTCCTCTTCTGATTTTTTTTTCCCTCTCCACAGACACATGGCCAGAGACGGTATTCCGATCTTAGTTGCCTGACAGAGTTACAGTCGTTATTATTTGTCCTCCAACAATTAAAGAAAAAACTAAACAAACCAAAATGATGCTACAGTATAAAGCACTGGTCCTTGGTGTATACTGGAGAAACCAAAACTAAGTGAACACATCATCATGTTTTTTACATGGTAGCCTTTTTTTTTAAGGTGTATTAAATGCTAACTCTTTATTGCTCCCACACACACAAAATAAATAAGTAAGTAAATAAAATCCTTCCCAACGGTGTTTGACTGATGGTACTTCTAGTTAGTAATCTAGTGAATTAGTGTGAGGATCTATTTATTGATGGAAACTTCAAACCTGGATGAGAGCGTCTGCCGTAATTGTTTTAAGTGTTTAGAGATGTCAGATGCTAACTTTTATAATTTAGACATATACAGGTAGGTGTTTTGCATGCTCACATGTTTAGATATTTTTGTTGCTAAAATTGATGCTTTTGATGTTTTTACATGTCAAATTTTGTTATTGATCTTAAATGTTAGATGTTGTACATGAAATTTCTTTGGTGTTTTGGACATTTAGATTAATTCTTAAATAATTGAAATGTTTAGACATTTCTGCTGTGAATTTTTAGATGTTTAAACCGTGTGATACTAAACTTTTATCTTTTATAATTTTTATAAGTCTTTTATCTGACTTTTTTTTTTTTTTTAAACAGTTGGGATATTAACTTTTAAATGCTTTTGATGCTAACTTTGGGGTGTGTTATACAGTACATTTAATTTTATTATGTATTTGATGACAATTTTTGCAGCCATTTTAGCTGTGTAAAATGTTAACTTTCCTCATTGGGTTCCTTTTAAAACAAAATTAGTAGCCTCATTAAAATGCGGCTATGGATAATTTACTCACAACAATGCAGTAGTGTGTTCTGCTATTTAAATAAGGACTCAAATGTATTTTAGTATCCAAAACAAAACCCTAAATACTATTCCACACAATACTCTGTGTATTACAGACCTAGAGCTAAAGTGTGCTCGTGTTCCTTTTGAGTAAAGAAGAGAACAATAAAGCCTGCGCTCCTCAGAGAACAGAGACGTGTCTCCTGCCTCATCATCAGCTCTGAGTGAGAATCACAACCTCGGCGCTCAGAGACTGTGGATGAAGAGCAGAGCTCAGAGATTAGATCGCAGTTTATGAAGCGTGTTAAAGCCTTCAGGGGGAAGAGCAAATGACAAAAAGAAATCCCTCAGCACATAAATATGTGAGAAGCTTCCCTTCTTTATACGGCAAACGCACACAATACGAACTCTCGGTTCCTTCTGGTGGCGAATATTTTCCCTTCAGCCATCTGAATGCGTCACAGCGCTCCGATCAGGAGTCACGCTCTCGGATATAATCCCAAAATAAAACGCAGAGGAATTAAATAAATGCAAACAGCAAAGCAATGATGTGCTCTAATTCTCCTTCACCAGAGTGATACAGAGAGGAAACAGTGCCACCATGTGGATCTCAGTGATAATCACGTCATTCTAAAAGGAAAAACTCTTTAAAAATTATTTAAAAATAAATAAATAAAACTTCAAAGCATTATCATCGAAATGCTCTAATAAATTATTTAATAAATACCTAGAAAATGTTAAATAAATTAACCTGAACTCCAACAAATATATTTTTAAAAAATTGTTAAAATGTATTTGACTGCTCTGGTATTGTACTGTATGTTGGATTTTTCAGTGTCCATTTAGTTTTTTAATTTTTTGTTTTTGTTTTATTCGCAAAATTACCATTTTCCTTTATACTTTTTTTAAAACATGTTTTCTTTCTCTTTCATTTTCTTTTCTCCATTATTGTTCTTTCTATTCTGATGTTTTTTATTTGTAGATTTTAACATTATTTTACTTGGTTTTCATCATTTCTCTTTCTTTCCTGTTTGCTTTTTTTCTTTTCCTTCTTTCTTTATTACTTTTTATTGATCTTAAGATAGTCCATCCATTTGCTGAAGTTCAATTATATATATTTTTTAAAAATATATTTTAAAATATTCTGGCTTTAAAATATATATATATTATTATTATTATTAATGGTTTCCTTCTTAATTTTTTTTCTAATTCACATTTTCTTTTTTCTTTCCTCTGATTTCTTTTGCCTTTCATTTATTTTTTAATTTTTCCCATAGTTGATTTTTCTTTCCTTCCTTCCTCTTTCCTTGTTTTCCATCTTCGGTTTTCCCTCCTTCAAAAATCTCCTCATCATCATCTTCATCATCACCCACATCATGAACACCTTGATCTCCAGCAGGGCTGCTGAGGACCGTTTGTGAGTTTACTGAAGTCGGATTCCCGTGGTTTAAATCTTCCCTCGATTAGCATATTTCAATCACTCAGACAAAAATAAACACCTTTTGGCCTCATTTTAGAATTAAAATCTCGAAATCTGGCAGAGTTTATCTTTGGGAGTCTTTACGAACTCGACTCTGGGGGTTTCAGGAGAACTCGAGGCGTTAAACAGGAGTCAGACACGGAGGCAAACTCACACAGGACACGGGACTGGTCTCAGTTTCCCCGACGGGACTTTATCTTCATTTCAAGTATTCAAAAACTTGTTAAATAAAAAGGAGTCTTAAATAGTAGGCAACTTTTGCACACTTGCTTTTCTGTTTAAATTCTACCCCATACCCTTATAAACAACTATACACACTTAGAGTCAGAGCTTCAGAGCTGGAATCATAACAGAGATCAGAAACGGTGCAGAAACAGAGGACTATGTGTGAGGTGGTGTTGGTGTTGGTGATAGGAGGCAGTTAGCGGGAAGACGGGATGAAGGTCTGCTGGTGATACGGAGCTTTAATGTTCATCTCCAAGAGTCACATGATATGTTTTATAGCATCGACCAGCAGAGAGGAACGCCTGATACAAGACGCCTTGTGCTATCGGAGGAACGGGGTCTCTTCTAATCTCTCTTAAACCACAGCGCTGTTCGACTCCGGATTCTGATTGGTCGAGAGGTACGGATTAGTTTTCTGAGTAGCGTGGCTGCAGGTTTTATTAACATGGATTTCTATTATAAGGAGCAATTTTTAAAAAAATGTTTTGTATATATATATATATATATATTTTTTTTTTTTTTTTTTTAAATAAGATTTATTGATCTGTAATGAGACTATATAACATTTATGGAAGGAGTCTCCAGTTTCGGTGCTTTGTAATCGTGTGTAATTTTTCTCACTTCTTCAGGACAGAAAATGTTTGCTTTGTGTTTGTCCAGTAATGTGAATTTTTTTTTTTCTTGTTAACGTTAAAAGTAAAGAGAGAAAAAAACAAAAAGTCGGTGAAAAGAATGTGCGTTTATAGCTGCTATAACATAAGCGAAAACAGGAASTAGCTTCTTTCACATTAAATTAAATATAAAACTTTTTTTTTTTAAATCAATGTATTATTCTTCTTTAAGAAATAAACGTAATTTTTGCTGTGGTATAAGAGGAAGAAAAAACATTTCGAGAAGTGATGTTAAAGGAAAATAATCCACTTTTTCATTGTACCCGTAATTCCGCTTCTCGTTTGCTGGGCCGCTTGACGCCACCTCGTGGTTGATTATTTTCCTTTAACGGCTCACTTTATCTGGTTATGTTATGGATGATAGACAGACAGTAGAGGGGGTAATTAAAAAAAAAAAAAAAAGGATGATGGATTTAAGTCATTGAAACTTTTTGTCCTTTTAAATACATTCTAGTTCACTATTCTTCTGTTTAAAAAGAAACGACTTAACGATGATTAGTGCTATGATTAGGTTTAACATTGACGGAGAGAGACAGAGAGAGAGAGGTATCGGATGAGAACATGATCGTTAGAGCTCACTAATCATGCTCGGTATTTCGCCCATGTTTGCCATCGTGACAAAAAGATAATGCCGTACGTGAAGGAATTTWWAAAAAAAAAAGCACGCTCGGTTTATAGCGCTCTTGGAGGTKCTGAACATCCAGACGTCCAGCGGAGTATAACGAGGAGTTTAACTGCTGTTACCTTGCTTAATAAAACAAAACAAACAAAAAAATTATCATAAAAAACCCTCAGCGTGTGTGGAATGTTACCTGGTGATGAGAAATTCACAGAAGTCCCAACGTATGAGCACCTATGGCATGGAAGTCTGCCACTTCACAAATCCTACGTCACGTTCACCTGTTCGTTCAGACGCTACGGCGTAGAGAATCAGCACCAATTACGTTTAAAAAAAAACAAAAACAAAAAGGTCTGTTCTGTGCTCTGTGGATACTTTTCCATATGACTGAGTGTATCCACGTGTGAAAAGAATGAGAAGAAGAAAGAAAGGAAAAAAAAAGTCCCATGGCGCTACACAGCTCATCAGATTGGATTCGTCCACTGATTCCAGCAGAGCACGCATTTAAAAAGGACATCGCACCGATGTCACGCAGGTACACCTTAACTGTACAAAATATTTACAAGAGCGACCTAAGTGCATTTTAACAATATACAAAACGTAAGTGAAGAAATATTCCACTCCAATTTCTCTCCCTCTCTCTCGTGTATCTGTAGCGTGTATGAGTTTACTACAGYTGGAACAATTTCCTCGCGCGAATTGTCTGGCAGGTCTTGAGGGCAAGTGATGACTTTGGACATATTTTTCAGAGAAATCTTTTGCGAGTCATTTTTTTTTTTGTGAGCATATGCAGCGGAACAAGACATCAAGCGCTATCCGCCCTCTTCCGCATACATCACCTGAAAGAAGACTGGGATTGGCTGTAAATGACACTGGAGTGACGGTGAGAGTAAGCCCCTCCCACTCAGAAAGCGTTGGATGTGGCGCCACCCGAATCTGAATCGCGACGTGAAAGTTCCGGCAAACGTCCGCTAATTTTACCTCACTTATTTTGTCAGGTAAAAAAGTGTAAAAAAAAAAAAATTTTATAATTTTACAAATTAGGTCAATTTGAGGTCTAGAGAGAGCTGATTGGCCGAGCTCTCTCAGAGGGGAGGGATGAGAGGTAC
>QMIH01000951.1:157862-184057 GCA_003987875.1 Clarias batrachus
ATAAACGTTTGATAACGAGGCCCACTGGCTTCGTACATGGACTTTGCACAATGACAATAAAGCTGAATCTAATCTAATCAGACAAGATATCTTTTTAATTTTTAATTAAAAATTACTTGAAATTGAACATTTTGTTTTGTATTAATGATACCAAATGGATCCAACTTCAAACGTTACTTTGCGCTGAACTTTCACGCACTTGCAAGATTTTTAAGCATTTGTACGAACCTAACACAGTTCAATAGCGACCATAAAAGCTGTCTGTGTAAATTTTATTTTTTTTTAATCCTGCACATTTTCTACAGCATGGAGGTCTGTTATAGAATAAACACGAACAGGTGTGTGAGATGAACAGCAGCTGGGAGCGCACTTTCACTACCAGGTCATCACGGATCAACGCATCAGCAGGAGCTTTTGTAGAGGAACAGAAGAATACATGATGAAGGATCTCAGCCTTAGTGATTCGGGAGGAGTCTAATTTGCTGCAGGAAGGCTCTCGGTTAAAGTTTCTCGAATACATGAGTAGCAGTGAAGGCTCATGGACTTCAGCCTAATGTATAGGGCTGTCTATGTGCGTCACAAGACCGAGAGCGGGGATTATGGGTAATCACGTTGCTCGTGTCTCTTTTATACTCAATAATAATAACACTTTCTATCGGTACAGAAAAATATGAAAAACTGAGGGGCCTTTCTGGGTTCATACTGTATACATGTTATTAAAATATTGTGATGTCTTTTAATATTATATATGTATTATAATTACAGATTATATTTTAAAGTTATTACCAAGAGATTACGATTTTTTTTCTTTATTTAACCTGGTCCACTGTGGCGACCTATTGCTGGTAGCAGCCGAAAGACTAACATCATTTAACCAGTTATTTTGATCGGCCCACACATATCCTTCCGCGCCTGGTGAAACTAACTAACYGCGACTGGCGGMGCTGTTGAGGSRAACGACAGTTCGTGTAATTACCCGTACTATTATCAGAACTGTGTAGCCACAAGATGAGGAGAATAAACTATGGAGGAGATGGACAGTCCTAAGAAACTTTATTTACTTTATAGTTCCCCTTATTCCGCTTTAGAATATCAGCTCCGTTAACTCCCAGGTTCTGGGGTTAAATCCCAAATAGTGTTAAAGCTAATGCACTATATAGGGTGTAAGTTAGAATCCCTTGTTCCACACACCAAGTAGTGCCCTTGATCAGGGGTTATAGAGTGATTTTGGATTCAGCCTACATATAATTAAACATCCCAGTGCTGTTACGCGCTATTATCATCACTCGTRGAACATCTCTCCTCCAATCAATTAGATTATTCGGTCAGAATTAATGTTGTTGTACAATTCATTGCYGAACATCTGTAACATTTCTGCCCCCTAGTGGTCACACTGAGTATTCAAAGAACAACCTGAAGGTCTGCGTTTAACGTTTTCCGCTGTTCACTCTACAGTTATGATTTCGCCGGCTGATCTTACATGAATGYGTTTTTGGTGAATCCTGAGTGTCTGCGTCGGTGTGAGAGCTGACGGAATGGACGTCCGAGTTCTGACTCCCTTCTCCCAGCTTCTTCAGCCTGTTGAGTCGCCGGTCGGTCTCTCTCAAGCCATATTTGCTATTGATAACAGGAACCGCCACAGGAAGTCCTAGTTTTGATTTGAAAGCACCAGTGCCACGTCTGGAAAAAGAAAAGAAAAAAAAAAAACGACACAGGTGTTGATTTGGCGTGTATCAAAACACTTCACTCTCACGACGCGCTATAAAGCAAATTTAGATTCGCGAGTTAACCTTTCACACGTGTAGCATTCGCAAAACTCGTTGTTTTCTCCGAAGAAGCCGTCGCCGTAGTAACAGGAGATTTCCTCACCGGGTTCGATATCTCGGAGAACTTTGACACAAGCCGTGTCACGCCCTGTCGATACAAACTGATTAAAAGAAAAAAAGAAAAGAAAAAAAAAGATATACAAAAGTGATTATGAGCCTTCCTCTTACGAAGTACATGATGTGATATTTCAAATGATGATATAAAAAGTAAAATGGTTACCTTGCAATTCGGCCTACAGTCTGAAATTAGAGAAATTAAAAGATTTAGTCGATTGCATTCACCACCGTTTTCAGTCAAGTGGATGATATGTTTGGGTTTATGGTTAATACCGTGGTTGATGAAAGCAGCGGGTCCGAGCCAGAGCTGAGCGCAGTTCTTGCGGGTGGAGTACATGACGCTGAAGTCGTTCTCCCCGTGGCGTAATAGCATGTTCTCCTCGCTAGCCGACAGCTCGGCAATGCATCCCACCAGGTGCTCGATCTTATCGTTCCTCTTCCTGTGCAACAGATAAAATGCAATAAGAGATCCTGCACAAGCACAAGTTCACATGGGGGATATGGCGACGGTGATGTTATACTCATACCACTCTTTCGTTGCGACTATTTTGGCTCCGTTYTGCTCTGAGGAATATCGGTTGCAGGGCAAAATCTCGAACCCACTGTCACTCGCAAACAATCGCAGATAAACGAAGACCTAATCAAAAACAGAAAAGGAATAATAAACACACCCAAACCTCATCATCATTATCATCACGGGTGAAAAACTATCAAAAAACAAMCAAACAAACAAACAAGAAACCACATACATGTTGCTTGAAAAGTTTCTCCTGAGCCTTCGTCTTGGACAGAAGATGATTTCTGGAGGAATCTCCACAAGTTAAAGCTTCGAAAGCTTTCTCGAGGTCGTTGTCTTTCTTAAAACTCTCTAGAATGTCCTTCAGCTCGTCTTGTCTTCCTTTAATGGGTCGAAATCTGGGCGGAATAAAATCAGAACACAGGAATAGTCAGGCAGTTCATACACAAGTRTGTATGTTCACAAGATCTACAGAGACTCGGGATGTTTTTGGGAACATAATGACTACTGAAATCATTCTCACAGCCGGATCACAACGCTGTCACTGGTGTTAATTCCCCCTCTGTACGCACGTTTTCATGACATGTAGTCCTGTAGTGAGAGTCGAAGTGATCTGGAAAGTCTTTTAACACTAGTGGCAGCGTTGTGATCCATACTCATTATCATTTTGATTCATACACATTGCATAAAACTTACTTCTTTTTATTGTGTAAAGCTGCTTTGCGACAATGTCAATTGTTAAAAGCGCTATATAAATAAAATTGACTTGACTTGACTTCAATAGTTTTTCCTTTTATCAAAAATCTATTTAAAAAATAGTGTTAATTTCCCATATGTATGAAAACTTGTATGGGAAGAATTTATAATTTAATATTAAATTGTAATTTCACATAATTTTCACTAAAGAAATATGATGTGGGAAAAACATAGCAAATTGTTATTTTTTCAAATACATGGCCTAGTATTATTTTTAAACATTTTTATTTATTTATTTTTACTTTAAAAAAATATATTAAATAATTTCGACCACGATCTAAAAATATGTTTTAAACACAGTGAACGTAATTTCTATTTATTCCTAAACACAAGTGTTATTTTAGAGATTTTTAATAGAAATTTAAATATTTAAGTATTAATAAATACTTACATTATATATAATTATATAATTACAAACATTTCTTATTTATATACTGTATATATAAATAAATATTATACATAATGTATATATATTTATTCATTTTTCTTTCAACAGGACTTTATTATATATTACTTACAAAATTAGAATATTTTCTGTCATTTGGCTCATCATTTAATTTTTCACACCTTATAATCTAGCATTTCCTTTTTTCACTCATTGTACTGCTACAGATTTTATTTAATAAATAAATTAAATTCATAAATTGGATTAATTTTCAGGGTGTTTGTGTCTGAAAGGATTAATCAGCGTTCCATAAATAAAATAAACCTGAATATACAGTATATATAGCTAGTAAAGTTAGTACCTGGTGTTCATCTTATGGGTCTGGAAGCCAAGGTATGGATCGAGGATGAGGCTGGTGGTCAGGTCATCGTTCTCACACAGCTCCTTAGCGGTCATTCCTGACGACGGGACGTGGCGCCTTTCGGCCTCCATCAAACCACCATTGAAACCTGAGCGGACAAATAAAAAAAAATTAAAAAACAAAGATTACTGAAAACTTGCTCATGACTCATTCTTTTATTCTTCTTCAGTAAGACATTTTGTAAACATTTTAGGGGGAAAACATAGGAATTACAAAAAATATGTGTAATTTTTTAACAGAAGAGTAACAAATAAAATCACATGCACAGGATTTGTTGGAAAATTTTATATATATATATACAATTTATTAATACAACTTTTCAATTTCAAATTATATTTTAAATATCTAATTATAATACATGTCACTATATAACAAACCCCAAGCCACTGGATGCAGTCCAGGTCCCAAGCCCAGATAAACTGGGAGGTTTGTGTCAGGAAGGTCATCCGGCATAAGGGTAAGGATCAGATGGTCTGCTGTGGCGACCCCTTTGACGGGAGCAGCCGAAAGACTAACAACAACTTTAAGTGAACCCGTCAGTAAAGTACTGGTTTTTATGTCACTGAGTTTTTTTGGCTTATAAGTACAATTGCAGGGACACTGTAGTTACTCTGCCTTCCATGCACTGTATAATTTGGATTTTTCACTCCTACACTACACTCAGATGTGAGTATTTCGAGCGTACGGGTAATAAAAATGACTCACGGCGACTGCATCTCCGGCCGCTGAGCGAGCTCTTGCTGTGACGCGGATGCTGAGCGCGGCTTTGGCTCCCTGGCTGCTCGCTGAACCTGCTGCCATGTCGTCTGCCATTTACTACCATGTTCTTCTTGGATTCTCCCATCCACTTCATACCCGCAGAGCGCCCGCGTCAGTCGCATCGAGTCCCTGTGCTGAGGGAGAGACGAAGACAAGACAACCGTCATGGCCCAGAGTTTGACAGATATTTAATGTGACTACAAAAGGGGGAAAAAAACATGGCTGTAATGGTAACATTATGTTAAATAATAATTAATCACTCTAAAAATGACAAAGTAAATAATTAGTGCATATCTAAGAACAGGGTGTGGCGTGGGCGTGTTTTTTTTTTTTTTTTGCACCCTTGTAAATATCCAGAAATCCTGGCATTTTTTTTAGGCTACAGGTGTACAGATGGTCCTGAATCACATTTTTAAACAAAAAAGAAAAACAACGAAAAGTGTTTAGAATTACATGTAAAATATAATTATTTATATTGTGGCCTTGCTACTCAATTATTATATTCAATTAATTTATTTACTTAAAAAAGAAAAAAAACAACATTTTGCTACTACTGAAAAACTCCACCCTTTACACAAACAAACTGACAAACAATAAACAGGACTAATAAAACTGAATGTCATATTTGTAAGTTGGAACTGTGTGTGTTGTTAAATAACAGAAAGAATAAATAAAATAAAATGGATGCAATTTGTAGTCAATAAAAAGTGACATCTATAGCCTGCCAGTTATGTTTAAAAAAAAATACCCAGGACAAGTAGTGCATTTTATTTTTATTTAAATACGTTACGAATTTCCGAATGTATTATTACCAACTACTTAGAATTTAAATGTAATAATAATAAAAATTGATAATAATAATAATAAAGGTTTTGACAAGCAGGTTAAACTTAGCTACCTAGCTACCTAGCAGGCAAACATTGCTAACTAGATACCGGCTAGTTTATTTTATTTAAATTTTATTAGAGTTAAACATCTGATGGTCACCGGTTATAATCAATGAGGTTGTAATTAATAATATGTACAGCTTAAATATATATTTGTAAAAGTAATTAGTAAATATAAACAGCGCGGTTTGGTTGCTAAGCATTTTAGCGCATTAGCACGCTAATTATCTGTTAGCTTCTTAGGCTACCTGGCTAACTCGGCATTTTTTAAGTTGTCAGGAACAAAATACTCACTTAGTCAATGGCTGCCATGGCGAATCAAACCKGAATCTTGTGATGTGATCCAAACTCGAAGAAATTAAACTCCTAAGAAATAATGCTAAACATATATCTAACTTAGCTACAGTAAAAACATTAAAATCCAAGATGGCGGCCGGCCATGAACAAGGGAAGGCCGGACATCAGCCCGGTGTCGAAACCTGCAACTTACTGCTGCGTAATTCAGCACAAAACACACGACATCATTGTACAAATTAAAACCTGTGGGTTTTAAATGACACGTTGATAATTTAGTTCTCAAAATAAAATTTAAATAAACGATAAAACAGTCGGATAAGAACTACTACCCCGTTCTCGGAGGAACACGAAAGTAGTTCCGTAAAAACAAATCGCAGTCCTTTTAAAACGGGTTGCCAGATCCAGGAATCATAAACTCAAGGTCTAAAAGAGTGTGTGTAGGAGTTGCTAGAACCTCTCAGTGTGTGTTCTCCAGGGTGAAGCGGGTGAGATGCCATCATGCCTATGTAGAAAACACTCACTCACTCATCGTCTATATCGCTTTATCCTGTATAAATGGCCACGGGGGGTCCAGGAGTCTATCAGAGGGGACTTAGAGCTCGAGGCAGGATACACCCTGGACAGGGTACCAATCCATAGCTGAGCACAAACACACACACACACACACACACACATACACACACTCATTCACACCCTTTTGGGAATCAGCCTAATCTGCATGTCTTTGGTCTGTGTGAAGGAAAGCAGAGTACCCGGAGGAAATCCACCAAGCATGGGGAGAACATGCAAACTCCATGCAAACTGAGAGACTCGAGGCAAAAATCAAACCTAGGCTCACCGCTCAACCATCGAGCCACCTACACAGATAACTTAATGAATTTAAATTAAGAAAAATGATGCATGGATTACAATGCACTAGGTCTTTATTTATAAAAAGGAAGGAAAGAATGAGAGAAAGGAGGGTAGGGGTAGCTCAGTGGTCAATGCATTGCACTACTGATCAGATGGTCCCAGGTTCAAATCCCAGCACCACCAAGTTGCCACTGTTGGGCCTTTGAGCAAGACTCGTAACCCTCAGATGTATAATGAAATAAAAATATAAGTCACTCTGGATAAGGGAATCTGCCCAACAAGTGTACTGTATATAAACTCTCTCTTAACTTTTTCTCAGAAATTCTGTTTGTTTGGTTGGCAGTGGTGTTTGCACAGGTAGGCATTAAATTGTATATCATTCTGTGTCGTGTCACAGACCTGTTATAGGCACCAACTAAAACAGCGTTTCTACGACAAAAACATATAAACACACAGCCTCAATGAGACTTACCTGACACCTGTATACTACCATTACCTGTGATGGAGTGTACGGTCAACTCGCTGCTGCTCCAATGTTTTGTTAGCCCTTTAATTCTTCTTGTCGTATGCGCTGCCTATTGTTTCATCCAGTGGTGAACGACTGTGACACATCCATTCTATGACAGAAAAGTTGATCATGAAGATGCCTACTGTTATATTCAGTGAGGAACATCTGTGATATATATAAATCTTTTTTGTTTCCTGTTGTCTGTTTCAAAAGTGTGTCCTCTCACCTCCAGGGTTGATTTTTCGAGTTCCRCCTGCAGGTCTGTGTGCATGGAGTTTGCATGTTCTCCCCAACATAATCGGTGTGTTTCCTCCCAGAATCCAAAGACATGCAGATTAGGCTAATCGGTGTTCCCAAATTGTCTGTAGTATGTGTGAGTGTGAGTGTGTCTTGTGATGTACTGGCACAATTGCTCATGGGGTAYCCCRCCTTGAAAATATTGGAACAATTTAATGCAAAACATCAACCTTAGACACACTGCCAACACAACAAAGGACCTCGTCAGGGGGGAAAGTGGAAGGTGTTAGACTGGACAAGTCAATCAGCTGACCATAACCCAATTATGTAGGATTATAGCTCCTGAAGAGGAGACTGAAAGGAGCTTCACCTGACTTGACAAATTGAGTTTTTTTTCTGTAGGGCTACGTGAAAGGACTGGTCTTTATCCCTCCTCTTCCAACAAGCATAGAGGAACTCAAGTAGAGAATGTTACACAAGATATGCTACAGCGTGTTTGGCAGGAGCTGGACGACCGACTTGACGTGTGTTGAGCCATAGGCGGTGCGTATATTCAACATTTCTGAAGCTTTGTGAAATTGGTTATAAAATCTATATCCGTTTGAATATGTTGTTGGAATTTTGATAAATAAAATTAAAAAGCGAAATTCATATTTAAAATGATGACATATTTTTGGAACACCCTGTATTAGGTGTTATTTACTTTAAGAATATACTTATACTTTTGCTAACCTAAAAAGGGTATCACGTTCCGACGCATCTCAATGTAGATATCAAGAATTAACTGCTGAAATTATAAAATATTGTTGAGATTGAGATCCGTTGAGCTCAAAATCGTCTTCAGTAGAATGCGGAGCAAAAGAACTAGCCTTGCTGTTCCAATACTTTAGGAAGAGACTGTATAAAATCAAGCCGCCTTGAGTTGAGGATGATTTTTGGCCTGATACCAACTTCCTGTCAAAGTAGAATTCAGATTAACCATACACACCATAAAGTCATTCCACAAACAAGATTTAAAATAACATTAGATAACTTTATTAAGCATAATTTTCCAGGGATGAAGTCACATTCACAAAGAATCTCTGTCTCTAACATGGTAGCAGGCTTGAATACTGTCATGCAAACACGCCTTATACAACACACGTTACATACAGGCAGATAAAAATAATACAAATCCAGTATTATTATTATTWTTTWTTTTTTTTACAAATCCAAAAACAACTTGATGGCACCAGATATAGCACTGTTCACTGGAAACTCAATTCCGTGTGTAAAGTGCAAAGGAGTAGCACGTTCGTTTTCTTAGTAAACTGATTCAAGTAAACTGAGTACATCCAACTTTTTGACCGATCAGAACATCTATCTGTCAAAGATAAAGAGATATAACAATCTACAGTATACAGAGATAATTTCCTCAAGYATTCATCCGTAATTTCTAAAACAGACGGAAATATAATACATAAGTAAATAAATAAATAAATAGCACCTGTGATTAAAAAGAACAGTACTGTTGTAACTCCAGCATTTCACTACACGATCAATTACCGTTTCAACTCGCCTAGTTTAATTAGAAGTGTTTAATGCAGTTAATCCATTAAACTTTTTATTTTGAATCTTCTTTGCTTTTGTTTGGGTTATTTTTTTAGATTTTAAAAGGTCTGGGAAGGAACATGTTATTTACTCTCGTACAAATTGTCGCATTTAACCCAAATCATGTTATATCCTCATGTTAAAATCTATGTTACACAAACATTCAGTGGTGGAATGTGGTTCTGGTACAAATCTGGGCATTTGTACAGACAAAAACGAAGCATAAGAACCTAGCACGGAGCATCTCCCTGAGCTGACGTGGGGATCATGAGGGCCAACAGCTTCAAGTTACATTAAGGACATTAGCTCATTAAAAGCACTCTTATTAATGTAAGTGGAGAATATGTTTACGTCTGTTAGTATGTACGTAAAAATATCCTGATTTCAAGGTGTTTCAAAATCCAATTTCAGCCCTTTCTGATATATCGATGATTAACATTTGCCTGAGACGGACCCAGAAGTCTTGAAAAAATAAATAAAACCTATGTTCATTCATATTAATGTCGTATTTTAACAAAACCACATCATTACATTTTCATTGTTAAAATTATTAGTTAGTAAATGACAAAAGTACATTTCCTCTAGCTTGCTACGTGAGTCATTTAGCATTATAATAAACTGATTATTCATTAACCATGCACTAACTAAAGATTAGAGCACCATATTTGGTGTTAGGTCATACATAGTCATAAGTATATTCATATGTTTTAGAGATCATGTATGGGGTTAATGAATAGGTTTATATTTTTACACTACCATGATCACTACAGACTGGGGGGGGGGTGGTGAAGGATTATTCTAAATAAATGATTTCCTTTTTCCCTCCCTCTGTAATTTGTTAGGATCTCCTATGATGCTGGACCTTTGGGACACTCTGCAGACATTAAGCATCATTTATCAGTACTGCAGTGATAAGAGAAGTTTTAATGACTCTCTAAGATGATGACCTCATTATTTTTCTAGACATAAAGGCAGCTTGTTTAAGGAAAAATATTTCTCACTGTACCCTTGGTTAATACACAAATCGTAACACAAAGAAATAATTTAATGTTCACCTAAAAAAAGATATTTTCTATTTTAACAGAGCACCAACATTTAGTGTTTCTTCTCCCCTTAGTTCCTCAGACTAACTTTGTTGTTAATAGAAAAAAAGTGTTTGTGTTCTTCAGGAGTCATTTCATTGATAATTCAAGATTCTACTGACCATCCTTTAGTGAATCTGACACAGAACCTTACATTTCTAAGATTTACATTCTCTTCACTATATTCTCTAGTGTTTAATTGTTTAGCACATGCTTAACTTCATTTATGTAGTTACTTAAAATATAACAAAATGTACACCAAAACTTTTCCATTAGGATTTAATATAAGGTAAAGAATTTTATATGTATATTAAGACTTATATACGATGCTATAGACATATGGATCCATTAAGATTTAATTAATAATCTCATCATGGCTTTGTGAATAATTAACTTAAAGAATAAAAGGCTATGATGTTACTGGAACTGATATGTATTCAATTACAGCATGGCATTGAACATGTTATCCAGATTTCTGTGGCTTTAACATAAAAAAACAATGATTAATGAGAAGCAGTTATGATATTTGTTGCATATACGGTAAACCTCATGCTAATTGTCACGCTTAAAAAATTTTTTGTACTTAAAACTAAACATTCTGCAACCAGAAACAACTAAACATCATGTCATACATTTTATTCAAGAAAAGACCTTTTAAGTCGACACTGTGACACTGAATAACTCTCATAACCGTTATGTCTCACCTCATCTTAGCTTGTTTGTAGTAAGAAAACATGCTTTTACAGTATTTCAGAGACAGTTAATCACGCTGGGTGTTAAAGTAATCAGCTCTCCGGTGATCTTTGCAGAAACAGCACCAATACATTTGCTGGAAATCTGAGTGTAAATTCACAGTACGTCAGGTGTTTGTTTAATAAGATGTCTATTTGTTCTTCTGTTTCACTGTTGTGGTAAAAGTTCAGCACGTAGGATTTCTGCAGCGTGAATTTGTGAAGAGACACAAGAATAAAAGGATTCAACAAATAAATACTCGTCACCACAATTAAGGGAAAGGTTATTTTGGGTGGGTGGGTGGGGGGGTGAGGGGCCTAGAGAGGAACATCCATGACGTCACACGGGCTACAGATCGCAGGACGCTCCCGAAACGTACGAGGATTCTTCCGGTACCAAAACTGTGTATGTTGTAACTGTGAGAAGTGATAAAACAAAAAGCATGGGTAGTTAATGGAGAGTTCGAATTTGACATTTTAAGAATGAATAAAAAATAATAAAACAAACCACACGTGCTGAAAAATAGTTTCATAAAAATGAACATAAAATCAGCTTGTAAAAACTTTATATATATATATATATATTTTTTTTTTTTTTTTCAATTAAACCTTTCTAGCTACCCTCCCAGGAAGTGAAGCGTCCAGGAGGTGGAGTTGGCCTGCTTCAGCACCTCCCACATGCCATAATCATTCTTTGAATCTCTTAAAGTTTTATCCTCATTTTCTGCTCCACAGTTCTCACGTGCTTTGTGCTAAAGAGCTTTTAATTAAAATATATATATTTTCCACATTATACATCAGTCAGTTAAACATCCAGAGATACCATCATTAAGATTTGTTACTAAAGACTGGTGTAGCTTTAGAGGCAGAAGACATTTTTAGCAGCTTGTGGTATTTAACCTAAAGTAGGACATTCCCGTCCTACATCCTAATAAGCATGATTTATTTTTGTTTTAGTTGCATTGCTGGTTAAAAGAAATGCCATAAATCTTCCTATGTTTCACCAACACTTCTTTGTCCAGGTTTCTTACTCCTTACTCCCTCTTAGTGGCTTAATTAGTCAGATAAAAATTAATAAATAAATAAAAAACTTTGTACAAATTTTGATGCTCAAACACAAACAAAAACGTTTTGTAGGACAGGATGAGTCTGAGCTCCAAATACTGGACCTCCGTTTTGAGCAGTGAGGGCTCAGATAATCACATACAACATTTTTAATTATTTCAGTCTCATAGGAATTAGCCTGGATAGTTATTTCACTGAGCAGCAGGTGAAAGAGACTGATGTATGTACTTGTACTGTTTAGCTGTACTGTGAGTGTATACAGTGTAGCTTTAATGTTGTCCCACTTTCTACAAAAAAAGTCGGTTACTTCAAATTAATGTTTCAACATGAATTTTTAAATATACATATTAATCAAGAATGTACATGTTCATATATTATGCACACATGAACAAATTTATCTACAGTTTCTTAAGACAAGATTACAACAACAAAATTATTAAGCCCATTTCTAGACAAATTTTTACAAATTTCTAAGTGTACTTTTCTTGTTATATCAAGATAAATTTTGACAGAGCATTTTATTTCTTGAAAGAAGTAAAATTATGTCCCAACAGAAAACACATTTATGCTTAGAAATTAGTAACATTTGTCGACAAATAAGCTAAATAATCTTAGAATGGGTTTATTATAATCTTGTATGAAGTCATTTTAGATAAATTGGACTAGATTCAAGATATTTAAACTTTTACCAATCCAAGGAAACTATCAAAGCTTAAAACACAGCCTTCTCAACCTGATGAACAACTCCACTGCTGATTAATCTAAAACTAATACTTGTATATGCATTATACAGTATGTTGTTTAAAAGGTAAGAAGTTTTACTTTGTTTGTTTACTTCTTTTGAGAAAGAAGGCTTAATAAATTGTGCAAAAATAGCAACCGTTATATTTACAGCAATTGTCTAAATAATATTTAAAAAATAATTTTCAAATATTCCTTATGTATAAAAAAATATATATTTTAAGAAAGTAAGGTACTTGCCTGTTTGTGTATTAGGCAAATTATATCCAGTTTGCAATAACGGTTCTGTTTACAATTCATATTAAATGAAGAGAAATTTCAGGTCTTTTTTTCCCCACTTCATTGTACCAAAAAAAATTTTAAAAATACTGGACCGTGACTTCTGTGTACCTACACCCCCTACCACAGATGGTCAAAAATAAAAAACACGCACACACCTACACATACATGCTAGATCATTATATAAATCATCTACCGCCTTAAAGGGGAAAAAAGGTCTCATTACAACCTGGAGGATTTACACTGCATACTCAGAATTATTATTTTTTTAAATTTAAACACAGGCAAAACAAATCTGTGCAGCTCGTGTGACCGATACCTCATGCATTTATTCAACTTGCGGCTTTTTGTCTTCATCAAGCTGTTCCTGACGCATCGCTGATTTTATTCTCTCCGTCAAACTCCTCCACGCCTGCCTGAGTCATGAGGTCGGAGATGTTCTTCTCCAGGTCGTCGATGCGGGTGCTCATCTCGTCGAGTGTGCTGATTAAGGAGAATCTTTAAGAGCGTTTGGTGAGTTGTAATATTCCGGCGGCTCTGACAGTAGTGCAGCCGCACGTTACGGGTTTGTTCATTATTAATGCGCTCATTAGGATGTTCTACAGGGATGGCTAGTTTACGGGAACTCATACGGCGGATTTTAGTCAGGTGGAGATGCAGGCTTTGCTGCAGAACCTGAAGTCCAGGGGGGAGGAGCTGGATCTGATCCAACTCCTCCTATAGCACCAACCTACACACTTTAAACACACTTATACAACCAATAAAAAACAACACCCCCTGGACTGTTGGTGTATTTTTTACATTTTTAAATCTTAAATTTTAAGAGACAAAACTGCACCTGGTGAAGGGAGAAGTGTTTATAGCTGCTATAATGTAATTAATTTTGAGAATGCTCGACAACATCAAACATAATTATAATTGGATACAAATCATGGCGTGTCATACTTTTTATTCAATTATAATGGTTGGCAGATTTCTGTGTTATAACAAAAATAAAACACCTCAGGGTGTGGAAAATATATTATAATTGGAAAATTATGAACTTCCAACCGGTAACTAATCGGGATACATCACGTCATCTTGACATGATGTTATCTGAATGAAATCAATGACATAGCCGTGAGATTGCGACCCCACTCAGAGTGCTGACACAAAATATTAATTTTACATCCAACCTCCATTCTTTTTCATACACTTTTAACTCTGGAAGGTTCCGGAACATCTACAAAACCACCACCCCTCAAACCTTCACCAGCATGGAATGCCATTGAACGTAGGATATTTCTTCCGATAATCTGGTCGGACATGGTCTGGAACTTGTCCTGCATCTGCTGCAGTAAGCTCTGCACCTGAAGAGCACAAAAGATAAAAATAGACAGATAAATATAAACCTCAAATACTCACATAGACAGGGAGGGGAAAGAAAACTCTCAATGGCATAAGAGTGAGTGTGTGTGAGTGAGTGTGTGTGGGAGTTTGGGGTCACCAAGCCTCTTGCTAGGAAGGGGGGGRAAATCACCACCTAATATCTACGCCCACGTGCCTGAGCTGTAGTCATGGCAACAAGCGAACAACGGAAGAAGCAAGTGGGCTCTTCAAATAGAAATTTTACTTCAAAGTGACTTTAAAAGATAAAAAGAAAATTAATAACCGTTACCACTGCACGGGTTGCCATGTCGTTAAGTCTAAAACATTTATTAAATTACTATTTATTTCTATTAAAGATAAAGAAATACACTCGATAAATTTTCAATTCAATTATGTAATGAATTAGGTTTTTTTAAAAGAAAAACAGAACGAACTGCGACGTAGATTTAAAGAACATAAACGTTACATTTTCTTGTTATGTTAAGATTAACAAGAAATGAACACACTCATAACACTTATTATCGTTGCTTATATATTCGTGTCTCGATATAATATCTACACATAATGTATAAAATGACACAGGTTTGGAAATATTGTAGTTCTACTTTGAGCTATTTAACAAAATAGTGTAATGTTTAGAGCGAATAAATCTGGCAACCCAACTTTCTCGTGTCCAAGGAAACGCTTCCTGCTAATACGTCCAGGCTAGCTACTGACAGAGAAATTAAACGCCAATAAAGTGGCATTTATGTGGAAATTATGCATCCAGACCCACACATTAATAAACTCAAAGTCTATTAACAGTTAATATTTAGTAACGTCATGACGAAGCCCGGACGCTAGCTATCGAAGTCAGCTTAGTTATTCGGCGAAATGAATAGCCAGGCGTATAACTTAATGATTATAATACATTAATAACGACTCACCACGACGGTTAAATCTTGCGCTGATTTGGGGTCCGTGTCAGACATGTCGAGAGAGTGTGTGAGTGAGTGTGCGACAGAGGAAATGTCAGAATGAGTACTCTTTACTGATTTATCTGCACCTCAATGCGTAGGCGACTGATTGCCCACACAGGAACGCGCACGCAAGTACACACCCACGCGCACGCACCCACAGCACGCGCACGCTCTACCAAGGAGGCTGCAGCTATTCATTGATCTAAATGTGTTTCATTCACTCAAAAATGGAGTAAATAAAAAAGGATAGGGCCCAGGTGATATAGAGCCCAGTATTCAAACAAAACCCAGGAGGAGCGATGAGAAATGGTGTTTCTGAAGAAGGTTTAGACTTATCATTCAACATGTGTGAAATAAAGAAGGCAATCAATAAATGCAAAACAAGGAAAGATGGATTAGGTGTTATAGTATTTTAGCTCATGTGAAAGTGCACTAGCAGCACTCACTCTTCGTCTATAACGCTTTATCCTGTATTGAGGGTTGTCGGGGGCCTGGAGCATATTCCAGGTGACTTAGGGCATAGGGTGACAATCCACCACAGGGCACACACTCACACACAACTCAGGCAATTTGGGAACGCCAATTAGCCTAATCTGCAGTTCTTTGGACTCTGGGAGGAAATCCACGAAGCACAGGGAGAACATGCAAACTCTGGCCATGAATTGAACCCAGACCCTGGAGGTTCGAGGTGATAGTGTTTACCACTACACCGCCGTGCCGCCATCACTTGCAGCAAATGTAATACTTATGATTTATTTATAAGTAATTATTTAATACTATAGGTTACCATCGGCTCTGCCCGCGAACATGTTTACCACCACCAACCCGTCATATGTGGTCAAGTTGCTGCCGCTCCTCATGCTGCTCCAATGTTACATCAAATTGTACATAAAAGTTGATGATGATGATGATGATGATGATACCCGCTGATACTGTAAATTTGGTGTTTAAATTTGGTGACACGTCTCTGACAGAACTACTCCTGCAAACACAGTATAGATGCTTTGAGAAACAGTAAAATAAAAATCATCAGCATTGAAGCAGTCTGTTATTATACTAATATTCAGATTCCAATTTAATGTAATATATGTGATGTAATGTAATGCATTATGTAATATATAATCTTATTATATAACCTGGTAAAGACTCTAACTTTAACACATACCATCAATTTAGATTCCTGACCATGTAGATGTGTGTAAGAGGTTGTTTTTTTTATATAAGATGTGTTAATTCTCACTTCCTGTCTTCCTCTTAGATCTTGTTAACTCTCCCACGTTCTCTTTCTCATTCTCTCCCTAAGGTTGCATTCTGTTCCACAGTGTGCTTCAAAATGCGCTTCCCTGACCCCTGTGCAGGGAATGTCGGTTAAGAGAACACGAAAAAATCCCTCCATTCAGAAAACCCTGCACCGTCACCAGCRCAGACATCACTTCCTCTGTGCATTACCATGGTAACATAAGCACCTTGGATACCTGTTGGAAATCCCACTCTTCATAAATGAAATATTGTATATTCATTTAAACAAAACAAAATACCATTATAAAATGTGCACTATTGAAATGTATATAACTATATATGATGAAATTATTATTTATACAGTTCTTTACAGATTTCTAGCCTACATAATAGTAAGAATTTATTGATTAAATTAAATTTATCGTCTATATTATGTCATCCTTGATAACAGTTTCTGGAAAAGATTTAGACTTATATTTTAATCTATTTAAGTTAAAGAGGGCAATCCCAAATGCACAACAAACTTACCCCAACGACAGATGGTACAATGTTTTTTTTTTTTTTTTAGAGTATTTTAGCTCATATGAAAGCACACTAGCAACATGCTGTTTAACACTGATTTGGAAAACAGGAAAAAAAAATCTGCATTGAAGCAGCCTGTTAATGTGGTAATATATAACCATATTATATAACACGGTAAAGATCCATCTAGGAATCTCTGTAGTCCAAGAGAGTCTCTGTAGTCTGTAAGAACTTAAATAAAGTAACTACTGCATGGAAATTAGTTGTTTAAAAAGAGAATAATTTTCAACATTTGGCGGTTTTAATTAACACTATTAAATTTAGCCTATAACAGAAACTTTGCACAAATTAGCCTATAGTCATGATTTTTGTATACAAACATTATGATTCCACTGTCTATTCTATTATCATATATTCTACTTTCACAAAGAGCACATTTTAAGACCTTCACAGATGATCAGTCAATCACAGTCTTCAATCAATCTTGAATTGCTGCATCATCCCTAGCAATGGGATCAACCACACCTCCTCACTAAGTTAAAGGTTTTTTACTTTCCTTACTTAGAGTTGCTCTAAGAAGTTTYCTAAATCACATTTAATCTAGATAGATAGATAAACTTTTTTGATCCCATGAGGGAAATTATTGTGTTACAGTAGCAGCAAAGTACACCTCCAGCAATAAAGAGAGGGGAAGGGAAAAGATTGTATTGTAGGTATGTGTGCATAAAGTGACATTGAATATTGTCATTTTTGCCATCTGTTAGATAGAGATGAGTTGTGGTACAGTGTGATGGCGAATTGTAGGAATGGTTTCCTGAATGCAGCCGCCAGGGTTCTCACTAGATCCAGAAAATATGATCATATAACACGAATATTATCATCCCTGCACTGGCTATAAATGGTTTAGATCCCACATACCTAACCAGTCTTCTGATATGCTACAGTCCACCACGTTCCTTAAGATCACAAAACTCCGGACTTCTAATCTACAAAAAATCTACAAAAGGAGGTAGGGCTTTTTCATATTTAGCTCCAAAGCTTTGGAATAGCCTTGCTGACAGTGTTCGGGGCTCAGACACAGTTTCCCAGTTTAAAAGTAGACTCAAGACGCATCTCTTTAATCTGGCATACCCCATAACCTCATACTCCAGTACATCTATCCTGAATGGCAACTACGCTAATTCTCTCCATCTGTTCTGTATTCCTCTACCCAGGCATCTGGAGATTGTGCAAGCTTCAGTAGACAAAGGCCAATCCTGCAAGGTTCCTGAGGCATCCAGAGAAGGACCAGCTCCAACTGGATTCTGCTTCATGATGGTTGGAGCTACACATGCTGCTCCTGAGCTCCCAGTGATCCAGACCCATCTGCCCTCTGCACCTGCTGACTCATCCCTGTGCTGAACTGGACTTCATGATCATTTAAAGAACTTCTGTTATATTGAACTTTCAGCTGCATAACACACATGATGTTATATAATTTCTATCCGTTATCACCCAGATGAGGATGGGTTCCCTGATTGAGTCTGGTTCCTCTCAAGGTTTCTTCCTATTGCCATCTCAGGGAGTTCTTCCTTGCCACTGTCACCGTCACCATTGGCTTGCTCATCAGAGACATTTTATTCATCATTCAGTAGGAAAAAAGGAATTACACAGAAAGGAAGATATGGAAGGTCAAGACCAGAAGGTGGCACTAATGCAACATAGTGGATGCCAATTGAAATTCCCTGACTGCACTGCACAGGCCATTACATCATGTTAAGTGCGATTCCAAATTGAAGGGAACAACAGGTCTTTACTTCACCGAAGTGTACATGATAAATGTTCCCTTCAGTTACTGTGCCTCGCTGGAGCATGAAAAAATAAGGAGCTCAAAAAGGGATTTATAAATTTATCATTATTTTTATTATAAAGAACATATTACTGTAAATCATAACTGTACAATAATTTTCTATACTTCTTGTAAATTAGTCAAATAATTTATTTACACGAGTTACCTGAGTAAAAAAAAGTATACTAAGTACAGGGTGGGCCATTTATATGGATACACCTTAATAAAATGGGAATGGTTGGTGATGTTATCGTCCTGTTTGTGGCACATTAGTATATGTGAGGGGGCAAACTTTTCAAGATGGGTGGTGACCATGGTGGCCATTTAGAAGTCGGCCATCTTGGATCCAACTTTTGTTTTTTCAATAGGAAGAGGGTCATGTGACACATCAAACTTATTGGGAATTTCACAAAAACATTGGTGTGCTTGGTTTTAACGTAACGTTATTCTTTCATGAGTTATTTACAAGTTTCTCTTTGTTCACAGCCATTGACATGTCGAAGAGGTTAACACGTGATGAGCGGATCGAAATTGTGTTGATATCTGGTGAACGCAGTAACCGGGTCATTGCAGCAGTCGAGATCCAAGATGGCCGACTTCTAAATGGCCACCATGGTCACCATCCATCTTGAAAAGTTTGCCCCCTCACATATACTAATGTKMCACAAAYAGGAYKTTAATATCACCAACCATTCCCATTTTATTAAGGTGTATCCATATAAATGGCCAACCCTGTAGATTATAGTGTCATTAGATTTACAAGTGTACCTCTCATAAACAAAAAGCAATAAAAATTGTATGATTCTTTTAATACAATAATTAATATTAAATGAGAAACTGAATTTTAAAAATTCAAATGATTGTAGTTAATAGCAATAATAGGCTGGATTATATTACAATTGGTTTTAAATGTGGAACTCACATAAAGAAAATGCTATTGAAAATAAATAGTACAGTGGAACCTTGGATTATGAGCATAATTCGTTCCGGAAGCAGGCTTATATTCCAAAACACTCGTAAACCAAATCAAACCTTCCCAGAAATAATGAAAACCCAAATAATTCGTTCCACAGCCCAAAAAAATAAATACAGAAAAATAATTAATACAATATATAAAGTCAAAATAAAACAAATTAACCTGCATTTTACAGCATTTTAACCTGCAGTTAAAATAAATCCCAACAGATAACTGTTTCCGTTTGTGTGCGCAGGTGCCGTGTATTTGTGTGTGTGTGTGTGTGTGTGTGTGTGTGTGTGTGTGGAATTAGCCCCTTCCCTCAACTCGTCTTACACAGTAAAACTCCTCCTTCCTCCCCCCACCTCGCTTTTTCAGTTTCACAACAACACACACAACGGAAACACTGTTTTAACGGGAAAAAAAGAAATCTCTCTTATGACACTCGCGTGAGCGCAGACTAATGGAATCACTGCTGTAAAGTAAAAAAATAAAATATAGGAACCAGCACCTTACCTTTGAAAAGAACCGCGACAGAGCAGAGTTTCTGTGTAGAGCAGAGTGTGTGTATCTGTGTGAAGGGGGGGGGGTGGGTGTAAAGGCGATAGAGTGTGTGTGTGTGTGTCGGTGTGTGTGTCTGTCGGTGTCAAAAAACTCTGCACTCGTAAACCAAGACTCGTTTTTCAAGTCAAACTTTATTAAAAATCTTTGCTTGTCTTGCGGAACACTCGGAAACCGAGTTACTCGCAATCTGAGGTTCCACTGTATTTATATGATATTGACAAAAAAATACTTTATTATAGTACAATTGGCTTTAAATGTGTAACCCACATAAAGGAACAGCTATTGAAAATGAATGATATATTTAAAAAATATAATAAAAATAAAATTTAATTTAAAAAAAGTGAATGTTTGTAGCTAGTAGCAATAATAGACTGGGTTATATAAGTACAATTGGTTTTATGTGTAACTTCTATGGCAAAAGTTTATTCATGTCATGCTTTGGAACTCATGTGGACTGTATCAAAGTACATTTGTCTTCATACATAACTTTAAAATTTAAATAATTTGTTAAATTAAAACAAACAAAAAACACCCTGACTCTTTAAAAAGTATACTAAAATAATCATGAATCAATAAATGAATAAATAAACAAATAATCCATACTGTGCCCCAACACCGCAATATGATTGATCTGCTGCGAGGTGCTGTAGACTTCTGTAATTTTGGTAGAATCAAAAACGGTTGTCTACGTCATGCGGTTTTTAGACGGTCTCTTGGTGAAAGAGCCGGTAAGAAGCGTTTCTGAAAGATGTTTCTCCAGCCGGGTTTAACTGCAGAAGTTATAAAACATATTCAGTTGTAATCGGATCTCTGTCCAGTCCAGAGTAATGAGAAAAGATGCGATTTGTCATTTTTGTGTGTTTATTTCTTAATGAAACAAAAGAGAGAATATCGGATGTTTGCCAAATATCCAACTTTACTTCGTTTTTGAACTCTACGTTTTTTCCCGCTCTTTTTCGCATTATAAGGTTTGAAATCTAACATGACATGGCTGATCATCCCGTGTAATCCACTTCACAGCGAGCCACTAAGCGATCAGATCACACCTCACGTGCTTCAGACCAGACACGCGGTCTGACTGTCAGTGTAAAAGGAATTCCGCTCGTGTTTCAGTCTGCAGTTCTGTTAGACCGGAGAAACAGTAGATGCCTTGTATTAAGCTTGTTAAAGTGTTTCGTACATTAGGACCATCAATCAGATTAAAGTAAAGTGCTGTTAAAGTGATGGCGGAGAACACCCCTGAAAGTACACCAGATCTAATAGATATATATGGGCGTATGCTGAGTGCTGCTGAATCATCTGACCAAAACCCTGATGTTGGGATCGACCTCTCTCTGGTGAAGTACTCTGGATTAAATTCAGCAGCTGAACTTGAGAACTCCGTCATCCAGGAACTAAAAGACGTGTGCAGCAAGATTCCAGGCTATGTGGAAAGTCTGGGCTCTGATTTATCATCTTTCGAAACGGTCCCAAATGCGGTGGGTTTAGGAGCAGTGGCCGTGTCCATAGCCCTGGAGCTCATCATCGCTGCTCAGGATGAGGACTGGGAGAGTACAGACAGCACGCTGGACATGATGCGGCGTGTGTTCGCTGAGGAAAAGGCTTCAGGTGTGAGAGACTCCATGGAGGAGTACATGAAACGCTTGCGTATGTATTTCCATCAACCCACCCAAGCGCTAGAGGAGACCGAGCGTCTGGAGAAACAGCTGAGTGAACAGCTGACCCGTCTGAAAAACTCCATGCTGCATGATGACCAAATGAGCTCCCGCTCGCTGAAGCACTGGACCAACGGTGCGGCTTTCCATCTGCAGATGCTCATCCATGCAGCCAGACTGAAGACACAAAGCTCMWCRGAACATCAGGAAGARCTTCAARTYCATGTAGCTTCCATCGAGAGTGTGCTTAATCTCTATCAATTCAACTTAGAGGAGCTGTTAAAGCAGTACAAGACCTACAAGACATCAACCATCTCACTTGGCATATTCTATGATTTTGATGTTTCACGCAGATATTGTGTAGTTAAGGACGAGGAGCTTGAAAGAGAAATTGTCAGAGTCGCTTTCAGTGGAATTGCAGCGAGCATTTCATCTGATGATTATGTTGACTACATGTTTGACAACTGGAGCAAGTTAAAGGAGTTGAAAAGCTATTTCAGTGATCTTAAGGAGAACTTAAAGGACCAAATCGTGCAAGAGGGAGAATTTAACTTGCAAAGGGTCTTACTTGCCTTAGACAACCAGAGTGCCTAAAATGTCCACTTACATAGTGGACTGAATGTAGGAACACATATTTTTTTCTTCTTCCTTTTTTTATTTGTTGATGCAGAGATCGATTTTAATGTAAACATGAAACATCAGCATCAACATCAAATTGAGTTAAATGCCAATCTTTAACGACAACTTGAGTCTAAGAAATCTCAAAAAAAGCACTGTTTGAAATGACAAAGGAAGTCTCAAACGATTTCAACACCAACAATAACCACAGCAGGTGAGTTCAGATCAACAGCTTTGTGGTTTAACAAATAGAGTGACCAAGTTGAACCCGAACTTAGGAAAAAAGAAAAAAAAAAACTTGATCCCGAAGTAGGGTACAGTTTATTCAACTTTTAGAGGAAGTTGCTGGTCAAGGTAATGTTTTTACATTGCTGTTTAGTTGACCCAACATGTACCCAGTTCAAAATGGTAAGTTGACTTCAACTTGTAATTCAAATATTTAAGTCAGCTCAAGTAGTACTAGGTGTGGGCTCAATTAGTTCCATCTCTCTAGAATTGACTGAGCCCAACTTTTCACCTACTCAAAAAAAGAAGTTATCTCCCATTGTAGCCCACTGATGTAGTTAATTCAGGTGATTGTTTTTCTATATTAAAAAAAACAAAACAAGTAAGCCTAATAATACCCTGACAATAAAAACACACAAACGTTACTTTTAATGTTTAACCTTTATTCTTCCAAAACTAGTCAAAAGTTAAAACAGCCATCGGCATAAAACAAGAAAATACAGGCTCTATTTCGCTTAAAGGTCAATACAATACCTGAATAACACCAGATGCTTATCAGTATCTTATTGATTCCTTTATACTTCAATATCATAAAAAAATGATCATGAATATAAATCACATGATTGCATCTCAGTGAAGGTACATTTCTGGCCCAGTGTAAGTTTAATACTGTATTCTGTCGGTGTCTCCAAAGTTTTAATGGCACACAATGTTGTCTCAAAAAATATCACTGTAAGAAGTACAATAATAAGTCACTGATTGTATGTATTAGTTAATCATTTATCTAGTTGGATTTGTTTACAGTGTACGCTGTAATCATTAATTATCTAATCATTGTATCTGTTCATATACTGTATATATACATCTCTAGTCAATATACAATCTCTGTCCTCTTTTTTTTCAATAATTCAGATACTGTATATAACTGTAGTCATTTCACTCGCTATCTATACCTGTCATTTTTTAATCGGCACATATTATTCAATCATCATCTATCTATCTATCCATCTATCGATCTACATGTATGTATTCATTTCTTTTGATGATTAATTTAATTTAAAAAGATGAGAGTGAAGAATATTTGTGTATTATTATTCTTATTATGTTGTTGTTGTTGTTATTATTACTATTTCTCTGAAGTCATGCCATGAAATCTCATTGAGACAGGAGTGTTTTGGCACTTTATTTTTTATTTACAGTATGAATTTATGTCACATGTGAAGTTGTTCAGTTGACCAGCTGAGAAGAAGGAGCAAAAAGCAACATTTATATTATGTGGTACAATTGTGGACCTCGCTGAGTTTGAGTGCTTATGGGAATAAAAAAACTTTAAACAGTAAGATCAATTCTCATTCAATCAAGAGCAAGAAACTGATGGGCTCAAGATAGCTCATGGTTTGAGAAAATGCTTATTGTTATCAGGATTTGGGGCTGAACTTACTTTAGGGTAACACCTKGTTTCCTCGTTTCCAAGTTTTGTTTATGCGTACATCTTCATTCTGAAGAATACTATAAAATAACTTCACAATTCAAACATCAATATAAAACGTAGTCATAATAACCTAAAGAATATGTACTCTTGTCAAAACACAAGTATGATTAATTGATAAAAAGGTAGTAATTCTTTATTAAAACATAATTCTAGCACAAATCACACACACACACACATTCGCATGATACAATGTTTTTCTGATTTATTTAGGCATAATTGTTACATTTAATAGTTTTAGATGTTCAAACGTCTTTTTATATATATATATATATATATATATATAAGACAGACAATGTAAGTCAAAACTAAATGTATTTTTAATGTGATTTTAATATGATTTGGTTTACAAGTGTTTTGGAATACGAGCACACTTCTGGAACGAATTATGCTCGTAATCCAAGGTTCCACCAAGGTTGTATGTATGTATATATATATATACTCACTGTAAAATATGAGGGGGCAGCAAAAGTTTTGAGAAGCAGTTCTACACTAGACGTCTTTTGCCTGACAGGGATAACAGACACTCACTGCCCGTCCTGGGCCGACTGAATATCTTCATTTTCTTCAATTTCAATTTAAATCRATTTAAAATTGATTACAGACATAATGTTTTCTGTGGTTTGCTATGGTTCCTTTACTGCTATTTGTTCCATTACAGCTGAAATAAGACCAGCCAGAGAGGCTTTATGTGGTCGTCTGTTAAGTGCTGCTGAGTCATCTGATGTAATCAGCACGGATTAAAGTCAGCAACAGAATTTGAGAACTCCATCATCCAGATAATAAAATACAATGGCAGAAAGATTCCGGGCTGTGTGGGAAGTCTGAGGACTGCACGGGCAGCTTTTGAAGCGGTCACAAACGCAGTGGGTTTAGGAGCCGTGGCCGTGTCCATAGCCCTGGAGCTCATCATCGCTGCTCAGGATGAGGACTGGGAGAATAAAGACAGGACGCTGGACATGATGTGGCGTGTGTTCGCTGAGGCTTCAGGTGTGTACATGGAGGAGTACATGAAATGCCTTCGTATGTATTTATACCAAAACAACCCGAGCGCTAGAGGCTAGTAGTGGCTTCTATATCTGCTCCAATTGGGTCAATTTTACAAAATAATTGGATAGTTAAGGACAAGGAGCTCGATCGGGAAACCAGCTTTGTATATATCACCTGCTTCTGATGACAATCAATTCAGATTACGTTGTTGATTACGTATTCGAAAACTGGGCACTGAAAAGCTATTTCAGCCATCTTAAGGAGAAGCTATAGGCTCCGATCCTCCAGAACGATGAATTTAACCTGCAAAAGGTCTTACCTGTCTCAGACGAACAGGGTGTCTAAAGTGTAGCTTATCTACATGTAGCTTACGCAGGGGTTTATATATGATAGTCCTTTATGAGAAATATTATATTAGCATTATTCTATATAGTATTAAGCTATTGATTGCATTGATTGCTGCAAGTGATTAATCTGTAGATGTATGCTTGTCATGTAATCATTAATTAATGAATAAATATAGTTATAGACATGGAACAAGGTTCAGCTGATGAAAAGATAACAAATTGCTTCTTTGAATTTCTGCACTTGTTTACATATCAGTGGATAAAAAAAGAATACAATTAAATTTATTACATTTAAAAACTATATATATATATATATATTTACATTTACATACATTTAGGCATTTGGCAGACGCTCTTATCCAGAGCGACTTACAAAAAGTGCTTTAAAGTTTACATCACTGGATAGGTACTTACACTGGGTTAACTAGGTCAATAACTAAATGCCA
>QMIH01000951.1:184430-224413 GCA_003987875.1 Clarias batrachus
TATATATATATATATATATATAGCACTTAATAATTAATACTTAATAATTAATAATATAAAAGTCATGAACAATAATATGCCTGTAACAGTACTGTAGTGTATTATAATGTATGTAAGTATGCCTGTAAAAGTAAATCTTAACAAATAGTAACAGATTAATTGATAGAAGGAGGCTGACATGCTGTCTTTCAATTTAAACGTCCATGAAATGAAAACTGAGAGAGAGAAGGAGGGAAAGAGAGAGACAAAAATTTTTTACATACATAGGAGCTGCGGAGAGAGGGTCAAGCTGAGTATTAGTATGGTGTAGGGCCTCCTTCTGCGGCCAATACAGCATCAATTTGTCTTGGGAATGACATATACAAGTCCTGCACAGTGTCCGGAGTAAAGGGTCTATAGGGATTGCCATGATATTGCAGCCCAAACCGTCACTGAACTACCCCCATGCTTCACTCTGGGAATGCAACAGTCTAGGTGATGCACCTCTTCGGGGCGTCTCCACACCGTAACTCTCCCGGATGTGGGTAAGACAGTGAAGGTGGACTCTGTGTGGTAGTTGATGTGAATCTATGTTTAATGCGATATCCCTGCTCTAATGCTACTATTTTCTCCATCACAGTGTTAATTAATAAACATCAATCACAGATAAAGTTATTACTAATGACGGAGTAAGAATGACTAAACAGCTTCAGGGGCTCCAGCAGCAGTAGCTGGATGAATCCCGAGAACCAGGACCAGGTGCCTCCAGAATGATGCTGCAAAAGGTCCTACCTGTCTCAGAAAAGCATTCGATTCAAATCAATTTTATTTGTATAACGCCTTTAACAAACTATAGCAGCTTTACACAATCAAAATAAATAATGCAAGGTTGTATGAAATGTGAATGTGTATATATAAAAATTATCAGATCGTCCCTGATGAGCAAGCCGAGGACGACGGTGACAGTGCTGAGGGAAAACTCCCTGAGATGGCAATAGGAAGTAACAAGACTCAACAGGGAACCCATCCTCATTTGGGTGATAATGGATAGCAGGGATTGATCTGCAGTCATACTGTGTGTTAGGAGGCTGAAAGTTTAATGTGTTGATGTCTGTAAGTTTAAATGCTGTCCAACTTGTTATTGAAGGCTCAGGTAGACTGTTATCGAAGCAGGATGCCTAGAAATATCCACCTACATATAGCTTACACTGGGATGTATGCAGGATACAGTGGAACCTCAGTGTTCCGCAAGACGAGCAAAGATTTTTAATAAAAATTTGACTTGAAAAACAAGCATGTCTTGGTTTACGAGTGCTGAATTTTTTGACACCGACACACACACACCGACACACACATACACTTTCTCGCCTTTACACCCCCACCCCTCCCCGGCTTCACACAGACACACACACTCTGCTCTACACAGAAACTCTCCTCTGTTGTGATTCTTTTCAAAGGTAAAGTGCTGGTTCATTTGTTTTGTTTTGTTTTTTACCTTACAGCAGTGATTCCGTGTGTGTGTTTTTTGTGAACCTTAGAAAGCGAGGTGGGGGAGGGAGGAGTTTTACTGTGTAAGACGAGACGAGGGAAGGGGCTAATTACACACACACACACACACACATACACATACACACACAAATACACGGCGCCTGCGCACACAGACGGAAACACTTATCTGTCTGGATTTGTTTATAAATTTTTTTAAAGGTAAAGTGCAGGTTAATTTGTTTTATTTTTACTTTATACATTGTATTAATTATTTTTCTGTATTTATTTTTTTGGGCTGTTACAACAAAAAAATTATTTGAGTTTTCATTATTTCTTATGGAAAATTTGATTTGGTTTACGAGTGTTTTGGAATATGAGCCCGCTTCGGGAACGAATTATGCTCGTAATCCAAGGTTCCACTGTAGTCCTTTATGATAGATGTGTGATTATATCTGCATTATCCTATATAGTATAAAGTTATTGATCACATGTAATAAAGCAATTGATTAATATGTAGATGTATAGCGTGTCATGTAATCTTCATGGAGATAGACATGGAACACAAGGTCCGTGTATTCAGCTGATGAAAAGATAACAAATATTGATCTTTTTTGTGCAATATGTAGAACTCACTTCTTTGTTTGAGGATTTTTGCACTTCTTTACATATCAGTGGATAAAATTATAACATGAAATAACTTATATATATATATAAACAATAATGTGCATAGTCTTGAACAATAATATACCTGTAACAGTAAAGTAAATATTAACAACTAGTAACAGATTAACATGTGCTGTTTATTAAAATCTGTGATGAAGATGGAGCCTGACACAGATAGCGGACACTCCCGGCCCGCACTACGCTGAATGAAAATCTTAATTTTCTTATCAATTTAAAATTGGTCACGGACAAAATGTTTTCTGTGGTTTCCTATGGTGCTTTTACTGCTATTGGTTCCATTATAGCTGAAATAAAACCTGCCAGAGGGGCTTTATGTGGTCGTCTGTAAAGTGCTGCCGAGTCATCTGATGTAATCACTGATGTTGGTATCAAGGGGTCTTTGGTGAAGTACTACGGATTAAGTCCAGGAACTAATTAAAGACATCGGCACCAGGATTCCAGGCTAAGTGCAAAGTCTGGGCAGTGCATTAACCCCTTTTACTAAGGTACCAAATGCAGTGGGTTTAGGAGCAGCAGCCCTGTCTATATCCCTGGAGCTCATCATCACTGCTCAGGAGGAGGACAGGGAGAGTACAGCATTGTGTCGGGAGGGCCGAGCAGGGAATTGCACTAATGCGTTTTGTGTGTTGCAGTGAAAGTGCTGGGGTGAGAAGGTCAAGCTGAGAGATGTGTGGTTGTGTGTGTGTATGTGCGTATAAAATAAATACATGTTGAGGATTAAAGCTCAACAGTAATGCGTTCAACTAGTGCCAAAACTTTTTTGCTGTAGGAGCAAAAGGTCCTCCATATGTAGGTCGAGCAGGAGGAGTGCTATCATTGCTATGAGTGAGGACAGGGAGCGTGAAGACAGCACACTGAACATGATGCGGTGTGTGTTTATGGAGGAAAAATAGCCAGGTATTAGAGACTCCATGGATAGGTGCATGCAGTGTCTACATTTGTATTTCTCTTTATGTATTGGAGAGAGAGAGAGACTCATTTCAATTCACTGAATACCCACACAGGAGCGCGCATTCACGAATGCATACACACGCACACACACACGCATACACAATGCATTCACACAATACCAGAAACACTGGTTGCGTTCCGTTCCACAATGCCCTTTAAAGTGTGCTCCATACTCACCGTTCCCTGTGCAGGGAATGTCAGTTAAGGGAACTTCCCTTGACAAAATGCGTCCATCCGGAACACCCTGGAGCGTCACCAACGCAGACCCATATTAGCTACCAAAATCACTACACCAAGTTAAGGAAGAAGGTCACAACTATGTTGTATTGTACAATGAATCCTGGTTCTAAAGTCAATAGAGTTTGGTCTAAATTAGTTAACTTGTTATTCACAAGTGAACAAAGCAAGTAAATGTTTTGGTACTGTACACAACCACGTCATGATTCAATGCTTGTAATTATACTTCAGTATACCAGAGTAACATTTGATCTAAAAACACTGAAGCAGCAGACTTTGTGAACATTAATATTTGTGTCATTCACAAAATCTTTGGAATATGGCTAGTCTGGTATGTGATGTGTGGGGTACATCACCAGGGGGCGACATTGTGGAAAGCAAGCATGCGATCTGGCGAGACATGGTCTGGAACTTGTCCTGCATCTGCTGCAATAAGACGCAAGCAGGTGAGGATTAAGGGCCCAACGTGGTGGTGCCGGGGGTCAAACCTGGGATCTTCTGGACTGTAGTCCAACACCTTAACCACTGAGCTAACCCCTGACACCTCTATACCTGGACAGCACAAGGGAAAAAATACACAGACAAACACAAACGACAAAACAAATCTGTGTGTGTGTGTGTGCGTGCGTGCGTGCACATGTGTGCATGAGTGAATGAGAGACACTTCTGCTGGGAAAAGCAAAAACAATAACAACAACAATGGCCTTATGGTAGGTCGACGGGGGCGACAGTGTGGAAAGGAAGAGTTCTGTGCCTGTTTGGTTCTCTGTTTCCTCCCACTTACAAAAAAAGTGTTATGATTCTTGTGCTGTAAATGTTCCCTAATTGTATGTGTCTGTGTGTGTGTTTGTGTAACTCCCCAATAAACTGAAAATCTTATCCAGTGTGTATTCCAGAATACATCAAACCATTATGCTATGCTGGAAAATAATAAATGAAGATGTGACATGAAGATGTGGAATGTTCAGCTTTGGGAACACTGCTGAATGCAGGATATATCTTTTGATAACTTTTACCAAAAAGAAGTTTACTTTGCGTATACTACTTTCAGATAGATAGATAGATAGATAGATCACTAAACATCAAATCAATTAGCTAAAAGAGGAAGAAAATATATGCCATAAAAATATATGATATGATTTGTATCGGCCATAATGTTAAAACCCAAAACATTAAACCCAATATTGTGTGGGAAGCTCTGGCCCCTTGGGGCGGGGTGTGCGGTGGTGTTTAGGGCTGTGGTGACGTTAGCGGTGGTTCCTTAGAGTGCTGTGGGTTGCAGGGTGAGGCCTCCATGGATTGGACTGGATTGGTGCTTCGTAAGATTTAGATCTGGGAAGTTTGGAGGCTGCACCGATTGTTTTTATTTCACAGGATCGGGCGGGGCGGATTGGCCTTTGGCCCTCGGTGCCCATGATCCTGACAACTGTTTGCTGGTTTAATGTTATTCAATTTATCTGGTGTTGGGATTAGTGTGGTGACTGATTGGTGTGTGTCTATATTTATATCTAGATATATACACTTTACCAGTCAAAATTTTGGACATACCCTCTCCTTCATTGTTTTTTCTTTATTTTTATTATTTAGAAATAAATTTTTTTTTTTTTTTTTTTTTTAAACGGTATATTTGGGCATTGTACATGATACACTTAAAAAAGGTGTCTTAAAACAGTCTCATCTCCAGTGCTATATGATATTCAATGTCATAATTTTTGTTGCACATACTGTACTGTAGTCATTTTGTGGTAACTGTATCTATCCACACTGCTGTGTGCAGTGTGTATTGTGTGCCTGTGAATAATGGAGGACAGCCAAGAACGGGTGTGTGAGCCTCCTGAGGAAAGTGGAATGTGAACTCATTTACTTCCAGCTGTGTATCAATACCTCCAGGCCATTTGTGGCAAATAACTATTATGGGATGTTGAAGAAGATTGTATTGAAAAGTAGATAAAAAAGTAAGAGGATCTATAATAATGTATGACAAAATATTTAAAAATTATTTGTGTTCATTCATTGTTCTCTGACTTAATTGAATAAATGAATAATTTTAGTTTGATTCTTTAAATACTTCTGTGGGTGAAAGCATATTTTGTGTTACTGTACACTGAGTGCTTTTAATGGTGTCACAAAGAAGCTTTACTGGACTACAATCCTGAAAATAAATAGAAAAAAGTATACCTTTACTAGGCTTCTCTTAATATTTCTGTCACTGGATCAAGGACTTCCTTGCCGACTGTTTACAAATGGTAAGATTGGGCTCGTGTCTTTCTTCCACCTTAACAATCAGCAAGGGGACCCACAAGGCTGTATGCTGAGCCCACTTTTCTATGCAGTCTATACTTGTGACTGTACCCCAACCAATTCTACTAATACAGCCATAAACGTTTCAGATGATATGATGGTCAGTGGAGTCATCTGAGGCAATGAGGAAACTGCTTTGATCTGCAGGAGAAGGTTCTAATGTCCTTTTGCCACTGTACTACTGAAAGTGTGCTGAGCTACTGCATTTCCATCTGGTACTTCAGCAGCTCAGAGCCGGACAAGAAACTCCTTCAGACGCAGATCAGATCAGCGCAGGAAATTGTCGTCTGTTCCCTGTCCTCCCTAAGGGAACTCTATAGAACACATTGCCTTAAAAGAGCAGATAAAAGATCTTGTATCTTAAAGGCTCCTCCTCATCCTGGACATCATCTATTTAAATTAGCGCCATCAGACAAACGTCACAGGTCCATTTTTTTCACTTACTAATAGACTCAAGGATAGTTTCTATCCTAGCACCATAAGGGAGTTAAATGCTGCTAGGTTTCTTAATATTGACTTCTTAATTTGTGAAAAGCTAACCAGTGCCACAAAGCCTTGAAATCATTTATTTTGCACCTCCATGGTCGAGGGTTTGATTCCACTTCGGGTCTTGTATGTTCTTCCCGGTGCTTGGTGGGTTTCCTTCAGGTACTCTGGTTTTCTCCCACAGTCCAAAGACATGCAGATTAGGCTAATTGTCATATGATTGATTGGCACCACATCCAGGGCTCCTTGGATAGGTTTGTTTTTGTCTTCAGATCATACCAGGACGCGACAGTTTCTATCTCCTCATAACATTCCAGCTCGCTCCAGAGCTCCTCCTTGTTCCTGATTTAATTGAATAAATAGCTACAGGAAGGGAAGTAAAAGACAAGATAGCAGACGCGTATTGCTGGGACAGCTCCGAACACATTTCTGGATTGATTCAGAAGGGAAAGCTTTATAATATCCTATTTGCTGTTGGCGATATGGGTTCCTGTATRTCTGGTCCATCTGATAAACATTTAATAATAGAACAGAGAGAGGCTGTATTCCTTCGTATGTTAAGTGGTCCTCAGTCATCTGATGTTTTACCTGATATTGGTATAGATAGGTCTTTGGTGAAGTACTCTGGATTATATTCAGTAGAGGATCTCATCATCCAAGACCTGGCTTTGAGCCATGTGGAAAGTCTGGGCACTGCTTTAGCTACTTTTGAAGCGGTACAAAAAGTGGTGGGTTTAGGAGCGATGGCCCTGTCCATAGCCCTGGAGCTCATTATAGGGAGAAGAAAAGACAGCACGCTGGATATGATACACCGTGTATTTGCTAAAGAAAAGGCATCAGGTGTGAGAGACTCCATGGACGAGTACTTGAAACGCCTAGGAATGTATCTACACCAACCGACCCGAGCGCTAGAGGAGACCGAACGTCTGGAGAAACAGCTGAGCGAACAGCTGACCCGTCTGAAAAACTCCATGCTGCATGAGAACCAAATGAGCTCCCGCTCGCTGAAGCACTGGACCAACGGTGCGGCTTTCCATCTGCAGATGCTCATCCATGCAGCCAGACTGAAGACACAAAGCTCCACGGTACACAAGGAGCGACTTCAAGTCTATGTAGCTTCCATCGAGAGAGTACTTAAACTCTATCAATTCGACTTAGAGGAGCTGTTAAAGCAGTACAAGACCTACAAGACATCAACCATCTCAGTTTATACAGCTGTTGATGTTTCACACAGATGTTATAAGGTTAAGGACAAGGAGCTTGAAAGGGAAATTGTCAGAGTGGCTTACAGTGGAAAAGCAGCGCGCATTTTATCTGATGATTATGTTGACTACATGTTTGGCAACTGGAGCAAGTTAAAGGAGTTGAAAAGCTATTTCAGTGATCTTAAGGAGAACTTAAAGGAACTGATCATACAGAAGGGCGAATTTAACTTGCAAAGAGTCTTACGTGCGTTAAACAATCAGAGAGCCTAAAACGTCCACGGACATACTGTAGTTCATTCATAATAGTCCTTTATAATTTGCCTGTTATACGGAACTGTATGTAGGAACACATAAGGTACTGTATGGAATTTTTTCTTCTTCTTTTTTGTAAATCTGTGTGAATGCAAACTTGAAACAACAACTCTATCAACAATCTCTAACAGCACCTTGAGTCTGAGGAACGTCAAATAGAGCCCCGGTGTAAATAAAGGAAATGTCAAAGAAATTTTTCAACGACAGCAACGGTAGTGGAAAAACCTGAAGTGCTGATCTTGTGTCTGTGTGACTGTAACTGTAATAATCTTGGAGAGAAAGGTAAAATGGAACAAGGGTGCCACCTGCTGCCCAATGTCATACATCATCCTGCAACATAAATGCTTCTTAATTAAGAGTTTTGATTGTTTTGTTTTTTTTTTATTGTTTTTTTTTTTTATTGTGTACTGTCTGAGTTCAGGAATGAAATTTTTACATTCTTTAGGAAAAGACTTTAAACATAGTACATTAAGTTATCACTCGATTTTTAGTTAGTAATTTAATTAACTTGTATAATCATTAATTACCTGATCATTGCTTTAATCATTGTACCTAGTCATACATGTATCTTTAATCGATATATAATATCTATCCTGTTTTTTAAATAATCTATATATGACTGTAGACATTTCAGTTATTGTTGTTATTATTATTATTATTATTATTATTATTATTATTATAAGATCATTCTCTATACTAAGAGAACGAGCAACAAGCAACATTTACTCTATATTATGTGTTATAGTTGTGTATTCTCTGAGTTTGACAATGAGTTCAAGAGGAGGAGAAACAATGTCATTGCTGCTTACTGTTTCTGGAAAAAAAAAACTTTTAACAGTAAGGTTAAATCACATATTCAGTCAAGAGCAGGAAACTGTAGGGTAGCGCATGGTTTGAGAGAATGCTTATTGTTTTCAGGATTTGGGGCTGAACTTTAAAAGGGTAACACCTTGTGTCTGCTTGCATCTTGACTCTGCTGAAGACATACAAAAATATTTCACAATTTAAACCTGTGTAATTAAAGAAATATAAAATATGTGGTCATAATTAAATAAGGAACAGGCACTTTTGTACCTATTATACACAATGAGGCAAGTATAATTAATTGACAGAAAGGTAGAAATGTATTTATTAAAACATAATTCTAGCAAAATAAAAATGCCTTATCATTTTTTTTTTCATTTTTATCTGTGCTTATTTGTCACATTTAATTGTTTTAGATCTTCAAACATTAAAAAAAAAANATAGATCTATAAGATCTATAAGATATATATATATAAATCAGACAATCTGAGTCAAAACCTTTTTTTTTTTACTTGGTTTAACTTGATTACACACATCAAGGCCTGCCTTTCATTACAGAAAACCAACAGCTAAACAGGTGCAAAGAGTTTCTTACACTAACCAATAGCAATATCTGAAACTGAAATTTAAGTTTTCTTCTGAAACAATCACTTATTAATTTCTGCTTATTAGAAATAAAGAATTTATCTTTTACTATTTTCTCATTTCCCCCTCATTTTAGCTATTCTGTTTAAAATTAAAAAAAACACAGGAATAAATAAATAACTGTAATAGCGGTGATTTTGGTTTGAAGTTATTCGCTATCAGCGCCCGGAGACAGCACCTCACCTACTGTACTGCACAGGTTCGGGGCCGTCTGTAAATTACTGTCTGACTGAAATACGTAATAATGTTATAATTTTAATAGATTAATCATATTAATAATTATTTAATTCATGTATTTAAAATAATKAATACATTTAATAGAAATATCACCGATTTCATTTCAATGACTTCCAGGTCATGTGACCTGTTGGTTCAAAATCCTTTCTAAAATGTGAGACCACCGGTCCTGAATAGGGCACAAACTGTTTTATTAACTATTTTTATCACTTTACACATTTATTAATAATTATTAAGTAAAACTTCTATATTTTATTTTTAAAACTTTCAGGTCATGGAAGTTTTTACTAATAATACTTAGAAAAATGAACAGTTATAACAATTCATACAAAAAAACCTTGTGCCCTCTGCAGGACATTTTTAGAAAAGATTTTGAGTCAACAGGACACACATCCTGGAAGATCGCTCGCTCGCTCACTCACTCATTGTCTATACCGCTTTATCCTGTATACAGGAGCCTGGAGCCTCTCCCAGGAGACTTAGGGCACGAGGTGGGGTACACCTGGGACCGGGTGCCAATTAATCACACACGTCAATACACACACTCATACACACTTTGGGCAATTTGTGAACGTCAATTAGCTTAATCTGCATGTCTTTGGACTGTGGATGAAAACCCACTAAGCACACAGAGAACATGCAAACACATCCCAAGGCGGGAATCGAACCCGAAACAGGGAGGAATCTGGAACCTGGAACATGAAATCCTGGGTAGGAAATAATGATGAGTAGGATGACTTGATCAGTTTTTCCTACTTGTCAGAATTTCCTACCGGTAGAAAAAACAGATAGTTATACCGGTCGCTCCTACATTATCAAAATGAACATAACACTGCAAAAAAATGTTACACTCAGTTTTAAGGTGGGCAGTAGAATCTGACACATGACGGTACTTCATCAGAATGTAATTCCGTTGTAACATAGGTACAAACAATTTTTTTAAAAAAACATACTACTCTTCAATTCTCAGGTCAAGTGTTAAATATAGGCATGTGAATCAAATAAAATGTCAATTAAAACCAGAAAGCTATGAAATACCTCAATAAATTCGCAAATGAATGAATTTATGCGTGACGTATTTTTAATGCGCATGCGCCGAAAWCCTGGGTAGGAAATAATGATGAGTAGGATGAATTGATAGAACACAGGAACAAAATGATAATATGCAAAGTCATAATGCACCACCACCCATGACATTGACTCTAACAGTAAAAATAAGTATTATATTATATTATATTATATTATATATTAATTAGTATTTCCGTATTTCAGTCAGACAGCAATTTACATACAATCCCTAACCCGCGTAGTAGGCGAGGTGCTGTCAGTGAATAACCGCCACAGATCGGCGCCTCGAGCGTTTTCAAATATCCAACGTCTGACTTCAAAGCTGTCTGCCGCTGGTGTAGTGATGAACTGTTATTTCTCAACAAATCCCTTCGAATGTTCAAATCCATCTACGTTTTTTCCTGCCTTGTAATGTTTGAAATCTAACTTTAACATGTTTAATCCATTTCACAGGAAGCCACTAAGCGATCAGAACGCACATCACGTGCTTCCGACCAGACAGTGAAAGTGAGAAAGGAATTCCGCTTGTTCTTCAGTCTGCAGTTCTCTTAGCCTGACGAAACAGCAGGAACATATTGAACTTGTTAAAGTGTTTCGTACATTAGGACCATCAGTCAGATTATAATATCCTGTGGTGCTGTTAAAGTGATGGCGGAGAACACCTCTGAAAGTACACCAGATCTAATAGATATATATGGGCGTATGCTGAGTGCTGCTGAATCATCTGACCAAAACCCTGATGTTGGGATCGACCTCTCTCTGGTGAAGTACTCTGGATTAAATTCAGCAGCTGAACTTGAGAACTCCGTCAGCCAAGAACTAAAAGACGTGTGCAGCAAGATTCCGGGCTACATGGAAAGTCTGGGGACTGCACTAGCAGCTTTCGAAATGGTCCCAAATGCGGTGGGTTTAGGAGCCGTGGCCGTGTCCATAGCCCTGGAGCTCATCATCGCTGCTCAGGGTGAGGACAGAGAGAGAAAAGACAGCACGCTGGACATGATGCGGCGTGTGTTTGCCGAGGAAAAGGCTTCAGGTGTGAGAGACTCCATGGAGGAGTACATGAAACGCCTATGTATGTATTTAGACCAGCCGACCCGAGCGCTAGAGGAGACCGAGCGTCTGGAGAAACAGCTGAGTGAACAGCTGACCCGTCTGAAAAACTCCATGCTGCATGATGACCAAATGAGCTCCCGCTCGCTGAAGCACTGGACCAACGGTGCGGCTTTCCATCTGCAGATGCTCATCCATGCAGCCAGACTGAAGACACAAAGCTCCACGGAACATCAGGAAGAACTTCAAGTCCATGTAGCTTCCATCGAGAGAGTGCTTAAACTCTATCAATTTGACTTAGAGGAGCTGTTAAAGCAGTACAAGACCTACAAGACATCAACCATCTCACTTGGAAAGGAGTTTGATTTTAATGTTTCACGCGGATATTATGTAGTTAAGGACAAGGAGCTCGAAAGGGAAATTGTCAGAGTGGTTTACAGTGGAAAAGCAGCGCGCATTTTATCTGATGATTATGTTGACTACATGTTTGACAACTGGAGCAAGTTAAAGGAGTTGAAAAGCTATTTCAGTGATCTTAAGGAGAACTTAAAGGAACTGATCACAGAGGAGGGAAATTTTTACTTACAAAAGGCCTCAGGCAGCCAGAGTGCCTAAAATGTCCACTTACATATTGCCAATTACCTATTAAGGTACTGTATGGAATTTTTTCTTCCTTTTTTGTTACTACAGATATCTGTTTGAATGCAACCCTGAAACAACAATTCAACATCAGATTCAACATGCTGCCCATGTCATACATCATCCTGCACCATAAATGCTCCAGTGAATCAGAACAAGAACCAGTCCATTTACAGTTGCAAAGATGTTAAATCAACTTCAAGTGCCCACTTCTTTGAAGTGAAGTGAAGAAGTGAAGAAGTGAAGGATCTCAGAAAAGAAAAAAAAAAAACGTGGCATGATTTTTGTTGCCTTTACATTCTACATTTATGTGATGGAATAATTATCCTAATGTTATTACCGACTCCCCAAGAACAAGCCATATTCACAAGAGCAATATGGATGAAGTGATATGTATAGTCAAATATAAAACTGATGCTCCATGAACAAAGAGCCATAATGGGTAATACGCATAGTGTGTCTGTGAGTTACAGTAAAAAGGATTTAAGAGAATTCATTAAAAAGAATTGTCCATCATTGAAGCACAACACAGAAGGCTGTTACGGAAGGGGTTCAAAGAAATCTAAAAGCACAAATTTTGAATGACGTAGTGGAACATGGAGCAAATATGGCAGTTCCACTGTCGACATTACACCTCAATCACCAGGAATGATAAAGAGCATGAACCTAACCTCCAAAGAGAGACCATCCAAAATGCATCAGGAAGGGCTCTCATGGCCAGAAGAGTCATCCACAACAAAACACCAGACCTCGTCCATGTGAAATCCTCTCAAGCAGACCAGGGTTATTGCCTAGAAGGTTTGACCTGATGTCACTCGCTGAATTGTGGAGTCAATGAAGCAGCTGAGAAGGAGGACAACAAACCAGTCAGGTGAAGTACTGGTGACCAGTACAGACCAGAAGTAACACCATCATAACATTTAACTTTCATTTAACCTTTATTATGCAAGTCATCATGGAGATATAATGGTCTATATACATATGAATTATATAGTCTCATAAATGTAGTTATTTCTAAAGTAAAAACTAATTTTGACTGATTTTTAAAAAATGTATTTTAATTCTGAGTGTCACTGTTGATAATGTCCTTGTTCTTCCCTGAGTTCATTCCGATCAAGTGTGAAAACACCCTAAAATAAGATTCTCTTGTGCAAACAATTCACAGGATGACGGATTGTGGTGTTTTTCCTTTCATTAAAAAGGATTCTCACACATTTGAACGCCACAGAAGGGTTAACTAGTAAGAAGAACAGGAAGCCAAATTGAAAATGAAAGAGCAGAGCTACAGTAGGAGCTGATCAGGGACAAGACTGCGCTGCATTAAATCAGATCGCTAAGATGTTCAGAAGAAAAGGGAGAGAGGATTTTTTTCGTCGTATGTTAAGTGCTGCTGAATCATCTGGTCTGATCCCTGATGTTGGTATCGACTTCTCTTTGGTAAAGTACTCCAAAATGAATTCAGCAGCTGAACTGGAGAACTCCATGAAGCAGACACTACAAGACATCCATGACAGGATTCCGGACTATGTGCAAAGTCTGGGCTGTGCTTTAGCTGCTTTTAAAAAGGTACCGAATGCGGTGGGTTTAGGAGCCGTGGCCGTGTCCATAGCCCTGGAGCTCATCGTTAAGACTCAGGAGGAGGAAATAGACAGCACGATGTACATGATGCGGCGTGTGTTCGCTGAGGAAAAGGCTTCAGGTGTGAGAGACTCCATGGACGAGTACATGAAACGCCTWCGTATGTATCTACACCAACCGACTCGAGCGCTAGACGAGACCGAACGTCTGGAGAAACAGCTGAGTGAACAGCTGACCCGTCTGAAAAACTCCATGCTGCATGATGACCAAATGAGCTCCCGCTCRTTGAAGCACTGGACCAACGGTGCGGCTTTCCATCTGCAGATGCTCATCCATGCAGCCAGACTGAAGACACAAAGCTCATCAGAACATCAGGAAGAACTTCAAGTCCATGTAGCTTCCATCGAGAGTGTGATTGACTGCTACCAATTCAACTTAGAGGAGCTGTTAAAGCAGTACAAGACCTACAAGAAATCAACCATCTCACTTACCCACCCTGCGAAGTGGCTTGCCCTGGTTTACTTTCCAAGTGCTTTTGTTTTAATACACTATTGGGTTGTTAAAGACAAGGACCTTGAAAGGGAAACTCCGATTGTGTTTTATCCTGTTCCAATTCCAGGCGATTTAACTTATGTTGACTACATGTTCAACAACTGGGATCAGCTAAAGGATTTGAAAAACTATTTCAGCGATCTTAAAGAGAACGTAAAGGACCTGATCATCCAGAATGCAGAATTTCATCTAAAAAAGGTCTTACCTGTCTCAGATAAGAAGGGTGACTAAAGTTTCCACCTACATGTAGAGGTTATTCAGCACCTTAGGCATGGAAGTCCTTTTTGATGTGAGAGTTTATTATCACAAAGATGCTATGCCTGGGCTATTCTCCATTACAAACTATAAACCTGTTCTATAAAACAGTATTGATAATCTATGAGCATGAGCCACTCTTGTAAAGTTAAAAACATTCTATTTATTTGAAGACAGATGAAAGAATACAGTATGATCCTGCTTGTGTTAAACTGCTGTCTGTATGAAATATGTATCTGGTAGCGTGTTTGTTGTGTTTAGAGATTTAGCAGCACAAGTACTGTGTGTAACATATAGACAGACTGAGTAAATGTAATCTGTGCATGTATGCTTCTCATGTAATCTTCACTTATTAATGAATAAATATAATTATAGACATGGAACAACGTACGTGCTTTCAGTTAATGGAAAGATAAATCTTTTTTTGTTTTGTTTCATTGGTTGAGGATTTTTTGCACGTCTTTTAAAAATCTGTGGATAAAATAAAAGTAAAAAATAGTATATTTAAAAAAGCAAAAATAGATAAATAAAGATGAGCTGCTCATTAAAATCTGTGACAGAGGGGGCCTGACAAATGGTACATGTTCTGTTTTGGATCCAAAGCGGCATAAAATGAAAATGTCGAGAGAGAGAAATAATTTTTTTTTAAAATCATACAGCATTACGTCAGGCGTGGCATCGAGAAGTGAATTGCAGTGACGAGCAGTCGCGTCGTGTGGGGAAAATTTTTGAGGAAACCAATTGAGTTTAGCAATCAGGGGCGCCGCTAGCAATTTTGGGCCCTATGACAAAATATGCAATTGGGCCCCCCACCACACCCACTAGTAGTGTTATTACTAATAAAGCAGATCTCTGGGGGCCCCTAAAGGGCGTGGGCCCTTAGAATCGTCCTAACTTTCCCCCCTTAGCGGCGCCCCTGTTAGCAATAATAGTGAAACTTTATGTTTCTCACTGAAAGTCTGAATAACTCTTCTTCCCTGTCTGTATGCAGCTCTGGATTTTAATATTTAGTTGCTTTATTTTAAAACGCTTTACATTTTTCTTAATAAAAACTCCAAATCTTTACCCTCCATAACTACGCGGTCTGGTGTTCATTAGCAGTGATGTAGAAGGGCGTCTGGCTTTACAGTTTGTTGGAGGTATGACCGCAGGGTCACCTGATTGGCTAAGCCTTAACTTTTTTTTTATAATGAGAAGCTGGTTAACATCATCACTGACCCTGAGGCTGCGTGTTTCAGAACAGGTGATGGAATAGGATTACAATACATTCACATTCACACAAACGGTGCCGCTTTGCGCCGGATAGCCGGGAAAACCACCTCAGCTACTCCTTCTCCGCTCTCTCCTCCTCACGCGCGCACCTGCTCACGCGCACACCTCCACAGAGCGCACTCCGTACATACTGTTCATAATACAACATAGTAGTGGCCGTTACAAAACACACGCTCTTTGTCGGCGGCGACCGTACGATCAACGCACTCATCTATCTGCGTAAAAAAGAGATGCGATATTATGGTTCCGTCATTTTTACAATAAATGTACGTGCTGACTGGACTGGACTGGCCCGCGTTAGCCAGCGGCCCACCGGGAAAACGCCCGGAGCTCCAGAGCGCCAGTCCGCCTCTGCCTAGCACGTTGTTGCTAGCTGTAGCGGCGGCCCGCGGAGCAGGAATCCAGGGAAACTAATCGATGTTAAAGGATCAGCCAATAGGCGCGCAGGTCCAACCCACTGGCACTGATTGACAGGACGACTCATTCTGCTGAAAAGTCACATTATGAAATAAATAGGCCATCGGGGGAAAACGGGATTTTAAAATAAATACTGACTTTGAAAAAATGACCTTTTGGAATAAAAAACAGCTGGAATTAAATAAAATGCCTCTGCAGTAATCTCTGTTATTGTGGAACAATAATGACCAAGAAATATTATTTCATAATAATAAGTAAATTTATATAGCAGAGAGCAATATTTTTCACAATAATAAGCTTTTGTTCAAAATGTGTTCCATTATTTCACAATGTCATTCTCATATTACATATCTGTGTCTTATTTATTCATAGAGTTATGTATTTCATCACGTCTTAAATATTTATTTAATTTTGAACACTTTGGCGTTCCATACCTTTGCAGTGGAGGCGGCCTTTATTTCTGGATAGTTTCAGGATATACAGTATATGCAGGATACTTTTCTCTTCCCCGCGGATTCAGTCCGCGTCAGTCAGTCATGCTCTTTAACCAATCAGATGTGATCTCCCGAGCAGGTTTAAGCTTACGGACATGTTGCTATGACAGCAAGTGCGAGATTCGCTTCGAGGAACGAAACAATCCAAGATCAGGACAAATCCACAACAATCTGAGTTAGCGACGTCCGAAGACCGGACCCCTGCTGCTCTCTCCATGCGTGCGGAAGCCCGACGATGCATTTTTCTTGAAGCAGAAACAGTTCCACACTAGCCAGAGAGAGCGGACACTCACTGCCTGCACTGCGCTGACTGAAAATTCCTGTTTTCTTAGCAATTTAAAGTTGATTACGAACAGAATGTTTTCTGTGGTTTCGTATGGCGCTTTTACCGCTGTAGGTTCGATTATAGCTCGAATAGGATCAGCCAGAGAGGCTTTATACGGTCGTCTGTTAAGTGGTGCTGAGTCATCTGATGTAATCACTGATGTTGGAATCGATGGCTCTTTACTGAAGTACTCGGGGAAAAATTCAGCAGCTGAACTGGAGAACTCCATCGTCCAGGTACTAAAAGACAAATGCAGGAAGATTCCAGGTTATGTGGAAAGGCTGGGCACTGCTTTAGCCCCCTTCACTAAAGTACCAAATGCGGTGGGTTTAGGAGCAGTGGCCGTGTCCATAGGCCTGGAGCTCATCATCGGTGATCAGGATGAGGACGGGGAGAGTAAAGACAGAACGATGGACATGATGCGGCGTGTGTTTGCTGAGGAAAAGGCTTCAGGTGTGAGAGACTCCATGGAGGAGTACTTGAAACGCCTAGGCATGTGTTTAGACCAGCCGACCCGAGCGCTAGACGAGACCGAGCGTCTGGAGAAACAGCTGAGCGAACAGCTGACCCGTCTGAAAAACTCCATGCTGCATGATGACCAAATGAGCTCCCGCTCGCTGAAGCACTGGACCAACGGTGCGGCTTTCCATCTGCAGATGCTCATCCATGCAGCCAGACTGAAGACACAAAGCTCATCAGAACATCAGGAAGAACTTCAAGTCCATGTAGCTTCCATCGAGAGWGTGCTTAATCTCTATCAATTTGACTTAGAGGAACTGTTAAAGCAGTACAAGACCTACAAGATATCAACCATCTCACTTTCTCACCCTGACCCCTGGCTTGTAGTGGCTTCTATAGCTCCTCCAGTGAGTTTAATTTTACAACATCTATGGATTGTTAAGGACAAGGAGCTCAATCGGGAAACGAGCTCCATATATTTTCCGCTCCTGATGACGATCAATTCGGATTATTTTGTTGATTACGTGTTCGAAAACTGGGCACTGCTCAAAAAACTAAAAAGCTACTTCAGCAATCTCAAGGAGAATCTAGAGGCTCTGATCCTCCAGAATGATGAATTTAACCTGCAAAAGGTCTTACCCGTCTCAGACGCACAGGGTGCCTAAAGTTTCCATCTACACACAGCTTACGCATGCTTTATCCAGAGTCCTATAAGATAGACATATTATATTAGCAGTATGTTATATAGTATTATGATACTGGTTACATGTATTAAAACCATTGATTAAGATCATTACATTAAGGAACTGCATGTAAGAACACTGATATTTTCGGGTAAAAAAAAACTGCATAGACTACTAATGGATGGAGATGTGCACTTATTTTTAATACAGATTAAATACAGACTACAGGATTCAGTGTTACAGTAATAGGCATAATTTATGAGGGGGATATGAGGAGTTGTAACACCTGAATAATTAAAATAGGCTGAGCTTAATGCATGAATGCAATGAATCAAAAACTGATAACCAATTAACAATGTTTTGTTCAGTTATTGGTTGGTCAACAACAACAACAAAAAAAAAAAGTGAAAAAAGATATCTTCCTATTTACTGTTACTAGAACTGCACTAGTAGGGATATGTAACTTAAGGCATGTTGTTTTGATATTTACATGAAAACTAATGTGAAAACTAATATATATTTAATATACAGTATCTCACAAAAGTAAGTACACCCCTCACATTTTAGCAAGCACTTTATTGAATGTTCTCAATGGACAATACTATAGAAATGAGACTTGGATATACGTGTATATCAGTACAGATTTACTGTCCTCTAACAATAACTCAACATACCGACTTTATTGTCTAAATAACTGGCAACGAAAATGAGTACACCCTCAGTGAACATGTCAAAACTGTGTCTAAAGTGATAATATTTTGTGCGAGCACCGTTGTGTATCCAGCACGGCCTCCATCCTCCTGGACCTGGGATGTTGCTGGRATCCTCTTCCATTCCTCCAGAACAATATCACGGAGCTGCTGGATGTTAGACACACGCCACAGGTGCTCAGTAGGGTTCAGGTCTGGAGACATACTCGGCCACTGACAAACACATGAACACGATGAATAGGACATGTGACATCGAATGGTTAAAGATGCACAGCTGCGATCACTAAGGGGATACTAACTTTTGTGAGTGGGTCTGTATATATACTATATTGTGTATATATAAATGTGTTAATTGCTGAAAAGGTAGAATAAATCGTCGTTAAATCATACTCCCTTGCAGTCCATATGAATAGTTTCTTTGTTTGAGGGCTTTTTATGCTTTTTATCTTCATGATATATACACACAAACACACACACATACAGTATATATAAAGTGGTCTTATATCATTATATCAGACTCTTGCTCTATTTTATCTTTAGTGATGTCAGTAGGTAGCTTACTCTTATACGAAGTAGTAAAAGTGGTACGTCAAAGTTAACATTACTGATAACATATACAGGCATATAATAATAATAATAATAATAATAATAACAACTCCGGGTGTATTGCTTATGTGTGTGTGTGTGTGTGTGTGTGAGAGAGAGAGAGAGAGAGAGAATAACAGTTGTTGTTATTATTATTATTATTATTATTATTACCCTTTAAATTATAACTATTTAAAAAAAATGTTTTTAAAAATAAATCCATTAAATAGTTTAAAAAGTGTCACTTTATCTTTGACTGAAGAGCTAAATGTGTGCACTCTGTTATTTCACAGTTTTTATTGAGTCTTGTATGTAATGAGTACGGTACATCACCAGGGGGCGACATTGTGGAAAGGAAGCGTGTGATCTGTGGCATCTGGTCAGACATGGTCTGGAACTTGTCCTGCACCTGCTGCAGTAAGCTCTGTACCTGAACAGCACAAAGGATAAAAATACACAGTTATACACTCTCACTCACTCATCTTCTATACCGCTTAATCCTGTATTCAGGTTCACGGGGGGTCAGGAGTCTATCCCAGGCTACTTGCGGCACGAGTCAGGGTACACCCTGGACAGGGTGCCGATCCATCATAGGGCACACACACATACACGCACTCATTCACACACTACAGCCAATTTGGGAACGCCAATTAACCTATCCTACATGTCTTTGGATTGTGGGAAGAAACCAGAGTACCGAAGGAAACATGCAAACTCCCTGCACACAGAGACGGGAATCGAACCCGGACCCTGAAGGTGCAAGGCAACAGTGCTAACCACTACACCACCGTACAAACAACAAAATTAAATCAGTGATTGTGTGTGATTTAAAGCAGATAAACTTTTAACATTCTCATTCTCTATACCGCTTACCACGTACAGGGTGGCAGGATGGCTAGAGCCCACCCCAGGGGGTTGGGACCCGAGGCAGGGTTCACCCCGAACATGGTGCCAGTCTATTACAGGGCACAGAGACACACACACATTATAGGCATTTTATTTTTATTTTATTTTTGGAAACACCAAATTAGCTTTCTCTGCAAACTCCTCACACAGACCTCATGGGGACATCGAACCCTCAACCCTGCAGGTGCGAGGCCACAGAACTAACCACTAAGCCACCGCCCATCAACTTTTACATTATTTTAGATTAACTTTAACACGAAAAGGCAAACTTCTCTTACACTCTCAGTAGTAGTAGGAAAAACCAGAGGAACCCTACACACACACACACACACACACACACACACATGGTTCCTGTCACCACATGTGCCTCGTGCCCTTTACAGACAGTGTTTTTTGGGTAAATGTCCTCCATGGTGGGTAGCCTAATACCAGTGATTCTTTGGGCGTTTTTTTACCACCCACTGGAGTAAAAAAAAAAAAAATACTGTGAAATATATCGGTCTGTAATTGATTATCTTTTTTAAGGTTTTGAGACTCCAGTGATCCGAGGAAGAGCCCGTACAGTATGTAATGTTTAATGCATCACAGAGCTATATTCAATTCTGATGCCATACAGAATCACATAACCTGCAACCAGAGACAATCTAATGCAAGAGCAACAGAAAAACCCTTTGAAAACTGTTTCCTACACAAACTAATAGCAATATGTATTATTTTTTTAAATAAGGTTTTTCTGTAGTTAAACAAATCACTTTTTAATTTCTGCTTACATCAAAGAGTTTATCTTTTATCATTTTTCCCTTTATTATAAAGATTGTTATTTTCAGGACATGGGCTTTAAACTGCAATGGCTAGTAAGACTAACCGGGACTTCCAGGGAAGGAAATTTCTTGTGAATGGATCGTAGGATCCTAAGGATTAGGAATAATTGAGAACCACTGGGGTAAGTGAAATAAGAATGTCTTGTGCGAAGCTCGTGGTGCCTTTCTTTCACTTAAAATGGGTGTCAAAGACTTGAGCACCACAGAAGGGTTAACTATTTACAAGAAGGGGAAGAAAAAGTGAAAGTGAGAGTGCGGGAATAAGAGCTGCTCAGTAAAATCCCCAGAGTTCCCAACTGGACTCGTATAAAGACTTTGGGGTAATAAACCATCGCTTTAACTGTTAATTCAATACTGGTTGCTGTTACTACCAGGACTACTCTGAATACATTTCTGGATTCATTCAGAGCAAAAAGATGATTAGTGTTTTAAGTCTTGCTTTTGGCAGTGAGGATTCGGCTGAAAACAGAAACCAGAGAAAGGAGTTTTTTCATTGTATGTTGAGTGCTGCTAAATCATCTGATATAATCCCTGATGTTGGGATCGACCTCTCTCTGGTGAAGTACTCTGGATTAAATTCAGCAACTGAACTTGAGAACTCCATCAACCAGGTACTAAAAGACATGTGCAGGAAGATTCCGGGCTTGGTGCAAAGTCTGGGCTGTGCTTTAGCCCCCTTCACTACAGTACCAAATGCAGTGGGTTTAGGAGCCGTGGCCGTGTCCATAGGCCTGGAGCTCATCATCGCTGCTCAGGATGAGGACAGGGAGAATAAAAACAACACGCTGGACATGATGCGGCGTGTGTTCGCCGAGGAAAAGGCTTCAGGTGTGAGAGACTCCATGGAGGAGTACATGAAACGCYTKCGTATGTATYTACACCAACCGACYCGAGCGCTAGASGAGACCGARCGTCTGGAGAAACAGCTGAGTGAACAGCTGACCCGTCTGAAAAACTCCATGCTGCATGATAACCAAATGAGCTCCCGCTCGCTGAAGCACTGGACCAACGGTGCGGCTTTCCATCTGCAGATGCTCATCCATGCAGCCAGACTGAAGACACAAAGCTCATCAGAACATCAGGAAGAACTTCAAGTCCATGTAGCTTCCATCGAGAGTGTGCTTAACCTCTATCAATTCGACTTAGAGGAGCTGTTAAAGCAGTACAAGATATACAAGAAATCAACCATCTCACTTACCCACCCTGCGAAGTGGTCTATACTGTTTAATCGTCCGCTTGATCCAGTGGCGTCAATTTTAGAAACATTTTGGTTTGTTAAGGACAAAGAGCTTGATCGGGAAACAAGCTCCATATATTACCCGCTCATGGTGAGAGTCAGTACAGATGGTTATCTTGACTACATGTTCGACAACTGGGATCAGCTAAAAGAGTTGAAAAATTATTTCAGCGATCTTAATAAGAATGTAAAGGCCCTGATCATCCAGAACGYGGAATTTAACCTGGAAAATGTCTTACCTGTCTCAGATAAGCAGGGTGCCAAAAGTTTGCACCTACTATACATCTAGATTATACGGCGTCTTATGCATGCTACAATACAAGATTTCATCACACTGAAATCACAAAGAAATACTGCATGGGCTATTCTCCATGGATCATGTTATAAACTATATACCTGTTCTATAGAATAACATTGATAAATTAATGAGCCACTCTTTTCAGTTAAAGGCATGAAATTTATTTGTAAACAGATGACAGAATACAGTATCATCCTGCTTGTCTATATGAAATATGTATCTGGTAGCGTGTTTGTTGCGTTAAAGAGAAAAAGCAGCATAAGTACAGCAGTTTTCCTTTAATTCCCTAAATTAGTCATTTGTAAATGTATGCTTCTCATGTAATCTTTATTTTTTAAAGAATAAATATAGTTTTAGACATTGTTAAAGATAACAAATCTTGATTTTTTTTTATGTGCACTATAACAAATGTGTTTATTTGAGGATTTTTTGCACTTATTTACATATTTATGGATGAAATAATAATAAAATCATATAATAAAAATAATAAAAATAACAAAACTCTCTGTTTTTAATTCAAACTTGCCAGTGAGAACTCTACCTGCATCCAACACTTCATTTTCCCCGAACCACAGAGCGAGCTACACTAATGCTGAAACCCAAGACTGTAAAGACAATACACTTGCCAATCTCAGAACTCATCAAGACCTTGGCTGATATGCACCATTGCCTAACCATGTCACACATTTCACAACTTGTATAAAATATTAGGGATGAAATTCAGGACTGCACACATAAATGTGCATGCATACACCCACATCGTGTGCGTGCAACAGAAAGCCTACTGATGCCAGGCATTACTGAAATTTGTGTGACCGTGTTCAAGTCATTTGTGTGAATTAGGATGACTTTCCTGCCATACAGTTTTCCATGTGGTAGTAGCTTCTGCTCATGAAAACCTTTCACTTATAAGCGAGATGAAATCCTTCAACAAGTCACGTTCGTGGTAATGTTGTGGGGAAAGTTTTTCTTCGTATACTCTAAGCCTGTTAATACACATCAATCAACACTTGAATGCCACATCCTATCTCAGACCATGTGCATCCCTTTATGTCCATGATTCATTCCATCCTTTGTTCCTCGTGATAATGAATCATGTCACGAGTGAAAAATCGTCTGAGATCTGTGTTAATCACTGGCATTCCCAGTTATGGAAACTGAATCCAATAGAATACGTTTGGGAAGTGGTAGGATAGGAGATTCACAGGCATGCACGTGCTCTTGAAAAATCTGCAGGAATTTCATGATGTGATTGTGTGACCATGAACCACATTATCAAAGGACTGTTTCCAACATCTTGTGATATACATGCCATAAACGTTTGAAGCTGTTTTGAGAGCAAGGTAAAATTCCTCTAAAATCCTATATGTGGAGAGCTCTATACTGTTCACAAATTGTCAGGCAGCACATCATCCTGCGTGGTACTCTGGTTTCCTCCCACAGACCAAAAACATGCATAGGCTAACTGGTGTTCTCAACTTGCCCGTAGTGTGTGAATGTGTGTGTGTCTCCTGCGATGTATTGGCACCCTGTACAGCAGGGGTCCCAAACTCAGTTCCTGGAGGGCCGCAGCCCTGCAGAGTTTTGTTCCAACCCTGCTCCAACATACATATTCAAATAAGCCTTAATGACTTGTTTAGTTGGATCAGGTGTTTTTAATTATGGTTGGAACAAAACTCTGTGGGGCTGCGGCCCTCCAGGAACTGAGTTGGATGTGCCCGCCTCACACCCTGGGAAAGACTCCAGGCCCTCCACAAAGCTGTATAGACGACGACGACGACGACGACGACGATGAATGAGTGAGTGAGTGAGTGTGAATGTTAACCGGGGTGTCCCACCATGGTTGTAAGTTTTGGCACCCCAGGCAGTGGGGTGCCAAAACTTTTTCGCAAAGTGTCAGATGGGCGTTACGTTGAGCAGAGTGATCGGACGTCTACCTCTATATACAGCCCGTGGTTGTGATAACGGTACGCGTGTAAATTACACGTGCACATTAAAGAACAAACACGATTCCGTGCGTCGCGAACGTGCTCAAAGCGGCGCCTGAGCRCACGTGACGTCATCAGTGCGCGCCGCCGAGGTTTCGTCGCTGGCCTCTGAAATGGGCACTAATCATCAGCCCTGATTTCACCGCTGATTTCTGACACGGACTCAGCGAAAAAGCCCGAAGCTCGAACCTAGGCGACACCATGACATGCCCGGGTAAGTCCGCGTTTCCGAAATAATTCGGTGCGACTGAAACAAACAACGCGTTTTTTCTTATTATTTTTCAAACCGCGATAACGCGATTAGCAGCTTAGCAACGGGTGGCTAGCTCTCGAGGCTGCTTGCTAGTCGGGATGTCCCCGTTACTGCTCAGACCACACTGAACAACATGGTTCCCTGTTTATTTTTCGTTAATACACTTGAAACCAATGAATTCTCCGAGCGCGTCTGTATCTCAAGAAAACAATTTAACTCTAAAAAAAAGAAAAACATTGTGTTTATTTCTTTATAAACAGGTTTCCTGTACAGTTTTCCATCTCGGCTAGCTAATAATGTCCAAGCCTACTCACAATCACAACAGCCAGAGCTAGCTCTTCGCTAACAGTTAAAGTACCATGTAGAGTTGAAGTTCTTTATCACAGTTGTTTTAAACCTGTGAAAACTTAAATGGACAATCCTAGACCGCAGCCTAGGATGGATCAGTTAGAGGGGTGCCAAAACTTTCTACAACGCCTCAGAAGGGAAGTGGTACGTCTGTCTCTACAGTGTACAGGTGGTTGTGATAAACTGCGTAGAAATACTTATTTTTTTAATTTTGTGTCTTAAAAATAATAATTTTTCTCAGCAAAACAAACAAACAAATAAACAAAAAAGTGCAGTGCTAGCTTGTAGCAAATAGTTATAGTTCCCCCGTAGAGCTTAAAAGGGCTGGTTAGTCATCGTGGATGTTTTAAAGCTGTGAAAACATTTAATAGATAAGGCGTCGCAGCCTAGGAAAGCTGGGAAAGAGTGGTGGCAAAACTTTCTGAAGCGCATCAGAAGGGAGAGGAGTTACAGAGTAGCGGAGTAATCAAACGTCTCTCTCTACAGTGGGTCACTGTGATAAACTGAGTATTATTTTTAAGTCACAAGATTTAAAAAGTTCTTTAATAAATAATGCACTTTATTATCATAAAATGTACTATTTATCAGCTTTATGCTTATCAAAATACTTCAATACAGCTTTTTACCATTTAGATAACAACAGTAAGTGATTACAGGGACTTGTGTGTGTGTTTAGATAAATAAGTAGGGAAGGCTTCTTTAGGAATTAATCTGTAAAGGATTTAATTCGTAAAGTTGTGTACTTATTGTGTATTTTTCGCAAACAAGCTACAAACAGCCAGAATTAAATTAATTGTGTTTGTAAACATACATGACAAATAAAATGCCAATTCTGAATAAAACRCACAGGTGTGGGCAAATAATCCATGTTTTACATTAGTGGAGTTAATGTTGGAGTAAAAAAAAAAATTTTTTTTTGGAATACTCATGGAGCGTCTCTTTCCTTTTAGGTAGCGTGATGGACGAGCTGTGCGAGCGGTTCTCCGAGCTGATTGCAGTGGCGTCGTGTTTGTGGCTGTCGTCAGACCTCGCCTCTCGCTAACATCGTCCACGCGTAGTACAGAGCACCATGAAGCCGGCTCACGAGCGCAACCAGGAGTGCCTCCCTCCAAAGAAGCGTGACCTTAACAATGCTTCCACCATTCCTAATAATAATAACAGCAGCAGCAGTAGTAGTAGTACTGGAGGGGGCGGAGGAGGAGACGAAGCGACGATGTGTCAGAGTTCCGGGTCGGGCGGAGAAGCTCAGGGTGGAAGCGGAGGCGGCGAATGGGTCCGGACTCAACCTAACCTGCATTACGGAGTGGACGGTCCCGAGAGCATCGCCCCGGGCTTACCTGTGGATCAGTTTGGCATGRTGTATAAAGTCGCCGTTCCGTCGGTCACCTACTCGCCCACCAGCCTCCACCCCGTGCTCGGGCACATCTCTCCAGCCTACACGGTTCCCTCGCCGCTCCTCCAGCACACCGGCATCCATTACCCTTCTCTCGGCTACGCTCCCATCCCGCAGTTCGTCAGCCCTCAGTACGCCGCCGCCGTTCCGTATGCAGTCCCCCCGGGATTCGTCCACAGCCCCTTGATTCAGACTCAGTCCCACATGATGCCCTATCCGGCCGTCATCCAGGAAGGCGTGGTCTCGTCCCCGCCTCAGCAACAAGTCCCGGCTCATACCTACGCCAAAGTGGCGGCCGCAGGAGGCGTCCCGTTGGTGCTGACGTCCGAACAGGTCGCAGCGGCGGCAGCAGCTGCGTCTTCTTCGTCTTCGCAACAGCATCAGGGTCTAAGCGCGATCGGGATGATCCCCACGGCAGAGCGCGTCCCCGTGTTTTATCACACGTCGGCGGCAAGCGAGCGTGCCGCGCAGAATCAGGAGCACGCCCGAGAGCTGAATGGTGGGGAACGGGAAAACGGCAGGGACAGCATGCAGGACGTGGTTTATGTGGCAAGGAACGCAGCAGCGCGAATGCAGCAAGGAAGAGCGTCTCCGGGTCAGCGCAMCACCCCGGATATGGACCTTGAGGTGAGGCAGGCGGGGTTTTTTCTGTTTTTTTTTTTATTTTTTATTCAATCATTAAAAGATGTTTTCAGCCATTTTTTTCCTCCGACAAAGTTTAAGTGACATTTAAATTATTGACTTTCATTTTCAAAACATAAAAAAAAGTGATTAAAAAAAAAAACTGTTTAAACATTAAAAAAAACAAAAAAGAATCTGCTGACTAAGTGCTTTAGCAAGCGTGCTTGTGCTCACGTTGCTTCTCCGAAATGTTTTTTTTTCTGGGTTCACATCCAGGTCGTGGTTCACTTCAGATTTATGAAGCGATCTTTCTATTAATCTAAATACATATAAAATAGATTTGTTTCATAGTATTTTATTTAGTCAGTCACAGATCCTTTTTATTTTGCTTGAGTTTCCAGTTTGTTTTTGGTTCATTTTTTTTTTGTAATTGAAAAATGTAAGAGGTAACGTTGTGTTGAACTTTTTTTTTTTCCTGATGTTGAAACATTGTGAAACGGTCCTTCCCCAAACTAGCACGGTGTAGACTTCTCTTAAACACTGTTTTTTTTGTGTGTGTGTTTTTTTTTTTTTTGTATTTAAATGATAAAGGATGTTGGAAGTTTTGTTTCGCGTCATGCTTTTGAATCAGTATTTGTTACACCATAAATCCTACTCCACTTCCTTCCTGTATTAGCTGTAGTATGTGTGTGTAGGTGGTTGAGCAAGAACCACTTCTTAGAAAGTACCCGAGATTTTTCTTTTCTTTTTTTTTTTCTCCGATTGCACAAGGATAAAGGTCTGCGCATTGACTTCTTGTAAAACGTGCAGCTTTAGACCTTTGAATGTTTGTTTGTTTATGCGTACGCAGGTCCAGCAAGTGGTGGGGCGTCTGGCGTCTCCGGCCCGCGCTCGCAGAGAAGTAGTGCACGCCTCGTCTCAGGGCGGCAGAGAGGGTCAGGGGGAGAGCAGGACGGCGTACGCATCACACCCAGGCGGACAGCTGGACCCTCAGCCARCGCAGCCYGGTGGTCATACGGTGATCCTGCAGAATGGGCAGCCGGTCCTCATGCCACTGGACTACCACCACCATCATCATCATCCTCACCCTAATAACGACGCTGCAGCCGAAACGGCACAACACAAGATCTCAGACGAGTCGGGTGTAGCCGAGCGGCTGCTGGCGGTGGAGCAGCCCAACGCCGCGGCCGCCGCGACCCCACCCTCGCACTTCACCAAGGGCGCCATCATCCAGTTAGCAACGGGCGAGCTGAAGCGCGTGGAGGACCTGAAGACGAACGACTTCGTACGCAGCGCCGAAGCGAGCACGGGGCTGAAGATCGACTCGAGCATGGTGGTGGACATACGCGCTAGCTCGCAGAGACCCGGCCTGGTCGCGCTACGTTTCGCCGTCGGCGAGCGCCAGAGCAAAGTGAGCATCGACGTTCCACCCGAGCATCCGTTCTTCGTCTTCGGTCAGGGCTGGTCATCCTGCAGCCCGGAACGCACCGGCCAGCTCTACGGCCTCTCCTGCCACCACCTCCAAGTGGGCGACGTCTGCGTGTCCATCACCCTGCAGCAGCATTCCGCGCCGCACCAAAAGCCGCCGTCGGTCTCCCAGCAGCCGCAGCAGCCGACCCACAGCAGGACTTCCACCAAAGCCAACTCGATGTCAGGAGCCTCCTCCGGCCRGCCCATGGGCCCCCCGGCGCCCCACAACCCGCGGCCTCAGGGGCAGCTCAGGATGGAGCGCGCTCACAGAGAGCGAGCCGACAGGGAGGAGCCCTTGAAGCCGAGCGCCTCGGGACACGGGGACGCGCCCTCCAGACCCGACAGGACTTCCGCGGAGCACACGCGCAGCCAGAGCAGTTATTATTTGCACACCGAGGCCCACGGGCCCTCACAGAGGCGTTGGTCCACCCCCGGTTTCCAAAGATACCCCGTCAAGAGGGAGGAGGGAGGCCTGTCCGCGCCGCCGCCGGGCTCCTCTCGGCCCTCGTTTATCCCTCAGGAGGTCAAACTATCTATCGAGGGGCGCTCCAACGCCGGGAAGTAGCATCCGATCAGACTGCAGGGCGTGGAAGAGGGGAGGAAAGTGTCAGAAAAACGGAAGGTGAAAAGAGAGAGAGAATGTAGCCTAAGAATGTTTCTTTTTTTTTTTTATTTTTTAATTTTTTTTTTTTATTTTGACATTTTGCACACAAGATTTTATACACACGCACCCTCTTGTTTTCAGGCAGCCCGAGACCACTCGGGAGCGAGTTAGTGCCAGTTCATAGGGATGGCAAGAGCTCCGACCATCTGGACTAACTGCCCCAGCTGGTAAATGATCTACCAAAGCCTTTCACGCTCTGTAATTCACTTACAGATGAAATATCGTTAGTTACAACGTTCACAGCTCTTGAAGGACGTGACGGTGGGGTGGAAACCGGACGCAGCCATATGATGTTCATAAATACGCCCGCTTTCCTCCTCATATATAAATATATGAATATATATATAGATCTATAGATATTTTAAACATACCCTGTACTTGATAGATAGATAGTTTGAACTACCTAACCATAAAATACTCTCTCTCTCTTTCTTTCTCTCTTGATCACTTTTGACTCAATTTTTCGGTTTCTTGTTTTCATTCTCACGTGACTTTTCACACCAACCCCTCCCCCCACCCCAGCTACGTATCTTTCTTTTCCCTTTCCTCAGATCTGGTGTTTGTTCAGTTGGTTGTTGTAATTTTTCCTTTTGTAGCTCGAGAACGATCACCTCTTCCTGAATCAATCACACAACCAACAATCAATATTTAGGAGGGAAAAGAAAAAAGTATCAGGTTACACGTTTACACTGTCCGCAGTATCATGCTCTACCCGTGCCACATGTTTTATTTTTCTTGTTGTTTTATTATTATAATTAGTTTTTTTCCTTTTTCATTTTCCGTTAGTATTACGGTATTGTGGTTTTTAAAATCAGCATTCCAGAGTAGAAGTCTTCAGATCGTTCGATGGGGTTTTTTTTTTTTTTCCATCACGTCATTGGTGTTGTATACGCCGAGTGTGTGTATGCGGTGTCGGGCCAAAATCTTCACCACTTTTAAGAGAGAAAAAAGAAGATAAAAATAAGCAGAAGGAAATGGTGCAGGTTATAGCTGCTGAAGTTCGATCTGGAAATCATGACATCACTGATGGGTTTGAAAGCAATAGCTCGACTTTATTTTTCACCCCGAGTGTTATGATTTATTTTTTTAATTACTTTTTTAAAATACCAGTCTTTTTTTCTTTTCTTTTTTTTCTTCTTCCCAGTAGCACAACGTTATTTTTAACTTCTTGTGATTTCTCACCAGCGTGGGTTTCAACCAGGGCACTATGTGACCTTTTGAAATGACACGATCTCTCTCTATCTCTCTCTCTCTTTTTCTTCTTTTACTGTTATTAGAGATTCCTGATTCTAAGATCTAAGCACACATTTCATTCCTCATCTTTTCCATCATTTTTGTTTGTTTTTGTCCCTAGTTCAGGTTTTTTTTTTTTTTTTGGTACAATGTAGGATTTCCTTCTCTGCAATATTACTCCTGATGACGCTCGTCATTGCACACGGTTCTCCAGGGCTGGACGATGTGACGCAGATATTGTGTCGTGATGCAGCAATACTTTTTGTCCTCAAGCGTTTTTTTTTCATAATACACATGTTATGCTGTGTTTAAAAATATAACAAAAAAACATCCGGAACAAAAGGAGAAAAATCATTTAACTTGTTCATATAAACACCCTGACAAACGATATCCGTGGCACAATTTCCTGACTGATATTACATCGTCACATCGCCACGCCCTGTGGTTGAGTTTCTAATCAGTTGATTGACGTTAACACTGACCCTTTTTTAAAATTTTTTTAAATCAAGTATTTTTTTATTTTATTTTATTTTTTGGATGAAGGGAAAACTTTATATATTAATTCTCGTGTGTGTGTGTCTGAGAAACTGACAGGCGTGCTCGACACTGTTTACAAATTAGCCAAGAAGAAATGCTGCGGTTTCATCACTGATATATATATATTGTTTTTTTTTTTTTGGTTAGTTAATCTACAAATTTAAACATATAAAATGAAAATGAAGTGCAATTAGAACATTTTGATACAAACACAAACGTGAGACGCCATTCCAGATTCAAGCCTGACATTCCCGTTTTAGTCTAAATCGATCTTTTTTTTTTTTTTGGAGCAGGCGGGGCAAATCTACTAATTTTCGGAAAACTGGATTTTTTTTGTTCTTACACATTTCATTCCCGTTTAAAAAAAAAAAAAAAATCAGAGATGCATTTGATCATGAGGACAGTGCTTTTAATTTTTCGATGATGGTTTTTTGTGATGGATTTCGTCTTCGTGGTCGTCGTGTGATCTTTCCGCAGGTAGCATTAACTCTCAGCACGGATATAAATCCCTAGACTGACTGGAGGTCGAACCTCGTTAACTATTTGTGGCTGGAGTGCCGGTCTAGTACGCTTTTCTGGTTTGGAATGATCGTTTAGCAATTTTATTTTATTGTTTTTTTAAAAATATATATCCTCTCTGAACTTGGCTTCGTGTTGTGATATACTTTTTGTTTTTTTAACCTAAATATTTTCCGTAGATCAGACTTCTCAATCGGTCTAACATATTTCAAATCGAAGGGTTTGATTTTTAAAAAATTTTTTTCCCCCTTTTTTTAGGGATTAGGGATGCATCATTTGGCGTTATTTAGGTACTCGATGGTACCGATACTGACAGAGCGGGTAGTATTAGGGAGCTTTCTGTCTGGGTTGTGTTAAGTATGTAGGATTTAACCGGAGCGTTTAATAGAAAAAATTGACTTTGAATTCACCATAACTGACCGCTTCACCGTTCATCAGCACGGCGTCGATCTACGAGTATTTTTAAAAACTTTTTTTTTACGAACTATGCGGCCGAGCCGTTTCAGTATCCATGACGATGCATCCCTATTTCTAATATTTAATAAACTTCCCCTTTTATCTCCGCACTCCTGCCCTAAAGTAGCCTTAATCGTCACCGCTTTGTTAAATCCTCCTACATGAATCCATTCCGTTTCTGACCTCTGACCAAAAAAAAAAAAATTTCCAGACAGATGCAGTATGTTTGCTCTTTAGGTCATTCCACCAGATTACACAAGCAATACCCTGACGCAGTAGCCTGCGTGATCTCAGCGCTGTGTACTATGCAGTAAGAACGACCGTCTAACTCCGGCAGCCGTGAGCTCATCTACTTAAAGGAACTGGACGCATCTCTATTGTGTCTCATGCACGAATTTCGTTTTAATGACTCGCCCCCGGTCGCAGTTCACTTCCCCAACCATCATAGAGAAACTACTTAAAGGGGAACTCCAGCATGTTTTTTGTTTTTTTTTGTAAAGCATGAACTCCTCTGTTCTTTGTATCTGTACAGTGTGATTTGCTCCTGACAAGAATCGTGACACATTTCCCAGGGGAAAAAAAAATTTAACATTTTATGACGAGTTGACATTCAGTGGAAGTCTAAGAACAGATGACGAACCTTAAACAACATTTCAAAACAAACGCCCACACGAGTCAGACCTCGCTAACTATTACACAAAATCGTATATTTATTTATTTTTTAAACTTTGAGTGATACAATATTAAAAATATAGTTCCGGCTCCTTTTACACTTCTCTAAATGTCGATGCCGCCGCGAGTGCCTCGTGATGTTTTCCATCGAAGCACAGATTCGTCTCTGAAAGGAGCAGTTCTGCATGATTCTAGAGTTTGAGTCCACTGATGAGTCAGACATCTACCCTCACATCTGTGCCTCTCGGTGTACGTGACACACACGTGCTACACACAGATCAGTCATAACGTTAGGGCAGCTCAGAGGGCTGAGAGGCACAGAGTCACCGATCGGAAGCTTGCCGTTGTTGAACCCTTAACCATGTGTACTCCATGGGCGTTGTATCATGACTGACCCCGCCCTCTGGGACATGTCTCCAGTTTCACAGTGCAGTAATGTGTATGTAAAAGAAAAAAGGTGCAAGATCGTTCTGGGTGCTGTGGTGTTCGGCGTCGGGTGCTTTGGGGTGCTGACTTGTTTGTCCGGCTGGAGATCTGGGGAATTTTGCGGCCGGATCACGCAGCAGGTTGTGATGCACTGGCTGTCCTAGTACCTTTCTGTCATTGACGTCCTCAGCAATTACTTGCTGCATTGGTTTTCTGTAGGATCGGATCAGACCGGACGGGTGGCCTTTGGTCTGCACGGCCTCGGGTGGGCCTCTGATCCGCGCACCAGTTTCCTGGTATATAATTGATAATGTTGTTCAGTTCACCTGGTGGTGACGTTAGTGTTATGGTAGTTCGGGTTACACACGCTACAGATGCAACGGACGGACGTTCTGGTTAAAACGAGTTTCCATTCCAAATCATATTATTATTATTATTTTTAATTTATGATTTCTTCAGCCCCATTTTGTTTGCCTAAACCATAAATTCCACAAAATTAAGTTTTTCATCTTGCTAGATTATTGTACATTGTGTGTGTGTGTGTTTTGTCACCCTCACTGCGCCGCATCGTCTCAAACTCCAACACACTGCCTTACTGACGCGCCTGCTAAAGGAGCTCAGATTGTGTTTAATGAAATGCTTCAATCCCGTGCACTGTAACTTTGACAAATCTAATGTAATGTCCGTGCCTTTCCTCAGTGTGTGTGTGTGTGTGTGTGTGAGAGAGAGACGCCTGCAGTTGCCACTTCTTTTTGACCATAAAGGGCTGATTTCTACATCATTGATATACAGAGGGGCCCAAATATATACAGTATATATACTTGACCAGTGATCTACGGCTTTTTTAAAACCTTGAATTGAATTATGGAAGCGACATGTAGTATTATTATGCTTTTAAAGATGTCAGTAGTCGCACTTTCGTTGATACTATTGGGTGATTTAAAAAAAAATTCTCTGCATATGTTTTTTTTTTTAAGCCTCTGTATATGTGAACGTGTATACACATGAGCACTAGGGGGCAGTGTAGAGAATACACAAATAAGAAGTAATGAAAATGAAAGCATAAGTAGAAAATTTTTAACGAAGCGCTAAGTAGCAGTCGATCAGTAGCTGGTTTCGTAATTGTGAGGTGATACGATGAAGATACTCAAAGTAATTTGGATTTTTTTTTTTTTAGGGAAAAATTCTTCAAAGTGAGCTTGAGATTATAAGTAGCTTTGCAAGTTGCACCATCTCCGCTACGGTGTTTGTAGCTCCCCTGTGACATTGTGGTTCTCCTGGTGTTATTTACCCATAATCCCCTCTGTTCACGTACAAATCAGCCCTTAATCCCGATCCGTCACGACTGCACGGTTCCCTCTCGTGTTCTCGCCTCCTCTTCATCTTCACTCTTATGGCTTAGACGACGTGATCTCACACAGCGCCCCCTGTAGATGAACCGTCATAGTGCGTAGTCAACATTACATTCAAATATAAATTTATATACAGTATAATTCAACTTATTACCATATACATCATGAAATGAATTGATGCACTTACTCTAGTCCACACTCGGTTACGTAGTAACCTCTTATATTGAATTATATGCGAAACCGTATTAAAACAATCAGTGTGTGTGTGTTTGTGTGTGTGTGGATAAAAGATGAGCTTTCTATATTATCGAGCTTGCCTTAAGATTAGTTGTGGAACAAACGGCGGGTTCGCCCTCGCCGGAAGCAGTAGCAGGTCGACCGTCGCGCGTAGAGGAAGTAAAGTCGTACGGCGTTTCTTAACGAGTTTTGATTGAGATGAGAGAGAGCCATGCGCTGCTGACACGGGCTTTTGAAGAGCTTTTACCTCAGACCTCGTCGTGGTCGGCGTTAGGAAATAAATTTCTTTTAATATATTTTTTTTTATTATTATCCGGTTCGAAATGCGTCTTTAATCTCAGTCGAGGCGCGCGATGTGCCAAGGCGTGGAGCTGGCGACTTGCATCATGTGAGCATTTTGTGCTACGTATTTTAGCTACGGATGGACGGATCGATAACAGGATGGACGCTCAGATCTTTTCTCATTCGTACTATCACTTTAAGACTTTCCTGACTTTTTCCTTTTTTTTTTTTTTTCAGATGATTCACAACCCTTTTACGGTAGAAACAAGACTGAGACTAAAACAGAGTGAGTGAGAGTTCTAATGGTTAAAACTTTTTTTTTTTTTAATCGATTAATTATGTACTTTTAAAATTGTACTTTTTTGGCACTAAGTAACACTGCTTTTTTTTCTTTCTTTGATAAAATTTTTTTATAATTGTTTTTAATTTTTTTTTTTTTTACGTGACCACATAACCAGTTTTACAACAAGCGTCTTTCTTTTAGCGCATAAAAGATCCTGCAAAATATATGCAATGACGTGTATGTAATCTTCAATCCTCAAGTATAATCCAGGTTATATGGACTTTGTATAGTGGATTTTAATCTCGTCTGGCCGTACCAGTATGTATTAATTCTTCTCAGAAGCCTTAGAAGTCGTCTACCCAAAGTGCTCCCTTAGACACCCTACACCTACCTGAATTTTACAAAGCATTAATAACTATTTTGTTGCTTTTTTTTGGTTTTAATTTGTACCCTTTTTTTTTGGAATAAAATAGATTTGTACTGTATATTTGTACCTCTCTGTGAACTACTTAGGGCAGTTTTTTTTTCCCCTTTTTGTTTGGTTTTTGTCTTTATTTCGTTTTCGCTGTCTTAATTCTATGTACGGACACAAAGATATTGTATTTTTATTGTTACAGCTAACTTCTTGGAAACATTGCATTTATCATGTTTGTTAAGTAAACACAATATAATATATATAATATTACCAAACTGGTCTGGTTCTTTTTTTTTTTTTGGTCCATATTATATATATCTTAATTTAGTTTTATATACTTTTTAATGTCCATTAGCAAGGTTTGCTTACTTCTGGGTAAATGTTTTTCTTTTAATACATTGTGGGTCATAAGATTCCATACATAGGAAAAATAAATATTTTTTTATATTTTAGATAACATTATCTGAACACTAATGCAGATTCATCAACATTGTTTTTTTGAAAATCTGTTTTACTCAATGTAGAGCATATATGAATAAATTGTTTCTTATAAAAAAAWTTTTTTCTTATGTATGGCCCACCCTGTATTATGCAAGACGTGTTCAAGTCAAACCAGGATTTGTGATGTTTCTGTTGAAACTCTCAGCCGCAGTAAAACATTTGATTTTCTTTAAAGGCCGTACGTCTGTGCTCACTGCAGTCCGCAGGCAGTCCGGCGATCGTGGCTCCGGTGTACTGAGAGAACTTAATGTCCAAGCACTAGTGAAACCCTGAGATGTGCAGTAGCGCATTAGTGTAGCAGGAGATTATATAGATAAATAAAGGGAGTCCCGATTTGACTTGAACATCCCTTGTATACTTTATATATATATATTTTTAAGATTCATAAAGATTTTTTCTTTAAAGGTGCAGTACACTTTTTTTTAAAGTCTTTGTTAAATATGTCAAATGAATAGTTTATGAATTTGAATGAGCCGTGTTCCTAGAGATGTACCAAATTCTAAGATTTAGATTATTTTGATTGTGTGTCATGCCCAGTTAGGAAACCGGGTCAGAACAGACAGGGTTAAAGACCTCAAACCAGCGGCAGCTTGGTGGTACTGGGGCTTGAACCCCCTGACCTTCTGATCAGTAACCCAGAATCTTAAGCGTTTGAGCCTTTGAGAAAGTTCAACAGAAAGCAGCATGAACACCAACGCAGGCCAGAGAAGATTCTGGAAGAGTTCTAAAAGAGTAAAAAAAAAAAAACCAAAAAGAATATTCAAATGGTGGTGTACTTCACCTGTTTATCCACTAGAGGGCCAGGAGTTACCAGACATCTTTAGAGTTCTCTACATAAATAAAAGCAAGGTTTTGTCTGTACGTTGGTCAGAACTCGCTCTCAATGATATCTTTTCAACCAAAACAGGATTTAATGAAACTTTGGCAGTGTACTCGGGTCTACTCTATACACATTGTTCCTGTACAAATTATTTCTTTTATTCTAGTTGAAGACCGGCCCATGGTCTCAGTGAATATCTGCAGTGTTTTCACACACTAATCACACACATGCGTTTTTGCAGCCAGGTCAACGTTTATTGATCCCAGTTTCATCCTGACATTTTAATCTGTTAATCCAGTAACAGAGAATGGCTTTCCACAATGTGTGTATAAATACACTACTGTACTTCTGTCCTGTTTCTCGCGCACATGTCGACTCGCAGCTTCGCCACACGGCTCGTTCAGTCAATCGAGTTTGAGAAACCGGACGCTTCGTGGTTTAGGATCTGCTGTGATCGATAGATTGAGGTCAAGGAAAAGCCGTGCGGCCACGAGACGTGCGAGTCGACACGTAGCGTTAGCCGTGTGTAAACGTGGTCCGAGCGTCTCCTGAAAGACTAACCCAAATAAAATTATAAAAAAAAAAATCCAATTTGTCTTTAGGTCCTTTGACACAGAGCTAGAGAACGAAGCAGGCAAACAACAGAACACAAGCGTATAAAAGAGGAACGCATGCATGCACATTTCAGGGTTCTTCTCAACGCATAACACTTCAACACCACACACACACACACTTGACACACCTTAGAACCAGTGTTTCATAAAATTCTCTGGTCTTTCTTTTAAAAAGATTGGACTTGGACAGGACAGAACCTGCGTGTGGATTTTGGATCAAGATAAGAAGAGGGGAATTCTGCGGGAGAAGAACAAACAAGATTAAACCTTCGTTTTTTTTTGAGTAAAAGACTAAAGGTTGTGTTTTGCATTTCCGCCGGCGGTGCAGGTGCCACTCTTCCGATTTCATCAAAAGAAAATTCAGACATTTTGAGGGGAAAATCAGAGCTCGGAATAAAACGCCTCGTTAGTTATGTTCTCGAAAGCCAGGTACTTTTTATCTGGCCCGGGACCTACATCTACATCTAGGCATTTGGCAGACGCCCTTATCCAGAGTGACTTACATTTTTATCTCATTCTACATCTGAGCAGTTGGGGTTAAGGGCCTTGCTCAAGGGCCCAACAGGGACAACTTGGTGGTAGTGGGACTTGAACCTGGGACCTTCCGAACCATAATCCAATGCCTTAACAACTGAGCTACCCCTGACCCCTGACCTAAAGGTTCTTCAGATGTTCCTCTCAGGATCCGGTTCCCAACGACGCTCCCGGAGATCCACTTTAGTGTTTTAATGAGAACTCATGACATGCTGGTTCTCCAGGATCAGAGTTCTAGAGGAACCCGTGTGAGGAGAACTGAGGCTGCAGGAGGGTTTTAACTAAATGGGTTCCAGGGTTGAACAGGGTTTTTGTAGGCTAGGAGCTGTTTCATAAAATGATTTTGTTTTTGAGTGTAGATCGAAGTTTGACTCTGACACGTGATTTGTAAACTCAGAGTTTTGATTTTTCACACCATCGCTCCAAACCGCGATCAACACGGGAGGGGGAAACAAAAATCTATACATCATACATCAGTTTTTTGCTCCAAGTATAGATTTCAGATGCTTTCGTGTGTGTGTGTGTGTGTGTGCACGCACGCGCGAGTGAGTGTTGATTCGCTGTATTTTTCGCAATCCCGTCTCCTTTCACCTTTCAGCTGCATAGTATCAATAGAAAGTGTCAAGATGTACAGGGTTTGGAGTACAGAATCGTTGCATAGTTATTTATCTCACTCGCACCTCTTTCTATCTCTGATCCAGACTCAACATCACGCTGCCGCGTCGGCCCCGACGGCAGGAATGAAGAAAAACCCCAGAACGCTCAATCTTGTAAACCTCAACTGGCGTGTCAGTGTTGTTTTTTTTGTTTGTTTGTTTTTTCCTTTTTTTCTTTTTAGCACTAACTGGAATAAGGAATCGGAATGGAGGAAAGGAAAACAGTTTACAGTAAACACTGAAGTACACTATGAACTGACCCTGTTTGTTTGTTTTCAAGAGGTATCATTCAGGAGTTACGGATAAGTTAAATCTGTGTGTAAACAGTGTCTAAAGCTGCTGTAATCGAATGTTAAGAACACTTCGGCTAGTTACATCCTGACAGCGATCGCGGGAAAATGCGCCAACGAGACGGAGCTGAAGGGAAGCGAGGATTTCATTATTATTATTATTTTTTTAATTCGATAGCAGAAGTTCTGGGACAAAACGGAGGTCTGTTCTTAGGGGAAAGAAAAAAAAAGAAATAAACCCTAGGAAAGCCTCATCACGATCACATTTCAGCTAGCTTGATCTCTAGGTGCAGTTTAGCTAACTCTTYAATAACGTTTTTAACTAGCTTTGTATTTTCCTTAGATTGTTTCAGAGACAATCGCTTGRTATAGTGCTAGCCAGCTAGCTTTCTTTTATATACGTTTATGCCAATATTAGCCAGCTAGTTTAACTGAGCAGGAATCTTCCCTTTTTTTTAAAAAAAAAAAAACAATTAAAAAAAAATTCAAATCGCCAGATAAACAGTACTGTGCAAAAGTCTTAGGGACATGAAACGAATTTTTCACTTTGGCTGTCGCACCAGCTGCTTTTTGGCCTGCAAAACCAGGCAGCTTAAAGTTTTCATCTAAAAAGTGGTCAATTATATAATAAAGATGGGAGGAAAAATAGATACATTTTATTCTTAATAGATTGATTAAATAATTAAATAGTAATGAATCGCAATTCGTTTGTTTGGTGATTTGTATCGCCACACTGACTCC
>QMIH01000952.1:38585-58234 GCA_003987875.1 Clarias batrachus
AAGCTGTATATACTGTAGCTCATTGTATTAACCACGCATTTAAAACATAATGCTTGTTTTAAAGCTCCAGGTTCAGGTGACCAAGGACCTTGGGAGATGATCAAAAGGTCAGACGGGAGCAGATCGGGTACCGGATCCGAAGCTGTTAGAAGGACGGAACTGGAAGACGTGATGAGACCGAGACACCGGGGTCATGGCATCGCCTTAATCCTTACAGTCTGTTTCAGGCAAACGTAAACCTCAGAATAATCATTATGTGTGTTTAATACTGAACTCCCGGTCATGTGATCTTGGGCGATGAACTCGACTCGTAATCCAAATCAACTAATCGAGCGAGCGAGTGTGTCCGCACGGTTCGGGCTCGTGTTCTCGGTCCTATTTTTATTTCCCTCGAGTGTTTTTCGTGAGTTCTTCGCCTTTGTGCGTCGCACGGCCAGTGAGGCAAAAGACAGAGGTGTAAACTGTGGCTCCTCTGCCTCGGCGCGTTGCTAAGCGACTGGAACGGAGCTCCGAGAGTGTGTTTACATAGAATAATAAACCGGCGTCCGTCTGTCCGTCCGTCGTGTGTACAGTACGTCAGCGCTAAGTGCTCCGTGGGCTTTAAATAAATGAATCATTGACAGCTTTCACGCGAGCGTTTCGTGAGATCTTGCACTAAARAATATTCAATTCTTGACATTTAATCATCTGGAAATGATTTGATATTTAATCGGCGGATCCTCGGCGTCCGCACGGTCTCCTTCACGCGGGTGGGATTGAAATGTTTCCGCACGACCGACTTTTATTGTCTGAACATACAGTATATAGTTATAGCRTAAAGTGTGTGTGTGTGTGTGTGTGTGTTAGAGATATCATGCTTACTGGAGCCGGAGTCTATTTTAGATTTCCTTCTATTTAATTCGACGTTGACGGAACGGCTCGAAGAATCCAGGGGCGTCGATAAATTGAAGAAGTGAAGGCGTGAAATAAGAAGAGAATTACGCACGCTGAGCCGAGTTGTTTTTTGAAATCTTTTATTAACATACAGAAGCACATAGCAGGTGACAAAAGATCTTGTGCTTGTTTCAAAAAACAGCATGTGACAAGGAAAAGCGGACGGAGGGGAGGGGAGGGATCGAAAATAATAATAAAAGGAGAGAGAAAGAAAGAAAGAAAGACAGAGAGAGAGAGTTTAGGAGCTGCTAAGCCTTGCTCGAGGGACAAAGGGCAAACTGGAGTAGTATATTAGTAGTAATAGTAGCAATAGTATTGGTAGTAGTAATCTCCTAGTAGTGTGTGAGAGAGGAAAAAGAAAGAAAGGACGAAAGAAAGAGCGTAAGAATCACTACAGAGGAGCTCGGAGGGGGAAAGAGTACACTGAGATCACGTCCAAAGGGCCCGGGTTAGAGTTAAAGATGCGGCTCGACTCCCGCGTCGAGAAAGCGGAACCGTTCCAACGCCAGTCGCTAGACGCGCCGTTCCCGTCGTCCTGCGGTTTTGCTTTTATTTACAAAAACAATACTACGTTAGTTGAGTATTATTGCTCGTTTCACATCTTTTGCTTCGTAACGAATGGACACTGAAATTAAAAAACAAAACAAAAACAAACCAAAAAAAAAAAAGCCACGATAAGGTTCAGGATCGTACGCAGGTCTGAAGAACTACGAAACTACGGAAGACCGGAGACAGTCGAAGCTACAGATTTCGATCGTTAAGAATTCGTAGAGTTAGCGTTAGCGTTAGCAATACTCAGGGGGTTCGGATCGCGGTCGATGGCTGCCGAAACAGTTAGCGCGGGGTTCGAGCGAGACGGCGAAGACGCTCAGCAAAAACCCGATACGGATTCCAAAATCCACAGGAAACGTTACTCTCGTGTTAAAAACCACGCTCACACACACACACACACACACACACACACACACGTACAGTATACTGTGTATAAACATCCACATACATGGCTAAATGTGCATTAATATAGTTATTGCCTAAGCTCCAAGTCAAATCGAATTCAAATCTAATTCTATCGCAAAAACACTGGATTCAAAAAAAACAAAAAGAAATCAATCAACACTACCTTTTATACAGCGAAATTTTGAGAATCTATGGCACCTGATTCTAAATCGCAAAACACCAAATAACAACAACAACAACAACATGACGCGTGAAAACATCRAATCGCTGAAAGCCCTTGGCACAGGAAACGAAGCCAACGACGAAGCCGTGCTTAAGAGGAGAACACGATGGCACCCGAGGAACAAATCAAATCGTCTGGATCGTTTTTGGAAGAAAAAAAAAAAAAAAGAAAGAAAGAACAAACATTGGCTTAAAATGATTAGTGATGGGAATAAGAAAGGTGCTAACGTCTAGCCTGAGCATCTAACAAGGGGAAGTTCGGTTCTACCTTGGCTGGAGCGACGAACCTTTCCGTCATTTTGAGGTTCTGGCGCGCGACTAAGACGGGACGCTCTATGTGCTACCGGTCAGGCACAGGGAGTCGATACAACACAGGTGGGCGCTAAGTACACACCGTGCTATACTCTGCATAGCAAAAAAGAGAACAGAAATAAATAAGGACTTGTACAAATACACGCACACACACACACACACACACACACACAAACCGAGAGAGAGAGAAAGAAAGAGAGCGCGAGAGCTTAAACCCATTGGCATCTTTAACAATAACCCGGATCCTTTTCAGTGGCTAACCTTTTTTGTTTTGTTTCTTTTTTTTTCTTTTTTTTTTGCTAAAATATCATACAGATTTGTATCGTAATAAGCTCGTAAAAGGGATTGGATTTTCCTGGGAGTCGTAGACTAGCGCTCTCCGGTGGCCTTAATCGTCTTCGTCCACCACGGGGTCCGTGTCCCAGCACGTGATGTCGATCTCTGCGGAGAGAGAAAAAACGGGACGCGTGATATATACAGTATATACGCTCACTTTATTAGGAACAGCGAAGTGCAGAAACATGACACGCCAAGTGGTTTGGGTCAGTGTTGATCAGAGGTGGGAAAAGTCGTAATAAATAAATAAATAAATAAAAGTCGTAGTAAAAATCTCTCTCTCTCTCTCGATTATGAACACGTGGTCCTCGTCACTATCTGCAACCCAAATCTGCTCTGATTTCAAACACCTGTTACATTAACAGTCGTGTCCCGGGGGGAAGGCGAGCGCATACTGTAATAACTCAGCAGGTGGTGAAAGTACAACTTCAAGAACAACACCGCTGTGGCTATGTAAAGCAACGCGCAGACATGCTGGGAAGTAAAAGTACAGTACAGGTATTTGCTGTATGTTTAAGTGGAGTAAAAGTAAAAAAGAACAGTAAGAACAGTAACGACGTGCATGGAACCTTTCACCTCTGATGTTTATCAAACATCTAAATTAGAGAGAGAAATAAATCAAATCAAATTTCATTTAGCCCATAAACGACTCTTCTGCTCAGCACGGCTGTAAAGAATGATTTAWGTTTCAGTGGATTTCCGGTCAGCTCGAACGAATCCGGCTTCACCCGCGCCAAGTCGCTGAGATCATGAATTTTCCCAATTCTGATACGCGTTGTGAACATGAGCCGATGCTTTTGACCTTGAGAAAATGTTGCACTACAGTATGCTGCGTGCGCAATTCTATCCGTTTTATCCATTTAAGCGTTTAAAATGCATCACACTTTAACGCCGTGTGCATTATGCTTTCTGACTTGTCAAACATTATTACGACAACAGCAAAGAAATTGTTAATCCGTTGTCTGTTAAGCGATATAGCCGTATACACACATTCATTCATTCAGTGTGTCATTTATTTTGGCAGGATTGAGAATGATTGATAAGGTAAATATTTATGCAAACATGATGTGGACAATTCATAAAGTATAACCGATATCGCTATGAAACAATGCATTTTCATGAATAATTATAGGATTATAATTTTAGGAAATTATGAAAGCCTTGTATATTTGTTAAGATGATGACGTTGAWGAGAGACAAAGCCAGTGTTTGTTGTAGTTACAGCGGTCTCGTGACGTCTCACCTGGTGGTTTGTTGTAAAATACTGGCGTGGGATTCACTTTTGCAGAGCATTCGTCAGACTGGGCGAAATCCTCCTCCTGTGACTGGCTGAAATAGCCTTCACTCACCTGCACAACACACACACACACACACACACACACACACACACACACACCTCCATCTGAATGTGTTCATGAGCCAAAGTTATCATCGGTCACAGATTAACAAACTGTCTCATTATGCTTTCTAGCAATGGCTGGAAAATGATAATAGTAAAATAACAGTTTTGGCGCCATCTAGTGGCGATGTAAAGTAATGTAACATTTTTGGAAATATTGCTGTACTGTATATAGCCAATTCTATAAATCCCACATTTGTAAGCATACAAAATAAATTCTATCAAATTATGTCATAATGAAATTGTGTTGCATCATGACATTGTATTATTGGGTAACATTATTATATTATAAATATGTATTGATATTTAGAGGCTGCTAAAGTCATTTCATGTTAGTGAAAGGTTATGACATCATTAAACATGTTGAATTGCCTAAGAGAGTAAATAATAACGTTAATTATTATTAATACTTACAATAAGCAATTCTACTGTCATGTCAATATAATGTRTGAATTTAATGACATGATCGCAAAAGTGAGCAAAGCTCAGCCAATGATGAGGAAGATGAATCATCATCATCATCATCATCATCATCRCTGCCTGTTCAGGATATTGTGATGTTTTTCCTCACCTGAGTCCCTTCCTTGAGCAGCGAGTCTCCGTTAGTCAGCAGCTCCTGGTTCTCATCCAGCTCCTGGCTGTCGGAGGCCGGCTGGTAGCTCAGGGCGACGTCATGTGACTCGGCCACGTCCACCAGGCTGGAGGGCTCGTCCTGGGCCGAGGGGCAGAGCGGGGCGTCAGGCACGTCGTCGAAGCTGAGCAGGGGCTGAGGGAGGCTGGGTGTCGAGTCCGCGTCGCCCATCAGGTCCATGATGTTCGGAGCCTGGCAGGGTGCGGCCGTGGATGCCGGGCTGCTCTCCCACATATCCAGCAGGGTGTCTTCCGCGCTGGTGGATTTCAGCTCCGTGGGATGAGTCTCGGGGACGTCATTCTGAACGGGCTCGGACTCCTGCACCGGAACTCGCTCGGGAGACTCGGGAGCTGGAGAGAGAGAAACGCAGACAAAGACATTTTGTAATGTTGCACTCATGATGTGTTTATGGCAAAAACAAACCAAAAAAAATCTCTACGCATTTTAAATGCTTGATTTTCTGCAAGTGTTGTCGATTCCCTTCACTGGTACTAAGAGGCCCAAATCTGTTCCAGCATGACGCTCAAAGCCAGCTCCATCCAGTGTTACGGTTGGAGTGAACACAGCCAAAATAGAATGAAAAGTTTCCCCAGAAGAGTGACGTTTATTATAGTGGARCGTTCGATTATCAGCTATCCTCATACTTTTGGCCATATAGTGCGTCAGGCTAATAATTAATATTATTGTCGTTGTTTCACTCATTTCTCAAGTTTTTTTCTATCCTRGACAGGGTTGCAGTGGATCCCGGAGACTCTTGAGGCAGGAATACTGTATGATGGGACACCGGTTCATCACAGAACACCGTGCACAGACATGATAATGGATCTGGGTGACCTCGGGATCAAATCGCTCAAACGTTCGCTGCGTATTATCCATAATATATTCCATATATACCATTATAACCACAGGTGATAAAAGTGACTGCTAAATGTGTTCTCTATACACACACACACACACACACACACACACACACACACACACACACCTGCCATCTTTTTTCCATCGTTCTGCAGGAAGTAGCAGTGTTGTTATGAAACATATTTACAGCTGCATGCTCTTCCTGTTCTGATAATGATCAGTAAATTGCAGTAACAGTGAAAGTCTCTGTCTCCGGGCTGCACAAACAAGCGCAGAGAAAACCAGTGAGCCAAAAAAAAAAGAAAAAGAAGAAGGCTCCAGAGAGCTAATCTGGGACAAGAGAGCAGCAACTTCCTTCCAGCTGTGCAGCTTATTAAACAGACCAGGGGGCAGCATCATCTGTCCTGGATATGGTCCATGAAATAATCAAACTGCTCTCAGATGGGCTTGGGGAGATAGTATGCAAGTTCTTGGCCCATATTCAGGACAGATGCACTTTGCCTTGAGATGTAGGAAGTATTTAATACAGATAAATTTGATAATCCTCTGTTACAACTAAAATTACCGTAAAAAGAAATGTTGCTGTTCATTAGATATACGCAGATGTTCCTGTAATTTGACAGTCTCCCCAGATCATGCTGCAGCCCGCTCAGTGCCCCGGTTTGCACAGGCACATACAGTAGTTGCATGGTTATTGTTTCACCTAGTGGTCTAAACTGGAACTGCAGCATTCACTAATAAATAGAAGCCCATTAGGATGGGAACCACCCTGCCCCATGAGAACTCCGGGAACATTTTCATTGGAGGGAAGTACATCATACCGAACAGATAACGAGAGGGTTACCAGTGCTGGGATTTTTACACCAAATTACTTATTTAAAAATATTCCAAGTTCTTGTTTTATAGCAAATAATTTTAATTAAATCTAATCATGTTTCAGAACAAATGCAAAGTATGAGTGCATTACTGTACAGTGTGTCTGTGGGTTACAGATGATTTTTTGTTGCAAGATATATTGCAAGGATTGGGAGAAGATGGAGTTGATGTTAGTGCATTAGAAAGGCGTGAGCACAACGGTGACCTTGTTTTCCATCTAGGAGACTTTTAAGACTTAGCTTTTAAGACATACCAACTTTTGGGCAAGTTTCTTTCACTTTTTAAATTTTTTTTATTGTTGTTAGGCTGGTAATTTTGCTGAAAATCTGGCAACCCTGGTTAATGATATTCGCTCCTTACGAAACTCACATGGTGTATGGAGCACATTTAAACAAAAGGTACATCTAAAATTGTAATCTGGATGATTCTATGTTTTCAAGTCTCATATARTCTGCATATAACTCGGGTACTCAAAAAATCCACTAGATCAGCAATCCCCGAACTTTACCAGGCTGTGGCCCAGTTTGAAATGTAAAAACCCTTCTGCAGCCAATCTGGACCTTTAATCACAACCCTGATCAACTCATAARACTAAGATGAATGGAAAATATCCTGTCATTTAAATCCAGTGGTGTTGTTTTGGTTACTTTTTAAATGTAAATACATAAATCAGAATTTTATGCTTAATTACAAAATTGTACTACCTCTGCAGTACCCTTATGGTCCACTAGGGGGAAACGCTGCACTGGATGGTACCCTGTAGAGCTGTGCGATTTGATAGATTTTGCGAATTAATGGGTGTTTTCTTGGTCAGTTTTTGATTCAGAATAAATTTGTACTTTTTAAATAATGTCAGTCAAATAAACAAAAACAACAACAACAAAAAAAAAACATAGCTTTAGCAGAATACACAAACGACACCAAATCTTCCGGAAACACCCCTTATATTGTTGGAGTATCGCATTTTCATCATTCGAGTTTATGAGCGATTGGTGCAATCCTGCCACCTACTGGACTGGAGCGTTCACAGCATTTCAGTGTTTAGCAGATAATTTTAAGTAGTTTTTTAATACATAAAAATTGTGTAAGAACTATAGCTGCTTGTGACAAGTTAGACATGAAACATTARTGTAAATGAAACAAATATTGTAATGGCCAAAAAGGGTACTAGGTTATGTATCCATAAAACCTAAAATCATGACCGGATGCTAACTGGAATGTTGTTTTCTATTGCAATAGAATAATGAAAAAAAATTCTTCTCGTATAATCTTTGCTTGGCATCATGCCGTCTAATTATGTTGCTAGGTTATTGCTCTTTAGTGAAAAACAAACTGCGCTGAAAAACGAACAGGAATGATGAGCTTAAGGATGTAATATTGCTTTGTACTGATGAAGCTGTTTATAAGAAGTGACAGAGGGAATTTGAGAGACTGGCTTGGGCTTTGTTTTCCCTCGCAGAGCACCAGGATGAAGAACACTCAGGGCCTTACCCCATTCYTTCTGGCTGTTGTTGTCATCTTTTTCTTCCTGAATGGCGATTTTAGGGATGGGTGTTGGGGAAGTGGCTGAGACGCCGTCGGCAAAGTCATCTGACCAATCAGAGAGAGAGAGAGAGAGAGAGAGAGAGAGAGAGAGAGAGAGACCGAGAGAGAGAGAGCTCAGTGTGAAATGCACAAGTCAGCAATATTGTGTTGCAACTGGCAAAGAATAATAACAATAACGTTAATGAAAATATTACCAATGAACACAAACACAGAGCTCACAATAAACTGCAAGCGTGATGTGGAAGAGAAGCACATAATGCATGCAGGAACCAAAGATGAATAACAAATGCGATTATGCATAACACATAACCAGCGTTCATGCAGGTGCTGTTCCAGAGAGCCGAGAGCTGAAGGGCTCATGAGTGCACCGAAGCGAACGCATTGAGTGTGTCTTAGTGTTTTACACAACCAAGGAAGCACACATGCACACGGATCTGTTTTATTACTGACTATGATTTATACACTCCCTCTTTTTCCTCATATTACAGAAGCAAAGCATTTTCCTTTGATTAAACCCTGACGTGTTACCCAGGAGGAATTAAACGTTCTGGTGACGATCATTTGGCGACGTTAGCGACATCGAGACAGAATTGGTTTTTGGTTGTTTTGTGAAAGTTAGAATGACTTTGATGGGATACAAATGCATGTACTGGACATAACGACGAGTGCAAACAAACACCAAGTTAAAGTCATTGTAACTTTCGAAAACAACATCGTCCCAGTGTTGAACGTCATTACAACCGTCATTACACCAGCGATAGAGTTCATGCTCGGTAATATACAATAGTCTTGTGATCGCTGAATTTTAAAAAAGTTATGTTTGAAATGTTTTTCATCAAAACACAGAAAAACAAAGCTACTCCAAGGCCGGAGATGAACAACTTCTACTTCTACACCTGAAGGATCTTTAAGATAAATGCAAACATATTTATGGTATTTTTCCCACTTCCTGTTTCCCCTTTGGTCAAATTTGTTTCTTTATTTGTGATAAGCTGTGGAAAACGTTCTACAATATATATCACACTCTAATATTTAGTTGGACTGCTTGTTGTCTTGCCTTCAACGTGGCATCGTTTCAGTAAGCTTATGTAACGTCACAGCATTTCTTTCCATTCAGAGTCGCATTCGTTTCTCTCCAAAATCTAGTATTGGTGATGGGAGAGTCGGACTGACTGCTGAGTAAAGTCTTTTCCCAAAGATTCTCAGTGAGGTTAAGGTCTACACTATGTGTGAAAATGACGTCTCATGCTCCCTGAACCGCTCTTTCACAATTTGAGCCCAATAAATTCATGCATCAACATTCTGGAATATGGCCGTGCCATCAGTAAAAAAGAAACACATTGATGGAAAAACCCGGTGATTCAGTACATTCAGGTGGTCATGTGACTTCATTTTATCTCCACATGACGTTGCTGAGTCTCGACCTGAGCGACTGAAGCGACACCAGATCATAACACTGTCTCGTCTCCAGAGGCTTGTACAGTGGACACTATGCATGATGGGAGCATCGCTTCATGCGCTTCCCTTCTCACCCTGACACGCCCATCACTCTGGAATAGACTCAGTCTGGACTCATCAGGTCACTCATCATGACCTTTTGAACTTGTAACCATATTAATCACTGCATTAATTATCCAATGGAAGCCTCTTAACTATTAGCTTAGTTAAATCCAAGTGGTTTTGGCCAGGCAGTGTATATACTGTACATAGTATACATTATAATGTTATATTATAATGTTATAATGGAATTTCCAATAATCTGTGTAAATGCCAATATTTGCTTATAAGAAACATTCCAAACAAGTCTTTTCCCCCCATCCTAAAAGTTTACTGGTTCATGGTAGGGTTGAACAGTACTGTAAGCTATGTTATATTTATTTTGGCTCATAAGGTGCCTATAATAGGCTTCCATCCAAGTGGTACATTAGAAGAATTTCCTGCCTCATTTKACCCATGTTTAGACACTGGGCCTGTTCATTTCAAACCCAGACTAGTTAGCAACAGATCCAAAATCCCACACAGCAGGTCAACAATACGTCCTCCATGTGAAACAAGAAGCACCTGAAATCCAGGAACATGAAGGCACAATTATGTAAGCGTCCATGCTGGACCTCTACAGAACAAGAGCCTTACATAATTGTAAACCACACAGACGATGACGATGGAGCAGTAACATAAGCGAACAGTAGCCATGTGAGCAGCGCTTTCACAGCCATCTGAACGGATGGACTGGCGATCGAGTTCCCAGCAGACATGCCGTCATCTGGTGAACTCTGAGGACACCAGGTCAACTCCACAGAGGTTCACAGCAATACGACGTACTGTACACTCACAGGTCAGGACATGAGAGGAAGTGCAGTCGGGCAAGGCAGAGCAGACAGGGCAGGTGCCGTCCAAAGACAGGAAGCGTGAAGAGGGAGGGGGTGGGGTGGAGAGGGGTGAGATTTAACAGGAAACTCATGACTTGTGAAATAAGGGTCGTAACGATCATGCCTTAAAAGGAAACGCGCAGAAGACAGACGTGTGGAAATCTGCGTCTTGTTTAGCTAATAAAGTGGTAATTGGATGGTGTTCGTTTTCCAGATGGAGATAAATTAAGACAGGATGAGTGAGTCTCACATACACCATATGGACAAAAGTATTCCATAAAAAGGCCAAACCTGCTAATTATTGAATTTCTTATCTCCAGTTAAGGCCAATCTTAAAGCTTCAGTGTACCAAGACATCTTGAACATTGATGGGCTTCTATGCAATTTTGTGTCCACAGTTTGGCGAAGGCCCTTTTACATTCCAACATGACTCCGCCCCAATGGACAAAGCAAAGACTATAAAGWCATGGTTTGATGAGTTCATTGCGTGAAAGAACTTGACCGGCCCGAACACAGAACCCTGATCTCAACCCCATTGAGGACCTTTGGGATGAACTGGAGATTCACAGGGATTGTGAGCCAGACCTTCTCATCCAACATCAGTGCCTGACCTCGAAAAATGCTCTACAGAATGAATGGGCAGGAATTGTATTTGGATACAAATGGCATGGTTTGCCCAAATACTTTTGTCCATATAGTGTAAATCTATTGGCCCCTCTTTGAGAAAAAGAAAGATCTACAATTAACTTTTCACCTGGCTAATAAAATGTTTATTTCGCTCTTTTTTGCCCCCTAGTGGAAGATTATGGAACTAGCATATTTAGAAAGAAAGAAAGAAAGAAAAAAAAAAACACCGATAAAAGATTTTAGCCTGGAATTTATTCAAGCAATGGAAGGATGACGAGAGARAAAAAAAGACCCCGTTCAGTCCAACGTCATTGTTTTGGCTTTTGTCATCGGAGGTAATGGCAGGCATGCAGCACTCGTTGATGTGAGGACGGAGGACAGAGAACAAGCAGATGATCATTTGGCCTAAACACATTAAACGGAGCCATGCCTAGGAATATCTGATTCATATCCTTGCCATGCTGAATGTAATCAAAATGACAAAAAAACTCAACAGCTAAGTGTTTGCTCTGGATTTAGAAGACCATGAGTTTGAATCTGATGGACATATGTGTGGGAGGGACGGCGTTGTTTGACGTCGGTGGTAGAGCTACTCTATGAGGTCATGTATGCAGAAGGTCAAGTACTGTATGCACTCTAGCGCTTTCCTGTGCGTTTGTCTGACTTAGCATGAGCAGCATTTTGGAATGGTGTGATGGTGGCTTYATGACCCTGAAGGAAGCACCTGCTATTTCTGTCTGATGACTAGGACCTGGGAAACGATAAAAGTGCAAGAAAAACTAAATGCGCACTAGGAATTTAAACCTTCTGTGAAAGTTTTCTGCGTTTTTTTTTCTTCTAATATAAAAAGCAGAGAAAGAAGGGTCATGAAGAGACCATAGCTTTTACAAAAATAAATCCCATTATGTCTGAGCTTTAAATACCAGCTGGCAGGACGGCATGCACAATTTCATGACACTGGCACCTTTTAGGCTGTGGAGAGAGAGAGAGAGATCTATTTTGGGGGATAATCCTAAAAATAAGAGCTGTGAGGTGCAGCTACAGCCAATACAGCCTTAAGACCGAGATGCAGTGATGATGGTGTGGGTGAAGGTAAAGGGCTGTAGGACACGGAGACACGGGGTACTCCTGCGCTGATGAACCTGGCCCCGTCCAGTACCTACCAAGTGGCCCTGGGGTGCGAGAGGAGGATGTACTGGACACACACAGACTGTGCTGCTGCTTCAAGAACGGACTGTCCAAGCGGCCTGGTATACAAGGAGACAGGGAGCCCAGGGGGGACGCACAGGCATGCGGAACACACAAAGGAAGAAGCCGGGACAAGATGAAGACAATGAGAGGAAGAATGAAAGGTGGAGTGTAAGAAGGAGAAAGATCAAGGTGGAGCCATGGACGTAGGGTCAGTTTTTCGGCAGGGGGACAGGTCCGGGATCATCATACAATATGGAATGTGTCCAAAAAAAGGAGGAGTGGAATGAATAGCGGAGTATGGAAAATATCAGGAGGGGGAAAGAGAAAGAGAAAAGAAAACAAAAAGTTGTTAGTTTGACGTGTTCACACCCTCCTGCAAAAATAGTTCGACTGTCAGACAGTCTGTTGAGGGCGCTCTCTAGAGACAAGAGACTTCAACACTCACAGAAAAAGAAAAAAAAAAACAGAGCTACTTTAAAGAAAAGACAGACAGTTAAACAGCCATGCTGGTGTTTAATCCAGAGCTCAGACTCCCGTGTCTCCGGATTACACAGATGGATGTCACTGTCGTCTTCTTCAAGATCCAACTTTGATTAGTTACGATCTTGAAATGTAAGGAGGAAATTCCCTGCGAGTTTGGAAAGCAATCACAGTAGCTGCGTTTACACGGACGGCATTCCTCTAACCGGATTTAAATCATCCTGATTTCGTCCWCAGAGCATTTCATCASAATATAACTCGTGCACAGGTGCGGTTCTACTTTGAGGTCAGGTCAGGCTTCGCGTCTTTTCCGATGAAGCCCACCTTCTGCGTCATGATTGGTTACAATAATTCAGTTTCGTCTATGATMGGTTTGATGCTTTACTACRTATGAAATGCGACCCGATCAGAGCTCCTTCCTCAGCCAGAGCCCCGGGGGAAGTCCTGAAAGTCTGTGAAGTRAAGAGAGAAAGYTAAATTTGCTTCCCGGRAACTGGTCCCTTCACCCCATGTGGGGCAAACAGGGGCAGAGAGGATATAGTATCAAAAAGTTTTGAGACTAGCTCTGTGTACAAGCACGACGCTGACGGAGTTCTTGGCAGACTTCGACGCGACGTCCCTTCTGCTCCTGAATCAGCAGCCGGGGGACGAACTCGGCAGCAACGCGGCACATGTTCAAATCACACGGACTGTTCCAGTGGCAGCAATGATGTGGTCTGTTCTCCAGCGATCATCATGCACAAGTTGCTCGCTGAAGGTCTTCCTGATGTCTCGTCGTCTTCCGGTGACGTTCTTCCTCTCCTGAAGCGCGGGTGCCGCTCAAAACACCTCGGACGACTCGTTCCGGCATCACGGTAAACTTCCCGAATCATGTCAAACGCCTGCGGCAAATTTTCTAGTTTCACTCGGAATTTCACGTTCGCGCTTTACTCCAACTTTCTGTCCATAACGAAATGGCAGACGTGGTTACGCACGTGGTCAGAGTAGCACCAGCTGCACAGCTCCCGATGCACACAGGACGATGTCTTTTGGCACGCTGACTTATGATGGTCGGTGCTCCCTGTGACTGTGCGTGCAGCCTTGTACTGCCATCTGTTGGCGTGTTACAGAACTAGTCTCGAAACCTTTTGATACCACCACGTATTTATTCCAACAAGAGAGAGAGAGACGATCAGATCAAGTGCTTACACTGATAAGATTTTCTTGTTAAACGGCCGACCCAGGGATTCCACCACCTCTCTTGCTCCTGGCCAATTATGCTGATCATTAGTGCAATATCGGGGTCGATGTAAACGCAGCTACAGAAACGTGTAATGCAGTACACATACGCAAGATCGAGTCGAGTCGTCACGGCAGGACAACGCACCACACTGAAAAGCATGTCCGAAGAAAACCTCTGTGAGCTGTATATATATATATATATATGTTTTAGTAATAATTCATAAAAGCATATTGAAAACAATTTAAGAGAAATAAAAAGAACCTAAAAAGTGCATTGATACGGGAAACGAGGTCGTTCTCAGATTACAGCCACGCCCCTGAGTACAGCGGTGATCAGAGACGGGTTGTGTATCAGTGCGACACTATTGCAACATACTGTGATCATTACTGTATCACACACACACACACACACACTTTAACAGCAATTTACTTTCAATTCTATCCAAAGTCAGAGTGTAATTCGTAAACCTACTACAATCCCCTAATTTTACATAAAACAAAGTTTTACATAAACGCAGCCGCATGGATTGCTTTTCATAACGCTTTTTTAATAAAGTGAAATCGCCCGTGACGCACATTTCACTAAACTACCTTCCCCACTAAAGTCTGACTGCTTTTCCTTCCTGGCATCAAACCTCCTCGGGACACCAGCAGACGTCTTCTCGTGGTTTTTCCCTAAAYGCGTTTGGTTTTTAAAACTTCAGAGTGAACAGAATCGCCGCTACGCAAGTGTTTCACACGGATAAACTGCAAAAATGATTCCAGACGTGGAGGATCGGTCCAGGAGGTTTCTGCTCTAATCTCGACAGTGCATCAGGATTATCACAAACATTCCTTTATACTGTAAGGTGCATCAAGCAGAAAACCATCTCACTCACTCACTCTATAATGCTTTATTTATCCTGTATTCAGGGTCGCGGGGGGAAAAAACATGTTTATAAGAAATGTGATTATAAAGTGGAAAATTTTACAGAATCTGTGCATGAATTCCTTAGACAATAATTTTATCTTTAACTTTCTCGAAGCTCTACTTTGAGAGTTGAGGAGGAATTTGAGACGTTATAAAAGAGAAATTTTTAAAAAAGGTTAAACTATCTACCTTGATCAATTTCTCGATTAGACTTTCTTTTCCTTTTTTTAAATCTCGCTCACTCGTTCTCACGTTTTATGGTTCAACATTAGAACACATGATTCCTACTCCTAGACGTTCCAGGACAGTCCTGCATTAGCAAGTTTTTATTCTTCATTTCCACTTTTATTCTTCGTAGACTGACGAAGCATAAAATAATAATAAGAATTAAAAAGCTGGGCTATTTCTTGAGCACCCGCTCCGCGCGGTCTTACCGGTCCTGTGAGAGCTGATGGAGGACAAGTCCAAGCTGCCGGCTACAGCTTTTTCTCTCAGCTTGAAGAACTCTCGCGGGTTGCTTGTGCGCTGGGCGATTATGGCTGCTGCCTCCTGCAGACACAAACATTCTCTTTCGTCACCGTCTGAGCAAATACTTTCAAACAAACAATCATCTAAAAAAACAAACAAACAAACAAACAAACAAACAAACAAAATCTATAATCCTGGTCTCAGCCAGAGCATAAAAATAAACGCWAWGGGTAGTTTATAATAGACCTGCTAGGGCAGACGAGACTGAATGTCGTTATACGAACATAGTGTAGTGTATTGTAAAATTTTATTCTTATTTTATCTGCATATTTGTGGAGATATTTATAAATAAAATATTAAATAAACTTMTAAGAACATGTCCTTTTGTCATAATATTGTATGATACAGAACAGTTTAAACATTCCTAAGGTCTGGACGTGCTTCAAAGAGTAATCTGCTTCCATTATACTGCACTTTTATACTCACTGCTACAATAACACCCCAAAAATAGTCCAAAATTATTGGCACACCTGGAATATCTGGATCAGCTTAAAATGATTCAAAACAGATGTGAAATTTCCACACAAATCCATTCAGGCAAGTAAACGAGGGGTGTTCAAGTCAAACCGGGACCAATGTGGGATACATGTTTGGGAGTTCCTGGGAGGCCGGCGTTTCAGACACGAATCGAACAGACAGTCCGATCACGGCTCCRGCGTACTGAGAGAACTTTCTACCTTGATGGTGTGCAAGCACTAGTGAAACCCTGGGATAAGTGCATCAGTGTAGCAGCGGATTATACAGAGAGTTTTTACTCTCAGACCTGTGTTCTTGTGTTCTGTTATTCTGTACAATCAAAAGTCCTGGTTYGACTTGAACGCTCCTTGGAAATATGATTTCTTAAAATATTTTTTTCTAATTATTTATAAATTGATTCCTATCATCATTAGTTGAAACAAATGAACCACAAACACATTTTTGATGCCCTTTATCAAATCTGAACTGTCACTACTGTAAAGCTTTTTCACATATAATTTATTGAAAAAAAAAAAGAGCATAAATTGTTTTTGATATGTTTAATAGTATATTAGGTACAGTATATGTTAGTATTGTAGCAATTATTCCCGCAATAAAGTTCTCATGTTCTAAAATATAAATATTATAATAAAATTATAAATAAATAAAAACACCCAGACATCACCGGTGTGCTATTTCCAGGCGCCGTCCTCGTCCCAAAACAGTAGGAGGAATCCCACTGACCCATATGCAAAGCCCAGAAGAATTTCTGACGCAACAAGACAGTTTGACCCACATCTACGCTAGGTTTACACCTCCGCTCGACGAGGGCTTGCCCGGAATTGGTAACAAAAGGAGGTATTTATACATTTCTGTTAATAAAAGGATCATCGTGATCAATTTACAGGCTCAGGATTGAACAAATCGACTCACCTCCACCTCCGTCTCCTTTTTGTCCAGGGAGAGGTCATCAGAACTGGGCTCTGTCTGAAAACACACAGGAACAAGTGCTGTAGGACAAGGAGCGTCCAACAGGGGGCAGCAAAGTGTAGTTTCTTCAAAGTGTAGTTTTTTTTTAATTGTGTGGATTAGTGAGTTGTTTAACCGTCAGGTTTTCTATTGGCACACGCACTTGCTATGTACTAAATCGGGAAATGTAGGTGTACTTGTTGTGAGCTGTGAGTATTATTTATTTATCAAAAAAAAAAAAAAAGATTTCCAACAGTTAAGCAGATGAGCGAGCGTGCATAACAGCGCACACGATCTTACAATCAGGGCCTGAGGTCGTGACTTCTCTTTGGCCTCCTCTTCTTCTTGCATTTTCTTCCTGCAAGAAAAGGATGCATCAGTGAACGATAAAAAAGCAGATAAAAGAAGTCTGGAGTGTCATCCGGAGCACTTGCCTGTGTTCCTCAATCTCCTTCTCCCTCTCGCGGTATCGCTTCTCTCGCTCCTCTTGCTCCTTCCTCTCCAGCTCCATCCGCTCCTCTTCAAAGCGTTGCCGCTCTTCCGCTGCTTTCTTTCTTTCCTCCTCCTTCCTCAGCTCTTCTTCCCGCTTTGTAAAAGGTTTTTAAAAAAAATGCATTCTAAGTTCTAAGTGTTATACAGTAATGTAATATCATCTTTCGTGATATCTTGTGAAGGTGTGAGCAACAGAGAGCTAAGGCGCTGGGTCAGAGGGAGCTCGGTACTGTAGTTAAGGCATTGGACTACAGTCCGGAAGGTCTCAGGTTCAAGCCCCGTCACCAAGTTGCCCTTAATTTGCCCCTCAACTGCTCAGATGTGTAATGAGATAAAAACAGAAAGTCGTCCAAATGCCATAAATGTAATGATCGCAGAAGATAAAAAGATACAGGACCATCGCATTAATCTGTCAAAAGGGGGCAAACATTTCTGACAGTCCAAGTAAACATCTTAAAACTAACCAGGAATCAGATTTGCCGTTGGACTCGGCGGGGGGGGAGGAAAACTCTCGTGCTCTCGTCTTTAAATATCTTATAATCAGTGCAGATCAAAAATAAAAATATAGGCCAGCAATCTGGGCGTTTTTTTTTTTTTTCTCTTTCTTCTTCTTCTTCCCTTAAGCCACATTTAAAGGCTAAACTTCAAGAACCAATTTCTGATAATTATCTTAAAGGGTCCAAATGTGGCTTTTAAAGCCTGCAGACATGCACTTGGGAGCATCGAGCTAGCACAGGTCACGCTGATCTACATCTCAGCAAAAAAGCCGCCCTGCCTCGGATGAACCTTCCTCATGACCTCATCGGTAGCGGCGTAATCTGATCTTTACCTTGGCTTGCTCCCAGAACTCTTCCCGGTTGATCCTCTTCATCTCGCTTTCCGCGTTCGTCTTCTGATAGGTGGTGCCCTTGTGGGAGGACAGAGGGAAAAAAAAACCCACAGAAGGAGAAAAATGTCGTTTAATTGGAAAGGGGAATAAAAGCAAGACAGAGATGAGGGTTCGAAAAAGAATCTTTCCGGTTTAATTTCCGCTACTAATGATTAAATATTTAGAGAAGATCAGACTGTTACGCAATCTGACGTCTGTCTGTGTTTATGTGTCGGGTGCTTAAATGGAGGACGGGACAGCGGCAGGGATGGAGGTCGTTCTGACCCGTGAGATAAACATGTGGAAAGAGCCGGACAGTTCTGGGAGTGTGTGTGAGTCACWGCCGCCTCACACAGAAGTGCATTGTTTCATTTCCCCCTTGCTCTGACAATGCGGGGAGTAAGAAGATAATTCTGGAGCACTTCCCTCTGAAACTGGGCACACTTATAGATACACACACACACACACACACACACACACACCAGGATTCCCTCCCACCCCACATCACGTACAACGTGCTCAGCGTTCTCTTCGTCTCTCGTTCGCAGGCGGCTGAGCACCGGGCTCGCGCTCGGCCCCGTCCCATTGGTCAATCTCTGCCCGATGGCTGAGGGGTCGATGTCGTCCATGCTGCTGGCATTGATGATGACGTCAACTCCCTGGAGTGAAAGAAAGAAGGAAAGAAAAAAAAAAAGAGGGAAAGATAGAGCATTAATACGATTCCTGCCAAAGCACGTAACCCCCAGGCCAACATGTACTGAATAGCAAAGACTCTGTACAAGTGTGTGTAGTGTGTGTGTGTAGTGTGTGTGTGTTGTGTGTGTGTAGTGTGTGTGTAGTGTGTGTGTAGTGTGTACGGCCCAGCGGGATCGTGGCACTATGTTAATGCTACAGAAAGGACTTCAAAGTAACCCGTAGGAGGATGAAAGGGAAAAATAGGTGAATTCAGAGGAACCTCTTGGAATAAAAAAAATAAATAAATAAAACCCTGCCGTGGACGTCCAGCGCGTAGGGAAGCAAAGATAAAGCGGCTCATTTGCACAACAAAGCCACAGTTCAGCGTGCGCCGCAAGACGGGTATTTGCATGGCACATGAGATGAGATATCTGCGTCATCAATACTGTCATCATAATTATCTCTTATCATGCGTATTGTTCTGTTSGAATGGACCGCAGCGTTTGTTTTACTGTTATTCTCTCTCGCTGTACAGAATTCACTCAAAGGACATTTAGAAAGGATTCGAGGCAATTTACGGTCTTTCTTATCGATCTGTAAAGAATTCAGCAAAATGCAAAAATGGACGCATAAATGTTGTTTAAGTCACAATTACAAAAGTATTGGCACCCCTTTCGAAGCTTCCTGGCAGGCTGAGGGTTTAACTCGTCCTGAAGTCTTCATACGAGCTTCATAGAGATTTGAGGCTCTGCTTCAATTCCTCTCCACAGGACAACATCTCAAGCTCTAGTAGT
>QMIH01000952.1:71750-82614 GCA_003987875.1 Clarias batrachus
GAAACGCAACCGAAGGCGTTAATTAACAGGCATCCTTCAAGGTCACCTACAGGAACGTTCGCTCTGGTGCTGCATGAACAGAAGACTGAAATTAAGTCTACGCAAACTGTAGTAGTGTGAGGAAAAAGATGCTAAGAATAAAAATCTAAATTTCATGTGGTCATGAAATTATAAAAATATTTAACGCCTTGCAAGGCATCCACACACACACACACACACACACACACCCTGCCATTAGACACCAATTCACATTGGAGCGTGCGTGTATACATGCATAAACAGCACAAGTCAGCAAAATGACTTCCCTTCCCTAGAGGAATCCAGGAAATCTAAAATATCTACATCTGATTACATTAAAAGAAAGCTGACCCAGACTGAGCAGGTTTCTCTCTCTTTTTTTCTTTCCCCAGGCCCGTATAAGGAAAKGTTTGCACATTAATTGGATTTTGTCGGTGACGCTGTTAGCTTGGAAGAGAGATCTGAAGAAGTACCTGCAGATCTGCTGAACTTTTATCTACTTGCACCTTCTTTTAACATGTGCTCTCTCTCTCTCTCTCTCTCTCACACACACACACACACACACACACACACACACACACACACACAGAGCAACACCAAACGCAACGTTTGTTTGCACAGGTCACAACGTTAGAGGTCACATGCTGGTCATTGGTCATGTGTTGTTCTTTTTTGGACAAGGACGTGACCTGCGGTGTTTGAGTCACAGCTCATGGAGTCTTCACTTCCAGTCTCTTTACATGAATACACACTACGAGGAGGATTTCGAATATTTAGTACGCCAAGTCATGGCACGTCAAGACCTTGTGATCTGAAAGTGTGTCCAGGTCTATAATTTAAATTTCTTTTAACCAATTGAAGTTGAACTGTCAGGTGGCTGTAACAGAGTAGCATTAGCGAACTGGTAATCATTTTACACTTTTAGATGTGTTAGTTGCCAATATGCTTTCTGTCCAGTGCCGTGGTTATAATGGAGGCACTGCAGGCTTAGTGAACATGCGGCACGCGCTATGTGAACATACTTTAAAGTAAAAGTATGAAATGACACTGGACAAAAAAAATAAATAAAAATAATTTAAAAAAAGGCACCATTTCAGAAGGGCCAAATTATTGAGCTGCATCAAGAAAACAACTAAGGACATTTTTAATTGTATATATAATGATATTATAGTATGTTCATATATAATATCAAGATTAATAAATAAAATTGCATAAATTGAATAATCAATAAAAAAAATAAAAATAAAAGCCAAATCAAACCAGGATAAATGAAATAAGAGCAAGAGTGTCGTGCCTGCAAACGCAACAGTTAACAAGCAAGAGAAGCTTAGCAACTAAATACAGAGACCTTAATTAAAGGGAAAACACAAAACAGGTGAGTGTGGTTATGAGGCCACGTGTTCTGTTGTAGTCTGATGGTGCTGATGGGTAATGAAGTCCAAGATGGCAATATCGTATTAAAATTGTCCATATCTTGATACCTGTTAAGTTAAATTTATGTATTTTATTGAAAAAAACTTTCAATATCCTTAAAATTTTAATCCTTAAAATTTGAAAACATCTATTTCATACCTTTCCGTGGTCAATTTTTTAACAGTTTTAGTTTAGCAAACATGAAATGTTACTTTTTTTTTAGTCTTCGATATTATGCAATACCTCAAAAATGTTTCATATGACATTGTTTTCATTTCTCTACCCATAACAAGTATTATATTCCACTGAGTAGTGACCGTTTTTCACCAAGGTGTCATGTGGTGTTGCAGAATACATCTTCAAGAGGAAGTCGATTTAGTTTCTGTTCACTATTCCTTAAAATGAACAACGAGTACCATTACTGAGACTACAGGCANCGGTTCCTGGCCTGGAGGCTTGAAGTTCTGAATGGTTTGGAGATTTTGCTGCACAAACACACTTAATAAAATAATTTAATAACTGGTGAGTTCAAGGAGGAGAACTGCTTAAAACTTGTTTGTGTCAGTAGAAAGTCAAGTGCAATGTTTACATAATGTTTTGTGGGGTATTTTGCATTTTGTCCAAGATTTAGTAAAGACTAGCACCATACCGTAGGTCCTAATAATATTTTTGATATTTTTGAGTGGCTGGAACAGATTATCCCCATTTACATTATTTCCTATGGGAAAATGTGTTTTGCAATACGAAATGTCGCCTTAAGAACTCGCCCCAGGTACGGATTAAACCCAGATGACGAGGTACCAGTGTACTCGGGTGCTGAACAACGTTACTAATGTGAAAGCTGACTAGCAGAGGAGATGAGGGAGCGAAAGCACTTGGGCATGGTATTTTTTTTTTTTTAGATACTGTATTTGGATTTAATTTTGGATATGAGCCACCCTCATACGCAAACACTAGTAAAAGTGATAACACATTGAGAAAGATTGAGACAATCCTGGGTGCAGATCCAGAAGTACAAGGGGCAGAGCTACACCTGATCTAACTTCATCCTTAACACCTAAACATGCAACACACTTACATGGCAACCTACAGATTAATAGTAAAGTTCTTGTTTCTTCATGAAAATAAAGTGCTTTCAGGGACTGGGCAGCAGCACATTGGGCAGAGATGCACTGGGTAGAAACTGATGCAGCACATTGGGCAGCATGTAGTGCTAGGCTCTGTTAAAATCACACATTGGGTAACAACATGTTGGCCATGGACACATTGGGTAGCCTCACAATGGGCAACATCACATTGGGCAGCAACAAATTGGGTAACTACACATTGGGCAGCAACACATTAGGCTTTGATGCATTTTAGGCAACACAATAACACATCAGGCGTCAACACATTGGACAATGACAGAATGGGCTGCAACACATTGGGTAGCTACACACTGGGCAGCCATGCACTGGGTAGAAACATACTCATTACAGATGCACTGAGCAGCATTTAAYGYTAKGYTCTGYTGTTAAAATCACACATTGGGCAACATGTTGGGCCGTGACACATTGGGTAGCCTTAAATTGTGCACAGATACATTGGGCAGCAACACATCGGGTAGCTACACATTGGGCAGCAACACATTAGGCTTTGATGCCTTGACACTACACTTTAAGCAACACAATGACACATCAGGCGCCAACACATTGGACAATGACAGAWTGGGCTGCAACACATTGGGCAGCAATACATTGGGTAGCTACAAATTGGGCAGCCATGCACTGGGTAGAAACATATTGGTTACAGATGCACTGGGTAGCATTTAATGCTAGTCTCTGCTATTAAATTCACACATTGGGCAACATGTTGGGCCATGACACATTGGGTAGCCTTACATTGTGCACAGACACATTGAGGAGCAACACATTGGGTAGCTACACATTGGGCAGCAACACATTAGGCTGTGATGCCTTGACACTACACTTTAAGCGACATAATGACGCATTACGCACCAACACATTGGATAACAACAGATTGGGCAGCAACACAATTAGCAGCCACACACTGGACAGCGATGAATTGGGCACCATGCAAGCAATAAGTTTTGACCTTGACACTGCAACTTTAAGTCAACTCAGAGTTACTCAGCTTCAGTTTACGCTCAACTTTACATGGTTTTACTACTAAGACAAGCTTCTGTGTGTTAAGCAGCAAAGACATGACCAACTAGTTACATGCAGAACCTATTTTTGTTTGCGATTTAGAAACATGCGACTAGCTCTATAAATGCTGTGTGTTTTCAAATGTGTCTTGCTGACAGCATCTCTTCAATCTCGGTGAGTAAACCACAAAATACAGATCATTCCTGTGCACGTTTAACTCAGCCTGAAATGCACAACTCTACGTGGATAGGAGGAGCTGGATCAGCTCTGACTCTACCACCTGAACTTTTGGTTTTGCAGAGAGAGAGAGAGAGGGAGGTAGTTGTAAAAATCTGTGCATTGCTTAAGCATGCTTTTGATGATGTAGCGTATTAGAGTTTCACACTAGAAGCAGGGCCTAATTAAAGGAAACACTAGCATGTGTTTCAAAAAGAGAGAAGGGAATGTGTGGAGTAGCTGTATGAAACGAGTACAGTAGCTGGAACGCAGTCCATCATGGCTGCCGGCCAGCTGTTTGAATAACGAAGCCAAGCAGTGAGAATAAAACATGACAAAGCAATCCTAGCAGTTAGCAAGTCAGCTCGTTCTCAAAGGTTCCAAATAAAAGCATGTTATGATACGCTTTCTATTCTGTATGAAAATCAGACGTTCCTTGCGTTTTGTCCTTTTTCCTATGTGGTACTGGCCCGGGTGTGAACAAGCCATTAATGCAAAGTGACTTCATATAAGAAGATCCCCTCTACCCAACTTGCTGCTCAGCTCTGATGTCTCTCGGAGGCGTGGCCCAGCAGGAGCTCATTTACATAGACACAGAAACAGCGTGTTTGAACGAGGAGTGAAACACAGGCTGTCTGAGGAATGAATGAGGAGCATTTCAGCTGGAGAATCAAACACACATACACACACTGAGAAAGTTCTGAGACCTGTGTTAACTCGTTTACTGTTTTTATCCGAATTAAAGATGTAAATTCTCTTGTGCTTTCCATCAGGTATTGCTATCTGGTGAATATTTCGAAGCAGACATGAGCCGATGCAATCAGGGACGCCGGATAAACACCCCTGCATGCTGCACACAATCATGGACTGCATATATTAATTAGAGCATTGCTGAGTTTAGCGGTCTGGGGAAGAAGAAAAAAAACAATGGATGTTGATGAAAAGTAAAGAGATATTCTTAAAAAGCAAGTTGTTATTGAACACTAAAAAAAAATGTAGAATTGTTGATATGGTTGATTAAGTTTTCAGTTTTAAGATAAGGAGATGTTTATGGAAAATCTGTGGAAGGAGTCTAAATTGTCAGTGCTTTGTAAAGGTCAGGACAAGCTGCATGTTTTTACCTTGTTCATTTGGAGAGAGAGAAAAAAGAGCAGTGGTTAGGGAAAGATTGTTTACAGCTGCTATAACGTAAGGCGCAAACTGTCTCGCAGTTGTAACGTTGCTATCAATAATTGATAAGAAAAAAATACAGAATTACACAATTGATCTTTGTAGTATGAAATTTTGTAGGAAATCGAGCGCCGGTTAAGTTGTGTGTACGTGCGGGAACCGCYTAAAACTTGTTTGTGTCAGTAGRAAGTCAAGTGCAATGTTTACATAATGTTTTGTGGGGTATTTTGCATTTTGTCCAAGATTTAGTAAAGACTAGCACCATACCGTAGGTCCTAATAATATTTTTGATAGTTTTGAGTGGCTGGAACGGATTATCCCCATTTACATTATTTCCTATGGGAAAATGTGTTTTGCAATACGAAATGTCGCCTTAAGGACTCGCCCCAGGTACGGATTAAACCCGGATGACGAGGTACCAGTGTACTCGGGTGCTGAACAACGTTACTAATGTGAAAGCTGACTAGCAGAGGAGATGGGAGAGCGAAAGCACTTGGGCATGGTACGAAGAGATCTGTACCTAGTGTGAGCACTGCTTCGTGACTCAGCAAATGTCAGACGCTGATCAGGTAGCTACTTGCACTCTTGTTTAAGAGAATAATTATTTTTAGTATCATCTGTCAAATCTTCTCTGATATATGAAAAAAAAAAAACCTGCTGGAACAAAACACCCACTAAGTCTTTGTGTATTCCAAAACAACGTTAGGACGTGATTTTTTTTAACCAGAGAGTGTGTTCTAAAATTAACATGGTCTCATAGGCAAGGGAAAGAGGATAGGACAGGAAGTATTGATTGTGCTTGTGGAGGGCAAACAGAGAGAAACAAAGAGACAGAGGAAGAACAAAGAGGTCTGGGACATCTGGTTCTCACACAACTCTGAAGCTGACAGCTGTCTATAGGACGRCGCGTGACAAAAGAATTGATAGATGTTACAATTCTAGCGTTCGAACCGAAACAGCAGCAACTTCTTTCATTATTGTTTTCGCTCTCCTCATGACTGGAACGCTCCCAAACCCTGCTGGTTATCCCTCAATGCCCGAATTGAGATATTAATAATTCAGGATGGTTCATCTGGGCTAAAATAAAAACCTTATTCATTGGTGCGGTCCAGAAATTATTGACTTATTCATGATCGGRAGCTCCACCTACTGCATAAAACAAAAACACACACAAAAAAAAACACAGAGATAGGAAAGGGGGAAGGCGAAAGACAAAACAGAGGAACGACAAAACAGAAATCGACGTAAGCTTTCAAAAACACTACAATGGACATCTGCTTCCGTGTGCCGGAGTGTCCCATTAGCCTGCTGGGAGAGGATCTATGCCAGAAWCACCGCAGGGAGCCACACACGTATGCACACACACTCTGACACAATTCCCCGTCTCCTGTCTCCCTTGCTTTCTGCTCCCCACTTACATCACATGTTAGGACAAGCCCTCTCCTCCACCTCCCATGGCCTGTCACCAGGGTAACCAACAGCAGCCCTGCCGTTACCATGGCAATACCAGACCTGGGGATCTGTCTGTCTGTCTCTCGGTCTGTCTAATAGGACTCGGGAGTGTGTTCGCACAACTCGCTATGATCTTTCCACTGTGATGCTTCAAAGCGCTCCATACAAACGTACACAACAGGGTGCAGTGTGTGTGTGTGTGTGTGTGTGTGTGTGCCTCGTAAAAGCATGAGTGCATCACCAGACGATGGACGCGCACTCTTCAAAAGCCCAGCGTACAAAAAAACATCTGCCACACTTTCCTGCTTTCGGGGTCATCTCACAGGACGGGGGGTGTGGAGGCAGATCRTACAGGAGCTTGCTTGCTCTGGGAAGGGGTACGGTTATGTCTCAGCTAAACTTCTGTAAAAATGAAAAAAAGATTCCAGAGAATCCAGGAGAGAGACTCAAGAGAGACTGTGCACTGAGGCGTGGTCTTGGTCTGGGCAGCAAAAACTGTGAAATGAAATAGTTTTATATTTTACTAATAGTTGGACTCGAAACAAAGCCACAGGCTAGCGGGTTTTTGTTACTCTTGTAGTTTGAAAGCGTCAGCGAAGTCTGAGATGTTAAACGTTGTGTCAGCTTTATAGCCCAAACAAGATAATAACGCCGGAAGATGGTTGTAATTTGGTTGTTAAGATGTCGCAATGGCATTCACCATCAGAACAACACTGTATTTGTAAGAAATGACAGACTGCCCCGACCCAAACTCCACTCAACCCTCATAGGGACAATCCATTCAGATTGCAGCAAGATGTAAATCTTACTAGCAGAGTGACAGTCACTCTTCGACAGCTGGGTTTTTTTTTTTTTCCTTACATAGTTGAAAGTTGGTCTATCGGCTGTTCACCACGGCGGACCATCCACTCTGCACAAGAACTCGACGCGGGTTTTTTACACCGTTGACCTTCCTGACACTACCGTCCCATTTTAATCCATGCTTGGGACCGGCACTACATCCACTGGCTGGGGTTTAGGCATTGGGTGGGAATTGAACCTGGGCCTTCCGCATAACACGCAAGAAACCTACCACTGACTTACCAATGTCCGGATGAAAAATTTGAATGATATTGATAAAATGACGATGAGATAATGTTGAATGAGATCTGAAGTTCTTTTTCGTGGCGTTCAACGTTATCCTATTGTCATGAAATCAACGTTGTTCTGACGTCGTTTCATCAAAACCATTCTAACTTTAAAAAACAACCCAATACCCAATGTTGTCCCAATGTCCATAATGCTGCCAAATTCACATTGACAACCACAATGTCCTGCTGGAGGTGTTAATTGAAATGAAGATTCTAAACCTGTGACAAATCAGTTTACAGGTTGTTAGCTTGTTTTTTTAGCTAGTCTTCGCTAGGCCTTGGGGGGCTCATTGGTTGAGGTGTTGGACTGCTGACCAGGAGGTCCCCGGTTCAAGCCCTGAGATCACCGTGTTGCCGCTGTTGGACCCTTGAATATATATATATATATATATATATATATTTATATATTACTGCTAAATAGATAAGAATTGTTATTCTATGTAAAATATAACTACAATACTTTCGCTGAAGTAATTAATTAACATGCACGGCGTTGCCTCCTGAGATCAGTGGAGTGTCCTGAGAAGTTTGGCCCACTTTCAACATGAACCACTGCCCTCTTTTCCAACGTTAGCAGGTCAGCTTTGGCTATGTAAGGCCTCTGTGAGTGTGTGTCAGCCTGTTTATATCTGTATGGGGATGACAGTTGTTTTTGCTGTTGTTCGGCTCCTGCTCTTCTGCACAGGTTTGGCTACAGTTCCCGGAATATTGAGCACTCAATAGGGACACACTGGGTGCATTATGAACACCAGAGCAGCTCAGAATGGTGATCACAGCCCCCCTATCCTTTAGAAAAAAAACCCAAAAGGGGTAGAAACCGAAAACCCCTCCTCACAAAGCCACCATCGCCAACCTTCCCGTCCTTTAAGCTGAATGGCCGAGAGCCCATTAAAAAAAATGCATCACACTGAACCCATTCTCTCGACTCAGACTTTGACAGGCTTCCATTACTTTGTTTTTCGTGGACCACACACAAGCACAGACTCGGCTCACACACACCCATTGATGAGCATGTACCTCCTTGCTGTCATGGCAACGAAGGCCCGAAGACCACCGCATACACACACACACACAAACACACACGTCTTCCACACCATATACATGAGGGAATAGGGTTCTTTTACACCACTGTACCTAAAATGGCTCTGATGCAATTACAGGCAATGACAAGGATTTCAGGAGGTGTGGAAACAGCCAGCTGTGGCTGTGTGAAACCGTATGCGGCGTACTGAACACTGGGGCTGTGATTTCAACTGTGAATTGTCAAGATTATTAAATATTCAAGACACAGATGAGAACATTTACGGCTGATCGGCTGCAACGTTCCTAGCCATGGCCATACAGTTATACTCATATATATACATACACACACACTGCCTGGTCAAAAAAAAAAAGGTCACCATTTCAGAAGAGTCAAATTAATGGACTGCATCAAGCAAAGATCACCACTAAGGAGCTTCGAAAGATCAGAACTGGGTTAAGAATCCTTTAAACCATTATCACAACTTGGCAGGCTAGTGCTGAACCATCAACTTTGTGAAAGAAATTGAGATTACTTTAACACGTGGTGAAGCTGCATGGTAAAAAAAATTATTGCATTTCCATACACACAAAATGTGATGACTAAACAGCTGTGTGTCCATAAGAAAAGCACTTGTTAGTGAGACGCATCAGACAAAAAGCCTTCAGTTTGTTAGGGAGCATAAAGATTGGATTTAGGTCATGTGACCTGATGAGTCCAGATTGAGCCTATTCCAGAGTGAYGGGCGTCTCAGGGTAAGAAGGGAAGCGCATGAAGCGATGCTCCCATCATGCATAGTGTCCACTGTACAAGCCTCTGGAGACAGTGTTATGATCTGGGGTCGCTTCAGTCGCTCAGGTCGAGACTCAGCAACGTTATGTGGAGATAAAATGAAGGCACATGACCACCTGAATATACTTTCTATTTTCTATTTGAATAGATTTGAGATATTGTTACTTGCTATATAGTCATTTAAGTTTAAGTAGCTAGAACGATACCTGAGTAGTTCCTGTACGGTGGGTGTCACTCCATCTCGCTACCATTCCCTCTGACTCCTTGATGCATCACCTTTAGCCTAATGTACACTTGAATCTTGGATTATGAGCATAATTCATTCCTGAACTGGGATCATATTCCAAAACACTCGCAAACCAAATCAAATTTTCTGATAAGAAATAATGAAAACCCAAATTATTTGTTCCACAGCCCCCCCAAAAAAATAAAAACATAAAAATAATGAATACAATATATAAAGTAAAAAATGAAATATTAACCTGCACTTTACCTTTAAAAAAAAGGAAAAATAAATCCCGACAGATAAGTGTTTCGGTTTGTGCGCGTAGGCGSCATGTATTTGTGTGTGTATGTGTTGGCTTAGTTGTGATCACCTGACRCTCGGTGTCAAAACAAGAAACTCATGCATGATACATGATACTTGGCGCTCGTAAACCAAGACTTGCTTATTTTCAAGCCAAAATGTATTAAAAATCTTTGCTCGTCTTGCGGAACACTCGCCAAATCCGCGTTACTCGCAATCCGAGGTTCCACTGTATATTTAATTTGAGATTTAAATGTGTGTTTTGTGTTTAAAATCTTCATTTGGAATTATGTGATTTTATATATCGTTTAGAAGTAATCGACCATGTCATATCATTAACCAAAGTAAAAATTATTTGCCCCCTATAGAGGAGAGGAAGCCTGGTTTGAAAAAAAAAATGTTCGGAGGGTTTCGGATGTGTCGAACACAATAGCGTAAATGCGACCAGATGCTTTCCAGCTTTTTTTTTTGTCTGAAAGATTTTGGACTGCTGTTCCATCTCAGAGCTGTCGAAAAGGAATGCAGACAATCTGATAAAATGTAGACTCAAAGTTCCTGACATAAAGAGCACTTGGCAGGCATTTGAATCGTCTGAATCAGATTGTCTCAAGAACCATATGCTCAGAGCGAGAATTACAAGCCTACTCATGTCGTCAGAACGTAGAGACGGCCTCTTTTTAAGCTCCCGACTTTCAGACACACGCCAGACGTGGACATTATTTCAACTCAGATTTCTCGCCTGTCACACTTCTTCGCTGCTTTACACCATCGAAACATGCTAAGACGAAGATKCATATGTGAGYTGAGCCTTTGCAGTGCTCAAAGCCAGGTYGAGCTTTTCCTGAATTGCATCATATCTTTGAGACTCTCACATGGAGCATTCTTAAAAAATAGTACTGCCTGATTTTTTATTCCGATTGGTCGATAAATGTAGATTCTTTCTCTATAACAGCGCAGTTTGGACATGCCGACGTTTTAT
>QMIH01000952.1:148526-167753 GCA_003987875.1 Clarias batrachus
TATATATATATATATATATGCACAGTGTGATGTGTCTAGAAATTGAACAAACATGTAAATGTTGATGTGTTAAAATTTAAGTAAGGTAGTCGGGACTGCTTCTATACAGGTGTGTATATCCTACACAAAAAGCCATATTTATTTGATAAAGTTATTTATACACCTTCTTGTTTTTCGGTAATTAATTACTACATAAACTTTTAAATAATACTAGTGACTCACATGTTCTTATATCCAATAGTGAATGAAATCCTGAATAAAATACACCAACACCTGTACAAACCTGTTTGTCGGCTTCGGGCACATGTGAAACATGTGACGATGTCTGAGATTCCTGGCTGACTGGAAGGCGTTCCGGGGAATCTTTCCGGCTTTTATGGCTTGACGTTTCTTGAAACATGTCGTTGGGTTTGCATACGCTGCTGTCCGGAGTGCAATCGCTAAGATTATCCTGTGTGAAATTTGTGCATCTTTTAAAGTCAGATTTAGGAAAAACAGGGCTTTTGGGTGGAAGCGGGCTGTTTTGGGAGCGGTCGGGACTGGGTACGCTGAGAGAACTGTCGTTCGTACACGCGATGTTCCTTGAGGATCCGCTTGTGCTCGGGAGGTTCTGGATCAGTCTCACGCTGCACTCACGGAGGAAGACGGGTGACTTCTGGAGCTGAGATTCGCTCTGTGAAGGCTTGTCCTCAGGCAAGCGCTCTGAAAATTCCTGTTTAGCCGGAGATGAAGATTGGGATTCCTGTTAAATAAAAAATAAATATATATTGTTATTTCCTCAAATCACTACTGAAAGCCATCTAGCTTTGGTCATTTTTCAAGTGAAACAGACGTCATTTTCATGCAAACGGACTCACTTGAGAAGCTGCAGAAGGCACAGATGGGTGAGCCGGACTAGGAGGCGAAGGTTGCGACAAGGTCCCCTGAGATAGATCAGGCATCTGCGGTAGTGGACTGATGTCCTCAAAACGTTCCGAAGTGTTCATTCTTGAGAACGGAACTTCATCATCAGTGCTCCCGCCGTCTTTGCCGTCCTTGCCAGGAAAGGACAGCTTACATCGAACGTTTGAGGTCACAGTGTCTCGGCCTTGGTGAGACTTTGCTGCAGACCTGGCTCTCTTAGAGCTTGTTTCTGGAGTTTGACCACAGCTGACCTGGAGGTTCAGAGGTTAAGCCTTACGTAAATGTTAAGTGGGATTTTAAAAAAATCTTTCAAATGTTTAATTAATATAAAAGAACAATCCAGCATTATCCAACCCTAATAAGGAAGCTCAAACTTTTACTATATGTCACTGATAACCGTACCGTCACACCACATGAATAGAAAGGGCAGAAACAACGACGGAAAGCTGAGCATCTCTCACACTCTCTCTATTAACATGCTGTATAACAAATTCACAAATGATGACTAAATGTGACAGAACAGTCATGGCTAGATGTTGTATATAATACATGGGGGGCTTGTACTTGTAGTGGGCAGCCTGTGTGTAAAAAAAATAAATACAATGGATCATTTAAAGGTTCCCATATTTAAGGTTTTTTTCCTCCGAATTAACACAGAGCTCAGATGCGCCCAAGCTTAGGGTTAATTCACCACAGACATTAACATAATATTTAGATTTATTTGATATTTACATTCTTTTTCACATTTCAGACATCCAACCTACAAACCCTCTACTCCAGATATCCATTAGGGAAAAGTAAGACAAAGTGAAAATAGCACAGTCTTTTAAAAACAATAATAATGTTAATGTTATTTTTTATGGTTGTTTTCGGGTATTACTGTGACAAAAAGCTAATTTTTAAATATATTTTTTTTTCATTAAAAGCCCGCCCGTTCATCAAGTGAAACGTTTTTCATGTTTTCTCTGCAGGGCATGTGTGACTGTCAGTACACCCTTCTTATTCATTTTACAGCAGCACCATGAGAAATTCTGTAAATAACCCAGTCCAGCCATCCAAACATATTGCCAATAACTTCAAATAAATTCATAAATTTTAAAAATGGGGTGAAAAAATAAATCACAGTTTTTGAACGTATACTGAAGACAACGCTGGTATTGTGGATTGACTCCTTCGAAACAGCTTTTGCTGACTGAAAAAAAAAAAAAAAAAAAACTTCAACTTACTTCGGTTGGCTTTCTTCTGAAACAAAAATTTTGAACGGCTCCTGGACGCAACTTAGCCAAATTTGCTGCAAAATTTCAATTGTTAAGGGGGAAATTCGTAGGGAGGGCATTCGTATGCATAGTTTCTTCTGTACTCAGGCAGCCCGGCTACAGTATACTAGTGATGGGTCGTTCATGAATCATTAACATAGTCTTGGAGAGTAATTCGTTCATTTTCTACTGGGTGCACATGGGCAAATCATCTCAAAACCTCCGTAGGTTATGTACAGGAAACAGAATTGAACAGTTCTCAACGAATCTTCTAGTCCGAGTCATTCATTGTTTTGTCATGTGACTCCCATAGACGCTATTCAGTCGAATAGATTCAAAAGAACAAATGACTCAGACCAGCAGATATAAGAGGTGAGCTGCTCATTCTGTTTATCATAATATGCCCTTAGCTGCATTGTAATATTTTCATTACTGGAACTATAGCCAAAATTGGTATATATAGACGTGTTGGGGGTCTGTTTATTGAAAATGTAACATTTTATTTTATTTCTGATCAAAAGAACAAAATGAACTAAATGACTAAAAAAAAGATTTGTTCATTTTGATGAACGAAATTCAAAGAACCGAGTCACTAAAATGCTTCAAACTTCCCATCACTAAAGTATAATCTGTGTGTGCGAGACACTGCTCAAGCTGTTTCACTCCCCTTTCAAATGTGCTGTTTTTGTGTTTATGTAAATGACCTCCTGCTGAGCCACCCCTCCCCCTATAGTACAGCAGAGGTGAACAACAAGCTGGAGGAGGGGCTGTTCTACTATGAGGTCATCTAGGGAGAAAAATCTAGTTTGTTTAAGCACTGATTAATACTTTAATACGAACATGGGAGGAAAAAGAAGAAGCAAATGATTTCTTTTTTCATATGTATACMCACTCATGCAAAGAGACAGGAGACCAATTTGAATGACAAATAAATTGATACAGGTGCATACCTGTAAATAAAGTTGCATATTTTTAAAGTGTGTATGGGGCCGTCCCTTGACACCTCATTATGTGATCACAATCACGCAGGCGATTTTACCTGAAGACTTTCTGCGATGGCTTTTCTCATGTCGTCATCTTCCACCTGTTCTCTCTGGGTTGCACTCTTCGCCTCCTGTTTACTCAGCCTCAAAGCCAGATCCAACATCTCATCCTCAGTCATGTCTGATGGCACAAAGGCAATATTTTATAAAATCACATCTACCTCCAATGGGTTCAGTGATGGGAGCTGTGTTGTGTTGCTGTAACCTTGCATGTGTGTTTTCATTTCTCGCTGTAGGCGCCTTGCAGCTCTGGGAGTCACTTTCACCGAACACTCTCCTTCCTGATGCTGTGGAGTTAAAAGTAATGGCGCGCGCACACACACACACACACACACACACACACCTGTGAGACTCTACTAAACAAACCAGTGTTGGGTTATAAAATAAAGCTGCATGGTTAAGACTTGACACACACCTGTTCATCACTATCCGAGTCGGAGATGACCAGAGTGTTATCCTCCTCCTCTTCTTCTTCCTCCTCCTCCTCTTCCTCGTTCTCATCTTTAATATCTTCTCTTCGACGAACTTTACTTTTCCTTTCATTGTGACCTGTGGTTCGCTTTCTCCGAGGCATAACGTTATCTTACACTGTGTAGAAACCTCAAGAAGCTTCTAGAATCTCCCAATCTTTCCCAAAGCTACTAAACATTAGCTATCTAGCTAACTAGCTAGCTGGCTAACTAAACCTCGCGTCATTGACTTGTCTAAAATATACCTAAAATGAAATTGCTAATTAATATTATCTATCTGTCTTACTAGCTAACTAGCTTCTTTCTTGCCTTATTAAAAACTATGCTTTGTAACTATAACTAACAGCTAGCAAGTAGTACTACACCATGTACCTACTAGTTTCTCGGCCCAAACATTGATTTTTCCCGCATACTTCTGTACTAAACAGTACGCGATCCATCATGTTGACTGGATTCTGGCGTACTATTTTGTTCATACTATCTAGTGCGCTAGAACGCGGCAGCCATTTTCTAGTCACGTGACACGCTTGGTGCACTGAGGGAGGAAACGCAAACGCGCGGTTTTAAAATAAAATTCCATTAATACAGAAATATAAAAAAATATTTATTAGTATGTATTTTGTAATGTTTTCTATATAAAATAGATATATTTCATATATGCATACGATCTGAGTTTTGGAGTTTACACGTTTTTGTGTTGTACATGTTTTAGGGAAATCTGGCAACCCTAACAATAAGGAATCCACTTCCGATTCGATATGATTTCGATACTTAAACCAACGATTCGATATTGACGATATTTTTTTAGAATCTGCTACTCTGTGATATCTTAATAACAATTTGATTTGTTAACTCGACATCTCAGTAGTACTAATGAACTCTGCAAATTATACTGCACGGGGTATTCAGCCATGTTAAATGCAGCGGAGCGAAACAACTAATTTTAGTGGGAACTGATGTAGGGTGTAGGGAACAAGCGAACAATCGGTCATCTCTTTGCCAGAAATGGGCATGAAAAAAGTACCCATCAGTCGCTGAGCTTCACTGGATCGTTGAAAAAAAAAATGAAGCTTGAAAAGGGTTGAGGGTTGCACATTGTTCTGCTTGTAATTGGAGATTGCTAATTTTTCACACAAATGAGGACTAACTGCTCTCAGTTGTAATTTATTCTGCATAACATATACACTAAACATCTACTACACTTCTATTTTAATACTATCTTAGTACTTGTACATATTACTTGTAATTTTACAACTAAAGTTTTCTATATTTTTATAAATCTCTTACTTCATAATTTGATTCCTTATTTGAACACTTTTTTTTAGGTCACAGGCGGTCGTAGAAGCATTTTACTGCATATCATAATGTATATGGCTGTGTATGTGACAAATAAACTTTTCATTTAAATTTGGGATCAATTCCTGCCTCTGGATCTGTGTGCATGGAGTTTGCATATTCTTGGTGGGTTTCCTCCTGGTACTCTGGTTTATTCCAACAGTACAAAAGACATGCAGATTAGGCTAATTGGTGTTCCCAAGTGTGTGAATGCGCATGTGAATGTTGAAGCGGAGGTCGTAAAATGGGAATAAAAACAATGGTCACCATTGGCCTCCATGGTCCCTTGTTGGATTACAAAGGTTACCAGATGGATGGATGGATTTATTTTACATAAAGCATAAGAAATAATATTTCAGCCAGTTATTAATAAGCCAGAAAAAAGGATCGGCAATTATCAGTAACATTACTGCCAAGATTTTTTTTTTACACAAAATGAATGATCTGGTTGTGGTGTCAATGGTGTGCTGGTTGTGAACAAAAATGCACATGCGGAAGAGTAAGGACGGCGCGCGGCTTTTGAGAAAGAACCAATCACAGCGCCGGATGCCCGATTAGACGGAATGCGGGTGGGAAAATAACGTTCAGCGCACCGTCTTTATTAAACATGGCGACCCAAGGACCGAATGGAGATTTCCCTTATTTACCCTGTGGGGCAGCGGAGGGTAAATATTCTCTTATGCACATAATATATATTCTTTCTCACAACACTATTTAAAATAATATGCTGTATATGCAATAAAATGCTGCGCACGGGGAACTGTAGTTTAGGTTAACGCTACTATAAAACCTAGCTAGCCTGCTAGCCGCTAAGCTCGGTGCAGAATTGGAGTCAGTTAGCATTCGGCTAGTTTTGGAGAGACACCACAAGGTCGCTGGATGGGTAAGGGGATGGTTCGTAATGGTCCTGCGAGTGTTAATAAAAAGCGTTTTGCTCTATCTTAGGTCTTAAACATTATATTATACCAAATCATGTATAATAAATAAATAAATAAATAGCGTTCATTTGAGGAAAAAAAATGTCATTCAGACTGAATCGTTTCAACAAGTCACTTTTGTGTTCCAGTGAACCGACTCATCCAGGAGAACAGCGACCTGTTCTCAGAATCGCAGTGTCGAGTGTGCAGCGCTGTCCTCATTTCAGAGTCACAAAAGCTCGCACATTACCAGGTAACCTCGTTTTTATATTTGCATCCGAGCCAAGTGTGTGTGTGTGTGTCGGAATCAGTTTGATCTAGATTCCTCTGTACTACAACGTGCGAGTCGGCTCATGGAGTCGATTCATAGATTCAGTTCATGGAATAGTTTTTGTTGTTGTTTATATGTTTATACTGTTTTATTATTATTTTTTGTTTATGATAAAAAATAAATTAATTATTGTAGTCAGTTTATGGAGTCGATTTATAGAATCGATTTATGCATTCTAGTCATGGAGTCGATTGATAGATAGTTTGTGCTTTATATTTCCAGAGCAAGAAGCATGCAAGCAAAGTACGGCGTTACATGGCCACCCATGAAGACGAACCCTTCGCCAAGAGATTCAAACCCTCTTCACAGGATGCTGAAGTACGCGAGTAACATTTTATTCCTTACAGAGTTCATTTTACATATCTTTCTACATTGTGTAATCATACCTTTTTAGTTAAGCGAAATTTCTTTACAACAAGTATAAACAAAAGCCAGGGACCCTACTGGGCCGTGCTTCGGGCAACTTAAGGATCATTTTGATCAGTGCCAACACAATCATTCCACGCCCGGAATCTGTCCCCGAGTCCGCTTGAAAACATGGTCGCACGATACAGCATCTTCGGGCACAGACCTGAGAACGAGAGTGGAGGATGTTTAGACACAAGACACATTTAGAAATTTCCGTGTGAGGGTAGCATGTGCATAGGAAGAAATATTAGGCATAGTGCAAAAGTTAACTTCCTTGTTCTCTTGTGTTTAATATCGGCTCACAAACCAATTAAATGCATACTGCCCCTGCTGTATGGGAGGGTGTAACTATGCACGCGTACCTGAGAACTGAGAACAAAAAAAAAAAACCTGTCCAATGGGGAAAGGGAAGAGGAGAGCAATTGTTCCTGGACACTGTACAAATCAAGTCGTGCCTAAATTAAATGCTGCACATGTTCTCTTATAAATCCCCCCCCCCCCCCAAAAAAAAAAAAAAAACCCCGCCACAATCAATCAGGGGTACAGACTTGATTAACGGGAAAGTTAAATGATCACTATGTTTTTTTTATTTTGTCTCATTTCTTTCAGAGTGGTGAGGTCCTGCAGCATGAAGGTGACCAATACAAAGCTTGCACCGTATGCAACATGAACTTTTCCTCTGCAGTCGTGGCTCAATCTCATTACAAAGGCAAAGTGCACGCCAAGAATCTAAGATTAAAAAGCTTTGGGGTGCAGGCACCGGGTACGAACGTGTCCTGTTTTTGTTGGACTCATTAATTACTCTTCATATTAAAATGGTGAAATTAAAGTGTATGTTGTTTATAAAATTGCTCCTGGTTTCTGTCTCAGCCATACCTCAGCCTGTTGTTCCAGTGAAAAAGTTAGACATACAACCCGTGGGAGGACAAGGCCCCGCCGTTAACGACCCAAACCGCTTCTGCAACATCTGYCAGGCTTCCTTCAACAACCCATTGATGGCTCAGCAACACTACAGTGGCAAGAAACACAAAAAACATTTGACCAAGCAGAAACTCATGGAGACCTTCGGGCCTTCCGCCACACCAGGTGAGAAAGGAGGAAGATTCCTGATTATGTTGCTTCAGTTGCATGCCTAAGTAATACAAATTATATCTGAGAAACTGCAGAAGTGATTTGCTAAGGCTTTCCATTTCAGCCTCTACAGTAAAGGGCTACCCGTGTACCATGTGCAATATCGAGCTCAATTCAGTGGAACAGTACCAGGCTCACATCAGCGGCGCCAAACACAAGAACCAGTACGTATACCCGCATGTACCTAACCCACATCACACTCTTACGCTGGAGTCTTTTAATCTGTAAAGGTAGTCCCCGACTTACGAACATCCGGGCTACAACACTGCAGTGCACCAGATACAAATATTTACAATTATATACAAAATTTTCAGTGTTTAAAGGAAAGTATAAAATGTCTAAAGTCAGGTATATTGTGTGKGCGGGAGAAATGAGTCGGCCTCCCTGGTTTCAATGGATCAGTCCAGGAGCACAATGATAAAAAAAAATGTCTGACTCGTAGAACTGTCCTGATGGTGAATAATCCTAATTTCTGGAAATCCTCCACAAAACAGTCCAATACAGTGGAAAACAGCTCTGAGACAAATCCAGGACCATCCGGYATTCCTCTTGCGATTTAAAGCTGAYGAGACAACACTGTTAGATTTCCTGTTTGAGATTAATTTCCTTAGGCGCAGTTATGGTTTTTGGCACATGATGGCAGTGTAGTGGAAAGGGSATAGATTTAGTCAAGTGGTTTGCTACGGTTTACATTGTATATTCATGTGACGGACGTACAAGAGTCACTTTGTCGGACTTAAGAACAATGCTCCTGGAATGTAACTCGTTTGTAAGTTAGGGACTACCTGTATATTTATTCTTATTTTTAGTGTTGTATAATGCTAAATTAAATGTTGGTACATGTCTAACTCTCCAGCACAATAGAATTCAAATGAAGCAAACAAGATCCTACTGAAGTGTAGACTTTAAGCTTTAATTCAATATAATATTGCATTATGACCAGTTGTGGCCTGGTTYTCAGGTAGTTCAGGCCGGATTAAGGAGAGAAAACATTTGACCTTTTATTCAAAGTTGTGGACTTGAATTTGGTAGGTGTTCTTGCCCCAGTCTTAAAAGGTAYGCATGAAGGAGGGCAACATTGAAGGGTGAAACAAAAACCAACTATTAAAGATATTAGAAACTTTAGGAGTGGCCAGATCGACAATTTGTTACTGRAGAGAAACAGTTCCTGAAAAGAAGGAACATCCTGTCGACTTCCGKAAAAAAAACAACAAAAAAAAACAATGAAAGTGGATGCGTACGGAATTCTTGGCTTGGTGCAGAAAAACCCTTTCATGACCTCTGACCATGTGAAGAACACTCTCGAGGAGGTAGGAGTATCATTATCAAAGTCAACAGTCAAGAAACGCCGTCATGAATGTAAATACAGAGGGTTTGTCTCTAGAAAGACAGAAACGACAGTCAAAGTCAAAGAAAGAAAGGAAAAGCTTGCTACCTTGTGAGACAGACTAACTTGTACCAGAATTATTGGAAGAAATGAGTACAGAGAAGAAAGGGAAAGGCTCACGTTCCAAAGCATCCCACATTACCGTTAAACATAGCTGAAGCAGTGTTGTATCCCATGGAGCCGTCTCACCCTGGTTTATTGAAGATGTAGCTGCTGATAGAAATGGTAGGATAAGTTCTGAAATGTGTGTGTGTGTGTATACAGTACAGGCCATTTCTACTTCCTGCTCACATGCGGATCCAGAAGGATAGCGACCCAAAACCTAACATGAAAGCAGCCCGAGGCAAAGAAATATTCTTAAAGGTCCGAGTTGTCCAAGTCCGCTGACCTCAACTCAATCAAGTCACGTTTAACTTAATGAATACACAACAGAAAGCAGAAAGACCCAGAACAAGCAGCAACTGATGGTGGCGACAGTAAAGCAAACATAAAACGTGGTGATGTCTTCAGGCATCACGTAATGCAAAGGAGAGCTAAAAAAAAATTATAATTTATATAAATTATTGATTTTTTAGCTTGTAAAAATGGAGGGAGTTTGCAAATYAAAAATATAATTCTAAAATGGTTAATGATTTTTTTTTGTGTGTAAGAAATCTACTTGAATTAAAGCTGACTAAGGTCTACAACTTCAATAACATCCTCATTGTTTCAGTTCAAAACCATTGTAGTGACGCACAGATATGGAAACGGCTTGCTGTCCAAATACTTATGGACCTGACTGCATCCAGCTACCTGTTTGTTGTTTATTTTGCTGCTTTCCTTGGAACGTGTGTCTGGTATACTCCCCAACCCATACCCCCCCATAAGTTTAGTAGAAACTGACTTGTATTATTTATTTCTGCAGCGTTCGACTAAAGGAAGGCGGCAACTCCATGGTGAGCCCCTTGAGAAAAAAACAGCCGGACTATCTGTATGGCTATAACCAGCAGCAGCATGTCCAGGAGGACTGGGGCAGTTTAAAGCAGGACTATGAGTCAGGAGGTCTGTAAGACGTGACCGCCCTCGATGTACGTTCCCGACAAGCTGCTTCCGTTCAGGCGAAGGCTACGTCTCCCTTCACTACACCAGATCCTGCTCCAGCATCGCTCGTTTTTCTGTATGGTGTATCGTTCTCGCTCGGAGGTAGATGAGTGRACGCCTCTCATCCGCACCTCCATACCGTTTTGTTGTTCTAAGGATATTTAAATTTAGAGTATAATCTTACAGCAATGCGTTAGATAAATAGTTCACTATGCACAGAGCTGTGTAATGACTGACGTTATTCCTGAGGAGTCAAAACCGGTTGTTTTATTTGTTGGTTTGTTTATTTTTATTTTTTATTTCTACCCCTACTGTCATACTTTTGGTCTTGTAAGACTGGAATTGTTCGAGAGCTAAATTATTTTTAAAAATAATAATAATGTATCAGTCATGTTACCTCTTAAGCTTTTTAGTCCTTAGTTTCTTTATCTTTGTTTCCATGGTCACTGTGAAGTCATTACTTTATTTGTCCAGTGGAGGGCAGAAGATAGCCTTTTTTATTTTTATTTTTTAAACGACCTAGGTCAAAGCTGAGTTAAAGTTTGTGCTGACTGAATAACTTTTTTTTTTTTTTTTTTAATATGTTTGTATTTTGTTTTGTACAGGTCTTTGCTGATGACATTCCTACTTAAAGGGAAAAACAACAGAGGCATGGGAGGAAGTAAATCATATTTGTTCACAGGTTTATATGGTCTTACAGGAGCCATCTTGCCTGAAGGGGAAAAGCTGCTGCTCATCTCTAATAGTTATGATATTATGGAATAAACTGTAAAAAGAATTGTCCACGCACAGATCATCATTAATGATGTTAGTTTAGGGTCACCACAGCGGACTATCCCGATCCATACACAACTTGGCACAGGTTTTATTCCCGATGCCCTTCCTGACACAACCCTGCCCTTTGATCCGGGTTTTGGGACCGGCACTGCGTCCAGTGGTCATTAACACTGCACCTTTTTCCTAGAAAAGCGTTACATGATTTTTCTTAATGGTGGTTAACGCTATGAGCTTGGAACAGAACTATTAAATGGCCGATAAAACACGTTTAGGGAACTTCTGACCTGAAATGTGTGTGTTTGTTTTTTGAACACGCTTCCTGTTAGTCGCATTACTGTTGAGCTGCTGTAAATCCTGTGGGTGGAGCTTTAGGACAGGAAGACGAGAGGGAGATTTGCCACCTACATGGCCGTTAAAGGTCTTAGGGTGAACATCTACTAACCCTACTTAATGCACCTTTAATTAAAACTGTAGAGTTGTTTACAAGAGCAAAGTGACTTTTGACTGGACATTTTGAAAAGATATCTTTCCATGATTGTTTACTTGTATCCCCTACTTTCTAGTAAATTTTGTAAATTAGAGGGTGAAAATGATCGATGTTTGTTTTCCTAGATACCTGTTAATGCCTCTAGGATGAGTGTTKCTGCTAAGGAAAAACACCAGGGGGCGCTGCAGCACCCTGCTTTCAAACACACTTAGACTAAAGTGCTGTCCACCCACTTCCTCTTGTGTGCTCTGATAACTCTGTCACTTGATCCAGTTCGATTCAAAGTCACAGCAATGTCAAAAATAGTCTGAAATGATTTTTATTCTGCGTTTGACGCATATTTTAAGACCAGACTAACACGTCAGTGGCTTTGTTTCTAAGGGTTTGAGTTCTGCTTGCTTATTTACATGTGAATAATTGATTTTTTTTTTTGACTGTGTGTATGAGCAGCAGCTTTTCTTTAAGCCTGTAACCAATCACGATGACAATTTTTCAATCACACATTTAACTAATCCGTTAGTACCTTTTACGATGGATGCCATCAGTACGGTTCTGTATCATGTGTCTGTGTGTCTTAAGTTTAACTAACTGAGGAACATGCTGTATGTGTGTGCCCATGCTGTCACGTCACGTCACGCCAGTAATCTTGCGTGTAAACAGTTACTCTCTCTGGAGGACGTTGGTTTGTCCTTTCAAAGTGTTCATAAAGGTTAATAACTGACATTAAATGTAGCACAACGTTTCAATAGCGTTCTCCTCGTCAGGTGGTGGAGCGGGCGTACGGATACGAGAGGCGTAATTAAAATTCCTCTTTCGGTTTACGATGCGGTGGGAATTGCCAAGTACAATTTCCTCTGGGGTGAATTCCTGGGCCGAAGTTCTCCGCTGCCTGGAATGGTTTTGTCTGCAGATTTATAAAAAAAAAAAAAAAAATCTATAATATGATAAGTGTAATAAAATCTATTGTTCCCTACATCTTTAAAAAAAAAAAAAAATCTGTTATGTCTGATCTTCCTAAGGATGTGCGAACATGTCTGTATTAACTATCAAGCAGCTTTGATTGATTTAGTAAAAAGAAAAAAAAAATATGGTCCATATAATGATATTCCATTATTTTATTTATTTGTGTTATTTTATGCTCCGTGCTGAATCTAACACCGGTGAAAAAGGTCACGAGTTATTTGTTACGCCACTGCAGTGTACTAACCCTTTATACATACACACCATAATTAAAAATATAATCAAAGGGCCAAGGTTCATGCATGCCGGAACATTTGAGTTGTTTAACCTTCAGCATATTAACACACACTCGCTTGCACACGTACACTCCTAGCAATGTGAACGGCTTTGTGTCATTAGCAGAACTGAAATTATTGTAAGAGAAACCCGTTATACAGAAACTAATCTGATTACAGATGTTCATTCAGCCTGTAGGACTGTAAAAAATGCTGCATTGTTAAACCTTATGTCATGGACAGCTTTGTTTCATCATGACATGATTGTGTGTCTGTATGTCTGTCTGTTTTGTTTCTTTCTTTTTTTTAACACATTGTGATCAGCAGTTAGTACATCTTCTGTTTATTAAACTGTTTTGAGAAGAAAAAGAAAAGTTTTGTCCTTTGTGGGGAAAGTTAATACTGTAACCTGAACCTAAGGAGTGCTCCAAAGATAAGGTTTTGTCCTCTAGATGGCGCCGTTGGCATTCGAGGTAGATATTGATTGATGATTGTTGATCTATTCCTCATGTGGGTGTGTAGTCATGAACCGGAAATTTGTCCTCCAGAACTATGTTTTAGCTTTTCCAAGAGTTATTAAAAAATGCGCCTGTGTGWATATTATGTTCCCGTAAAACCTCACGTCAAACCACTTTGGTTGAAAACTTTTAAGCTGCACTGGACTGGATTCAACCCCTTCCACGTGTTTAAGTCTCAATGCTATGTTCGTTCTCGGCAGTAAAGGTGAATGAATCCTGTTTTGTTTTTTTTCTTTTCTTTTTTTTGGCGCAGGTAGACGTCCATTCATAAAAACGCACAGGAAGGGTTCACTGTTTTCATTGATAAGATCTATTTACTCAGAGAGAGGAGCTGGAGGGGAGGAGGGTGGCCTGGTTCATAGTGCGTGAGGCGCCACAATGTATAAACAGCCCTGCTCTATATACAGCCGACACACATATACACTCTGTCTGTGCTGTTCAAACCAACCAAACACACCATGGGTACTTTTTTCCATAAGCGTTCTGGTTCACGTTCACGCTCTTCACTGTTCTGGGTTTGTCTCCGAAAAAAAAATGACTCGAAGCTGAAAACTTTTATGAAGTTGAACTTCGGATTAGACTAAAATTCTCTAACACACAAATGAAGTGACGAATACTTTTGACACGCTCCAGTCTTCTATCATCTTTTACCATAAGTGACTTTATGGAAAATATCATCTAAAAATGAACTTCTTATTACTACGCTTATAAAACTTTGTATATTAGAATACATTCTATTGTTAGCTGAAATTATGAAAACAAAATATATATTGTTTTTTTTTTTCCCCCGACAAATTATCAGCTATGAGCTATGAATGGCCACCTCGCGTGTGTTTTCCCAGGACTTGGCYGTACAAACAGACTTCTTGGACACGGTGTTAAGGTGAACGGACCGTGTACAACCTTTACTCCGATACAACCAGGCTGTGTTTACATACGGATTAAGGTTCGCTGATAGATCATAATATTAAACTGATACCTTTTTGCTTTCAMACATCACATCTAGACCCACTTAAGCGTCATATCTCATTACAGCGATTATTTTTCTAACCCTAACGGTCAGGTCAGGGTTTTTTTTTTTCTTTCTTTTTTTCTTTTTTTCTTCCAAAAGCAAGCCGTCCACTTCTCTGTATTATGACTTACTTCTAACTGACAGGCCCTGGGGGTAATGCGTGTTCGAAATGCTGTTTTCCTTCCTGTACATGCTGGAGTCTGTGTATGAAGGTGGAAAGTGGATACGTTCACTGCCATTAGGTTATCCTGCCTATAAACACAGCGTTTAAATCAAGTCGGCTAAATGACAGGGATTTTCTCGATTCTGAAAGTGGGTGAAAATCTTATTACGATTTAAATCCTAGGTGTGAGACTTTAAAAGCTTTTAAGTAAAGTCCAAATACAAAAATAAATAAATAAAGATTCACAACGGAAAAGAAGCAGGAACATTTTAGTTGATGCTAGCTGACAACATTCTCTAAAATTTGATACAGCATACAGGAAGAATCTGAACAGCTAGTTAAATGGAGGACGTGCAAACTCCACGTACGCAGACCCTGAGGAGGGAACCGAACCCAGATCCTGGAGGTGCAGGGGCGACAGAGCTAAAACACTAAGCCGTTGCCGTGCCGCCACTTTACGAACCGAGTTGGTTACCACGTCCCGTTTGAAAGGCGCTAAAGCCTTTTCCTGGAAGAAAAACCTTCTTATTTGTTCGCTTGTTTTACAAAATAATTTGCACAATTAAGACATGCTTGTTTTACTAAGCAGGGAAAGACATGGTAGTTAAAGGTGTCCAGTTACCTCCACCAGGACTGGAGTGAGGCTGGAGTCAGTGCATCAAGAGCCGCCTTCAGAAAATGGGCTACGACTGGTGAACTCCTGACCTCGAACCTCTCCTGAGCCAGAGACGATATCAGAATTGTCTTCCCGGGGCTAAAGAGACAAAGAAATGGACAGTTCATTTCATTTGCAAATGAAGATCACAGAGTCTGGGGGAAGAGTGGACAGACGGACAGAAACAGAATCCAGGTCCAGTGTGAAGTGTGAAGTGTTCATAGACGGGGATGATTTCTGGACTTCTGCAATGTCATCTGCTGGTGTTGGTCCACTGTGGACTGTGTGTGTATTACGTCCATAGTCAACGCAGCTGTTTATAGCACGTTATTTTAACATCAGTTGAAAAGCTTTAATTGAATAGCTGCTGATTTCCTTTTCCAGCAGGACTTAGCACCTCCCGACAGAGCTAAAAAATAACAACTAACTGAAGGCCAGCCAACCCACCCGAGCAGAAATGCATAGAGAATCTGTGGTGTAATGTCAACGGGAAGATGAGAAAAACGCCGACGCATCAATACAGACGAGCTGAACGGTGCTATTAAAGCAACCTGGTCTTCAGTCGAACCTCAGCACTGACTGGCACTGTCTGTCCGTCTGCTCTGCTGTATTAATCCATGATTTATCCATTTTTTCCCCCCACTTGAGGAATCCTGGACTGGTCACGTCATTTTTTTTTTTTTTGGATTTTTTCTCCCTACTTTAGTCGCGTCCAATTCCTCCCCGTCACTAGGGGGCGCTCCCACATTAAGGCTACTACTACCACTCAGCCGGGAGGGCCGAAGACTATCACGTGTTTCCTTTGAACCACGTGACGCCAGCCGACCGCATCTTTTCGAACTGCTCGCTCACACACTGTTGGGGGCGGAGTCACACACTCAGAGGACAGCGCTATCCGCTCCTTCCGTTACGCGAGCTCACAGACGCCCCTGATTGGCTGTAGAGCCGTGATTAATGTGGGTACCTCTCATCCCTCCCCTCTGAGAGAGTTCGGCCAATCAGCTCTCTCTAGACCTCCGGCTGCGAGAGGTTACAGCATCACCCGGGAATCGAACTCGCGATCTCCGGATGATAGGACGAGCGCTTTAACCACTGCAGCACTCGGAGGCCCTGGTCACGTCATATTTAATTTTTTTTATTTTGCTTGTTTTAATAAACCATTTGCATGTCTCGGTTCCTCCGTGTGCACGAGATACGATTTCGTTCCCAAGTTTCGTTTAATTCTTGCGCATAGTTTAGTAAAAACCATTAGTCTCGCATGCGTATGAAAGGATGGCGCTTTTCAAAATTCCTTTCTGAACCCCAACAGAAATTGTGTTTCTTTGCACGTTTGGATCGAATCATCAAATCAGTCGATTCATATTGGTGCAGAGGGAATCTGTGATGTCTGAGATGAAGCTGTTTAGAGGTTCAGGGCCTCAACGTTGGCGTGAAAGTGATGAACCAAACAGGCGGAACCGAATGCGGCTCTGCCACCGGTGAGACAGATTTTCCTCGCCTGATTTAGCACGAGCGCCTCTGGTTACTGTGTTTGTCTTTTTATTTYGGACGTTTATTAATTCACTCTTTCGGGAACATCATTACACTTTCTGCCTCGGTTAACTCAAGTACGTGTTTGGAAACACTACGCCAGAAGCGAATTATTCCTGCCCTGGGTGGTACAAGTCAATGTTTAGTTCTTGGGCTTTCCAGGTAATCAGATTRTCACTAAAATGTCTTTTTCTGAGGCTCATTAGCTGTGCAAAAGGCTAACAAAGGAACCATGCAGCTGTTTGCGTATGCCAGATCTAGCCATGATTTGGTCTCCAAAAGGAACAAATTCTCCACTTGAGGTTTTTTTGCGATATTTTTGAAATGTTTATCCTCTAAAAACAAACTCAAACTTCAAGTCAAACATATTATGTCGAAAGCGTAACGTCCCTGATGATTCCACGCTGCCAAATGTTCACGGCTCTTTGCTGTTTCAGCAACGCTGTTTCATAACCCTGGAGCGGAAGTTGGGCCGACGTAGTCCAACAAACACGGGGTGAAATTCTGAGCCGGAGATAAGGGAAGGTCAAATGTTTGTTTGCCTCCTGGCTGAGATTCAACKTCGGCTTGTGGATGAACTGCATTGGAACAGCGAGCGAGAAACAAACAAGTTTTTTTTTTCTTCCCACAATCTTGATGTGAAAAATCGTAGAGGAAGTAGGATACTGTATCGGCGTCTGTGTATCGTGCTCATTCACTACCTCATCGTCTATATCTACCGCTTTATCCTGTATTCATGGACCTGGATCCCATCCCGGGACGGTTAGCAGGGCACACACACACGCACACTATGGGCAATTTGGGAATGCCAATTGACCTAACATGCATGTTTTTAGACTGTGGGAGAAAACCGGATTATTTGGAGGAAACCACCACAGGGAGAACTCCATGCACAAGGACCCGAGGCAGGAATCTGACCCAGACCCTGTGCTAACCAGTGCGCCACCATGCCGTATTGCTTTGACAATGCTAATTAGTGCTAAAATCGTGTAAAAGTAKTATTAMTCATYCAACACTAAAATATAAAAGTAAARTCTGCCTTGCACCTCCAGGGTCYGGGTTCGATTCCCATCTCTGTCTGCATGGAGTTTGCATGTTCTCCCCGTGCTTGGTGGGCTTCCTTCAGGTGCTCCGCTTTCCTCCTACAGATTAGGGTAATTGGCGTTCCCAAATTGACTGGCTGCTGGTGTTCCTATTAAAGTGTAAACATCTGCTTGAGTCTTGAACAGGGATTAGCCCTCTCGCCCCGGGACCTGGGAGAAAAGTCCGGTGCGCTCCACTTCCTGACGGCTGCAGGTGGCAGTGGGGTTCAGATTACTTTTCTGCCACCAGATCAAAACGCTTTGTAATCTGAAAATTCCTGCAGATTACTCCTAAATCTCCTGACAGATGTTACGGAGATAATCCGCAGCAGTCGGGATGGTAGAGGCAAGTGCTTCAACCTGTGAACGATTCAGCTTGAACAGGCACCTGTCAGGAATCACCCCTGTCGCATCAACAACAGACTCAGAACTCATTTGAGAAATCTGAACACCTTGATTTGGTCATATCTCTTTTTTATTACAGCAACTGGCCGCACGGTGGTTTAGTGGTTAGCACTGTTGCTTTGCACCGTCCGGGTTCGATTCCCGTCTCTGTGTGCCTGGAGTTTGCATGTTCTCCCCGTGCTTGGTGCGTTTCCTCCAGGTACTGGACACTTGAAAAGTTTGTTGCAACTGCATTTCAATACTGTTGGATTTGTGCAGCCATGTATGTGACAAATCTTTTAGTTTTTTTTAATCTTGAATCATACATTAATGATCTCAGCTTTTTTGCCCCTGGAGCAGACAGGGTTAAGGGCCTTGCTCAAGGRCCCAACAGCAACAACCTAGCAGACTGTCTTAACAGACTGAGTCACCCACTGCCCAACCAGACAGGATCCTTTAAGGTGTTGCTGTTCTTTGATTAATACTACAATCATACATTCATGGAATCCAATCATGATGTTCTGCAACCTTATTTCTAAGGAAGGAAATACAGGACCTCATTGATTGACCACATACACTAGAATGTGGGCCAAAAGACTACGAATGCTGGAACTGAATTTTGTCCATCCGTTTTTTTTTTTGTTTGTTTCTTTCCCCCAATACAGCTAATCCTGTAGCCGGTCCCGGGAGACTGAGGGCACCAGACAGGCATTTTTCAGACCCCCAATCAGCATGTCTTTGGACTGTGGGAGAAAACTGGAGAACTCAGTGGAAACCCATCAAGCATGGGGAGAACATACAAACTCCACACACACACACACACGCCGAGGCACGATTCGAACCCGGACCCTGTAGTTGCAAAGCCGCCATGTTAACCACTACGCCACCGTGTCTCCTATACAGTTTGTTTTCTTTTCTAATGTGTATGATTTTGCCTTTATGAATTAAATGTTCAACAGCTTGGTTGAAAAATAGCAGACAAGTTTCCAAATTTCTCTGTACTTATACTTGGCATTTTCGGCTTTCGTTCTAGCGCGCACTCGTGCTGGGAATCACTCAATAAGGCCGACTAAAAAAAATAAGAGCAAATTCATGGGCGTGTAAAAAATTTTTTTTTTTTAAA
>QMIH01000952.1:179027-189780 GCA_003987875.1 Clarias batrachus
ATAATAATAATAATAATAATAATAATAAAGGGGGTTAGGGTCCCACTACTGCTTTTTTTGTGGAAAAAATTAATAAAAGGCCTCCATGCTCAATCCATGTGTTTCTATATGTATATATGTTTAAAGGCCTATATTTGCCCTACAGCGCCGCACCTGGCCGAGAGGAAGTTGTATATTCTCAGCTGTTTGTGAGGAACCTGACATTTGTTGTTTTGTTTTGTCTTAACGCCTGTGCTTAATAGTGCTTAGGGGGTGAAGTGTGCCCTCCTCCCTCCTCCCTTTGAGCTCAGATGTTTTTCTAATCATCTCGTGCTCGCAGCTCAGCTACACAGACGCAATATCGTGTCTCGATCTTCATCATTTTTTTTCAGCTCGTTCCGTCTAGACGCTCAAGCACTTTGCATTAAATCTCAACTGAGGTTTGCACTGGATCGTGTCAGCGTTCCCCGTGCGCCCGATTTTGTCCGGGGTTCGCCAGGAAGATCATATCGCGCTATCAACCTTCGGGAACGCTTCTAATCGCCACGCCGAAGTTTAAAAGAAAACTGAACGAATGTTGTGGAGGCGCCAGACCGCGTCATGCTGTGGGAACACTGATAACCGGTGTAGAGAAAAGGCTCCAGATCCTGGACTCGTGTCCCCTGTCCTTCCTGCTCCGTCTGTGCCTGAAATCCAAGCCAAATCAATTACGTTCCCAAATTACAGAACAATAAATAAGCACCGAGTTAAAAGAGTCCGCCGGTGACGAAGATCCCTCGCGACATAGACTCCTCCCTGCTCCCCCTACTGTGTCTGATATGAGATTTTTTTTTTTTCCCCCCTTACACCCTGGATGTAGACGATTCCTYGTCCTTCATGACTCCGGTTTCGGCGCGCTCTATCGTCCGTGACCTCGGGCCTAGCCTTAGGATATGCGATCCGGGATGTAGCAGGCACCCTGCTCCGTCTATGGCGGACCTGGACAGGGAAATATTTATCTCCTGGCTCTCGAATCATCTGAGAGGGAGGGGGAAACACGGACATTCCGTAACCCTCTGCTTTTTTCATTTACAGATAGTGTGTCTCCCATAGGAGTTACACATCCTTGGATAGCACAAGCGTCCAATATATCTTGCAGCTTTCTTTTCTCTTCTTCTTTCCTCTCAATTTCATTGTGAATGAAAGTTTTTTTTTCTTCTTCTTCTTCTTCTTCTTTCCTATAGTATGACATAACGGATTATTGGGAATATTTCACGATAMGCCTGTTTAGATTGAAAGCATGTGTTCCACGGTTCCAGCTGGAGGAGCTCGATGTAAAAGCGAGAGCTCTTTCGGTTCACACACCTGTGGGTGGTGGTGCTGGTGGTGGTGGTGGTGGTGGTGGTGGTGTTTACCCTTTACACTTCCTGGGTCCACACTCTCGAGGCATTATCTGTGTATTGAGAAGTGTTCAAATACTTCCTGCGATCAGCAGATACCGAGAAAGAGAAAACAAAAACGCAGATAAGGCATTGTGCTCTTGTCCGGAGCGGGGCTCGTCCAGTGGCTGCATGGTTGAACATTAACCGCGCGCGCAGAGCTGACTTTCACAAACTTCGGAGAGAGACAGAGTGTGTGTGTGTGTGTGTGTTCTAGTGTCTGATTTTACACGAATTCCTGCTTTAATATACTGATAGAAAGGGACCCGTTTCCTGGAGTGATGCTGACAGTTTCAATCATTTCTCAATCCATCATTCCAGCGTTTAAACGCAAGCGTTTCGTTTAGGATTATGCGGCACGGTGTAACCCTAACCCCTAACACGCACTCCTTAGCAAGTAAACCCTCCCAACTAAAATTTCCTCATGTTATCCGAGGCCAAGGCAGGAGCAATGTCCTCTTTCGACTTAACCCCCGGCGAAAAAAATCCTGAGTAACCTGAGCTGCGGTGCATGTTATCAGCTGTGTACACAAGCGCTGCACATTATTATTACATTTCTTCCTGCTTTCAGGGCTTCGCAGTTGGAACGGGGATCATGATTGATAGTCCGGTGCCGTAATCTTAACTGGAACGGAAACCAGGAACGGCGAGCAGCTGATGTAATGCGATGTGATGTAATGTCATAATCAACGCTGGCGAGTCGAGTCCAGATAAACACCCAGGATCCTTCAGATAAGCGCGCTGCCGGTATCGTAGCCGCTCGAACGGGAAGACGGAGAGAGGCGGAGAATATCAGGAGGCGCTCCGGGCCGAGGTTCGGCTCGATGATGTCAGTGCCAGCGTTTTTTGGTGAAGGACCTGCAATCGTGAAAACGATTTACAGCACGTGAACCGTAGATAGCTAAAATGATTTCCTCTGACCACGGACTTCCTCGCGAGATTGATTTTAGTCAGGTGTGCTGGAACAACTCAATGCATCATTCCCCTCACCAGCTTTACACTCTCTCAGTCTTACACTCATCACCATACGGACTCTTTTTTTTTTTCTGTGGCTGGAGACGTTAGCTAAATAAAACCCGCGTCACGCTTCAACCCGGCTGCCTCAGTACTGGCGAGCTGAACAGCAAGCAGACAATAAGCGCTAGATCCTAATCATGTGTTAGTAACAGAAATAATAGCCGACTGCTTACTGATTAACGCCGGTGGTTTCTCTTTCTACAGGGATATTAGACAATCCGATTTGAAGTCAATCATTGACTCTACAAGCTTGAACGAAACCAATGGTTCCAGGCGAGTGATGAGAGCCGTACTGTGTGTTGTTTTTGSTCTGCTTTTGATCTGCCATGTTTTGACCCCCTAATTAGGTTTATATTAAGCTTTAGGCCAAAACACAGTATTGGTGCTGATTTATTTAGTTATTTTTAATATTATCCATATAATACAGAAAATGTGTGTGGCCAAGAAGCAACTTCTGAAGTTGGAAGTGACCGATCTCGCTTCCCTAAAAATTTCAAGTTGCTAAGCCATTTTTGCGCCCCAAAAACTCTCACTTCAAATAATAATAATAATAATATTTAAAAATGCTAATTATTATTAATAGTATATTTATATAGTATATTTAGCATTGATATTAAAATTGTGTAAGCTTCTGGAAGCATATGACCTAAGCATAAAAAATGTTGCATGAATTAAAGCATAATGCAAAATTAAGGATTTTTTCCCCCCAATTTATTAACAACAGTGGTTTTGTTTAAATGCTCCAAATTAGACACGTGGCCATAAAACATAGAAAACTATATATATATATATATATATATATATATTTTTTTTTTTTTTAAATTTTTTTTTTCAGTTACAATTGCTTTTTGGAATCTGCCCAATAATTATTGTTAACCTATAAACCATTAAAAATTCAGGGCTACCTCGGTAAGAGATGCATATGAGGCGGTTTTCCGTAACGACAGAAAATCTGTAGTGTCCGTAACCATGTCAAATTCATTTTGCAATATCTTAGAAATTTAGCATTTTAGAATAACACACTCTTTCAAGTTTACGTCTTTTCATGTGAAATCTAAACTGGCTGACAATTAAGATCGTTGAATGAGTTGAATTCAAAAGGTTACGGACACTACATAAAAGGGCATGAAACTGTATTTAGCAAATGTGGTTTTTTTTTAGCTGATAAAAATATAAATGTGTATGTACATTCACAAAAAACAAAACTGAAGAAGCATGGATCAGGCGATTAAATTATGAGTATTATGGAAAATGGTGTTATATGATCCTATTTGAAAAATCACTTTTTCGCCTAGGTGAGACATGTTTTTTTGCCTGTTTAAATTTTCCCCATAGTCCTCTGATTCGATCCTGGGTTAGTTACACATGCCTGCAGGTTCTATTTCCTTTTGTAAATCGCTTAACCATGTACCATCATTTTAACCCACGCACAGTGGCACTGAAAGGCACTCCAGGATTTGTCACATGACACAGGCCATTTTTGGAAACGCGTGTGATTCAGTGCTCTGTGTTTGACTAAGCGAACTTTCCGAGATAGCCGTGTCTGGCTTTAATTGTAAATACAAGATATGAAACCACTCTAAGTTAAGTGGCGCTGATAAGTGTGTGTTTTAASGATAAGGTATGATCTGCACGCCCTCACATGTTATTATAATATTATTGGAAATAAAACACTACTAGTTGCGTGATATACTGGCGTCTATGAACCGACACTCGGTTATATGTATGTTATAGCACATAATGAACATTTTGCAAATAATAATAATAATAATAATAATAGAAGCCATGCATGCATGTAGTTTAAATTATCCTTTATTTAATATAAAACAACACAATAAACAAATAAATTAGATATTTCTAAAATAATTCTCTCCAGGGAAAAAGAACATTGTTGATTGCTATATCTTTTTCTTTTATATGGAGTACATAAATGGAATGTCATGCAGTTTATTTTTTTTTCTTTCTTGCTTTCTTCATCCTTTAAGGCCACGTAAAGGGATGTGAATTTTTTATTTTTTTTGCTCGAGCCCCCTGGTATAAAAAAAAGCTTTTTTATAAGCCCCGCATATAAAAAAAAAAAAAAAGAGAGAGGACTGGCTGGTCGACTCATTTGGATGCGCACACGGAGGGGCCGAATGTTTCCCCGAGGGATTCGGAGGAGCATCGCTGGCTGGGCATTAAAAGCAGCGAGTAAATTAACTTGAGAAAGCTGTCTTATCAGCTTGCGGGTGAGGCCTCGCATTCCCTGAAGAACACTGCGGAGTTTGCTCAGAAAAGGCCACCATTAGCATTTGTATATTAAAAAGATAGTGGATGGGCAGCTGGATCCATTACCATAATAAGGGGGCCAGCTCATTTGCACGCAGCCTCAAATCACCCCCAAATCACCCGGTCCTGTGGTCACACCCATTACATCTGCATGGACCTATTGTCCAACTTGGCCTGCGCTTGGACCCTGCAAACAAACTGTGCTAGGTAAAAGGTTACAATGGAGGATTCACCCATTTTAAATCAATCAGCGGCCTCAGGGGTTTTGTGGTTTTCACATTCAATCCAGTCTCGGCTATTTTGACGGTCCCAGTATAAACCCGACTGAACCGTCCCGATCCGCTTCGCCTGCGACGAAATGCGACGCGATGCCCAAACTCTTCACTCGACACCTTAACTTCATATGCTTTGGAATAATTTATAGAAGGTAATCGTCTTATTCGATGATATGTACATAAAATATTTTCACAGGAAATCAGAATTCAGGCACATCGCTGCCACTGCAGCAACTTCACCCACGCGAGATCCTGAGATTTTTAAGACAAATCTTTAAATAGGAAAAAAAAAAAAAGTATAATAATCTTTATATAGAGAGAATTTTGTATTCAACAATGCAAATCAACTTTTATATCAAAATAAATGTTCTCTTTAAAAAAAGAAAAGAACAAAAAAAGAAAAAGAGAAAAATTCCATCTGGTTGATACAGCACACTTCTATGCAGTTTCGATGCTGCTCAGATACTGTACACATAATAAGCAGCATTCATTCTTCATTACACAAGAAAACCGAGACTTCTTTACCAGCCGCTCCAGTCCTAACTGTATTAGAAACCTGAATATTTGAGGCAGCCATGTTTGTCACCAGGTTTTCCTAGTGCCAAGCATTACGGTGTTAATGTTCTTTTCGCGCAGAGCAATCGTGGGCCAAAGTCCGCTCCTCGTGTGACTGCTTTGTGCCGCAGTCCGCGTGAGTGTTTTTTTAAATGGTATCCATAAACTGGAGTCCTCATCCGGTCGAGCCCTTATCGTATAATCGTCTTCATGTCTAGGCGAGAGCGTACGTCGTGGTAACCGAGCAGGCACGGATCGATGGGCAAGACATCGTGGGTAAACACTGAATCGTTGTCTGAAGAGCATGAGCTGGAAGTGTCCTCGCACGACGGGGAGTACTGCTCGAAAGGGGTCGACAAGTCCAGGTACTGCGAAAGGAAATGAGAATTAACAAGGATTGTAACGAGACGGCGCACGTTGAATCCCGCACCGTATATAGGAACCTCGTTCAGGGTATTTACCTCATCCGAAATAGACAGCAGCACTCTGTCCAGCTCTTCCACCAGCTGCTTGAAGGTCGGCCTTTGCGTAGGAACTGCGTGCCAGCACTCTCTCATCATCATGTAGCTGGAGGGAAGTAAACAATAGAATAATGAACCAGTCAATTTTCGCATTAAAATGCTTGTACGAACCTAGAAAAGAATGGTAATGATAATGATGACGGCAACGGCGCTTACAGTTCGTGCGTGCAGTTGGAGGGTTTGTCCATTCGGTGGCCTTCTTTCAACAGCTTGAAAAGCTCCTCCACTGGGATCCCAGGGTACGGAGAGCCTCCCAACGTGAAAATCTCCCACATCAGGACTCCAAAAGACCAACTGCCGAAGCAAAAGATACAGTAGATCAGCTTTAAAAGATTTAAAAGGTGTCCCGGTGGGCGCTTCTATATTAATTAAACTGAGGTACGGCCAGGACCGGGCATTCCTGATCGGATTGTTTGGCACAGATGCAAAAACTTAGACTTACACATCACTCTGGTGTGTGTAGATTCGGTCGAACAAGGCCTCTGGTGCCATCCACTTTACTGGCAGGCGTCCCTAAAATCAGACACGAAGGCAGTTGAGCATGGCTCGAGACGATTACAGAACAGCACAAGCCAAAAGTTTTCCTTTTGATCCATAAAAAAAACATGGTTGTCCACCCTTTCACTAATCCTCCCCGGACTATCCAATTATCCCCCATTAAAGTGCCCGCCAATCAGCAGGGACGCGGCAAACATCTGTCTTTAAAGGCGCTGCGAGCGCAGCAGACATGTCAGATCTATACATTAACCGGGGTCAGAATTTCAAGAATTTTGCTTTTTGAGGGCAACAAAGCGAACTTCATTTCAGCTGCTTACGTTTGTGGTTTTCTTGTAGTAATCGATCTGATGCACTCCTCTCGCCAGGCCAAAATCTGCAATCTTCATGACGTTATCTTCTGTGACAAGAACGTTCCTTGCTGCTAGGTCTCGGTGAATGCACTGTCGAGGAAGAGGAAAAGGCAGGACACGGATCAGTGATCGCGCTATTTCTGTGCGTTCAGTATACGCTCCAAAAACAAGCCTGGCTTTATATAGATGTGGGCATTTGCAGGAAAAACACCACCGGACTGTTTGCTCAAATGAACTCATATTATTACGTGTATTTCGGTTTTAATTTTAAATAGAAGCGGCGTTTGGGGACCAAAAAAAAAAATGGGGGACGAAAAAGCCCCTGGTTTGCGGCCCTTAATGGAAGGGTTTCAGACAGCTGCATTCTTAGCAGGCCACAAAGACCTAGTAATATGATCTTGAGCACAGGCGGATCTGTGCGCCTGCATGCTAACAGATTTATGGCAGTGCTAAAAAGGACAAAGCCCACAGAGACAGGACAGACGCAGCGGTAAACACAGCACACCACCACTCCAGTGAGGAATGCCTGGCATCGTGTGTCGGACAAAGGGACGTGTTGATAAGACACGGGGGTAGAGGTCAGGGGTTAGGGGGTGGTGTAAAGGTTTCAAAAGACAAACAACTCACCCTATTAGAAGCCAGGTACTCCATGCCTCGTGCCACTTGGTAGGCGCAAGAGAGCAGGTCCTTGAACGTGAGCTGCTCTTCAGGGACCTTGGCCATGTTGAAGGTGTAGTCCATTCCGGGAGGACGGCGTGCTCGTAGGTACTCRCGCAAGCTACCTTTAGAAGCGTACTCAACCAGGACGTAGAGTGGACCTACAAAACCAAGTAAAATTTTTCAAAAGTTCAAGAAGTTTAGTGTGAATCAATGAAGTTTTGAGTGAATGAAGAGTTGGACATATGGCATGTCTAGGTTGGAATCTTCATCAGATCCTTTTGACTTGAACTGACCTTCCTGAGTACAAACTCCAAGAAGATTTATGATGTTCTTGTGCTTGTCCATGCCCTTCATAAGCTCCATTTCGGAGATGAGGTCAGCCAAGTCTTTGTCCGTGCCATCATCTGGAAAAAAAAAAWGATCAACCGATGCTTACGTCAGCTCACATCACCGTGTATATGGTATATATATCTAATCAAGCATTTTAGGAATACCTACCTTTCAGCATTTTGATGGCCACGGTKRTTACTTGATCTGCAYTATCCTTGTTTATCCCATAAGCCTCCGCTCTCACCACCTGACCGAAGCATCCCTCTCCGAGAGGTTTCCCTAAAGTCAGACTAGGTAATAATACACCACTGTCAGTACATCATCAAAGTTTTATGGCAGGACGATCAAAACGCATTATGTCACTTGGCACGTACTTCTCTCTCGGGAACTCCCAGTCAGGATCGTAGGGAAGCTCGAACTCCATGACTCCGGCTAACATCGGCGAGCAGCTGGACGAAAGACGCGCCACTCTCATTAGAGAGGCGCTGGACTTCCCGGAGGAGTTCGACTCGACGGAGTACTGCGTTTCCAAGATATGCAGAATTAGTGTAAATGTATTCAAAATAAACACGCATTAATGAGATGTCCTAGTGAGTTACTCTCTCACCTGTCTGCGAAGAGGAAATTTGGAAAGTTTCTGCACAGGGAGGGTATCAAAGTGTTCCCGGCTGGGGTGGATCTGCATTCGGCACAAAACCACGATCGCGATGGCCATCACCAACGCTAGGAAGCCTGAGGCGTATATGATGATGTCGGTATACTTGGTCTCCGTAGACTCCACCTCTTTGGTCACTTCTTCCTCTGTTTGAACAGATGGACAGGTGTTAATATCTATAAGAATGATAAAGTACAAAGATAAAAGTCTAAAATGCTGGTTAAAGATTGTAACATACCAGATAGGACCGTGAGCCATGCAGACTGGTGCGAGAAACCGATAGAGTTTCCAGCCAAACAGGTGTACTCTCCAGCATCCTCCATGGTGATATTCGTCAGATACAGGACCTCCACCTCGGACATGTTCAAGCTGCCTGTCTGTAAAGGGAAACCAAAATCTGAATGGAAATGCAGCCATGCATGTTAACTTGGGAACACTAATTGACGAAACGGGTCGGTTTCCAACCAAGCTATTTCAAACCATACCTTGACGATCTTGACGTAAGGGATGCCATCGGGTCCGTACCGGCTGCCGTTCATCTCGATGTGCTTCAGCCACTGAATGTGCGGCTGCGCGTCACTGTAGACCTTACAATGGAACTGGGCGTCCCCGCCGACCACGGCTGTTGTGTTGGTTGGTAGTCCGGCTTGTAAAATGGGTCTGTGAGGAGAGCGTTCTGAAAGGGAAACATTTAGAAAAATTGCTCAGAATGGGCCAAATGACCATGTAGAAATTTCCCCCAAACCTTGCTTTAGCCCATCAATTGTTAAACCTGTTAATTGCACATCCTAATCAGATCCAAAAAAAAAGGGCAATAGATAAGKACTGCTTCAAAAAAAGGAAGAAAAAAAAAGTGCACTAATTGGTTCCATTAGGGAATCCCGGAGCCAAGCCTGTACACTGGGATGCTTTGAAGTCATCAAGCCTTCCCTTGACGGAGACAGCGGTTGTCCCGACACTGAACTGTCGCAGGTCAGATAGAAACCTCGTCTGGATGCCTGGCCAACTGCTCGTCCGGCAACACAAGCTAACACTGACCCTCCTATTGTGCAAGTAGTTGTTGCCCTTTTCCAGGATAGCCCTGAACGAACCCTGTGGCGGACAAACTTGCCCTGTGGTTATATCTGAGGTGCGATTGGTGCCTGTCTCACTGTGAGACACTGCCGAGCTGCCAGAACYGCGGCTCCCCAGTCTAATACTTATTACCCCTGACAGGCGCTGAGAGGAGGCCAGCTCCAGCCACTCCGCATGGAGCCAGACCACTGTCTACTGTAAGCTACTGAGAGCCGTCTTACCCAACACATCGAGGAGGTAGCTGTGAGTGATGGAGCCGTATTTGTTCTCCACCACACAAGTGTAGTTCCCACGGTCCGAGGGCACCACGCTCTCCATGACCAAGCTCCAGTGCTGATGCCGCAACTGTGGGGACGAATTAGACAAATATAAGCATCAGACAGATTATTCCATGAGCAAMTGTTCACGGACKGCTTTACTTTTCACAACGTTCTCACCTTGATCCCTCCAATCCTGTGCTCTCCTCTGAATTCCCTGCCATTCTTCATCCAGCGGATTGTAGGCAGAGGGCTTCCTGTAGCCGGGCACCGGAATTTGACCGTGTTTCCGGCTGGGACAGCATAAAGCTTTTTCTCCATTCTCTGAACATGAGTCCAGTATGGACCTGAAGAACCAGAAGTTGGATCGTTAAACCCAATGTCTCATTTTCTTGATGGAAACATTATTGAGTTTTAATTTGAGTTCCACGCACCTCTGGAGAAGTAGACTTGATCGTTTTCTGTCTCTGTCACCGAGTCTTCTTGACCAGCATCCTCATCATCATCACCAGATCCCATCGCATCTGCAAAGTTGAAAAATAAACGAATGTAACTAAACCTTGTAACTAAACCTTACTATTATTAGAAAGTGTTTCCTTTTGTGTTATACGTCTGAACGTGCCTGTTACTGTGATGGTGAAGTTCCGCAGAGCCTCTCTGGAGCCACGGATCGTACACGTGTATACCCCCGAGTCCTCGTAGGTCGCGTCTGTAATCTCCAAGACTCCTGCTCTGATCTGGATACGAGCGCTATGTTGCACTCGRGTATCTCCTTTGTACCAGTGAATCGGTCCTGGGCGGTTTGTRTCACAGCGCAGTTTGAGAACATCACCCGGTTCGAGCAGGAGGTGTTCCGACGATTCTTCGCTCTGCTCCTCGGAAACTTCTAAAGAATA
>QMIH01000953.1:0-15728 GCA_003987875.1 Clarias batrachus
TCTCAGAGTGCTTATAAAGCTGGGGAATTATCAGTGATCAGGTTCAGGTGTGCGCTAGTGACAGGTAGGTGTGCAGGAAGAAGAGCTGGAGTGAAGTCTTAGCCTTTGGATGTACTAGGTTGATCCAGCTGGTTCGTGACAGGCTGGGCAGTGTACTTCGCATTATCTTAATTGTAATTTATGATAGTGTTTGTTTCTCATCAAATGATTTAGATCCTGCAATAATATAAACCTGCAGAACATTTTTATTTAAACGCACAGCAGATGCTACAAGAATGATGTTGATTTCCGTGTCCACCTGAATTCACTCTCTCTCTCTATTATCATGCAGGTAGTGGACATTAGAAGATGGTAAATTGTGGATATGAAGTGATGTACATGCTCAATAGCACTACTCAAACTGTGTGTGTGTAATTGTAATTATATTGGTAATAATAGGTCAAAAATTTGGCAAGAAGTCATCATTATAACACACCATGAAACCATCTGCACCAGCCTGGTTCGGTCACATGGATTCCTGCTTTTGGTGTGAATGTCTGAAGCTCCCATCTGTGTGCCTCGCTTCAACTGAGTTACATCAGACCGAGCTTTTTTTTCCCAGATTGTGTGCAGAATTGTAGCAGTGAATGAAAAACTCGAACCAGCCTGTCTGGTATCAACAATCAGGCCACAGCCAGAATCACTGACTGATTTTCCCAGTCCAGTGTTTGATGTTAACTTTAGTAAAAGCTTGTATCTGCAGGATTTTATGCACTGCACTGCTGCCAGTCAATGGGCTAATTAGAAAAATGCATAAATGAGTAGGTCTACTGGTGTTACTAATAAAGTGTTCAGTAAGTCAGTATTTCACGTTGAAAGTAAATATTGAACCAAGATTAATGTGTCATTGTGTCTCTGCAGGTTGTTTCAGTGTGATCTCTCAGGTGAAGCCTGTGCTGCTCTGGCCTCAGCTCTCATATTAAACCCCTCGCATGTGAAAGAACTGCATCTGTCTGAGAATAATCTAGGAGACTCAGGAGTGAAGCATCTCTCTGCTCTACTGGAGAATCCTCACTGTAAACTGGAGGCACTGAGGTAAGATCATCTCACGTGACCTCCTCCTCTTCCATAAGACATATTCTCTAATACGGAGACTGATGCTCTAGTTTTATCTTCATCGCCAATGTCCTGAGAAAGACGTTTGTCACTTAAACTTAATTTTTTCTTTTACATCACACCAAATGTTAACACACCAAATAATTTTTACTATTTACACATCTGTTGATACTATAAAATAATAATAATAATAATAATAATAATAATAATAATAATAATAATAATAATGTGAACATTCACAATCTGGGTTTAATAAAGTAGGTGAACCTCATAAAGATGCAAGGTCTGCTTACTAAAAAGCTTTATAAATAAAGAAAAGTAAAATATTCTAAAGAACTGTGTGTTAATCACTCTTCAATAAGAAAGTGTTTAGAAACTGAGGGATTTCTGTGCTGTTCCTCTCCGATTCTGAAGATTAAGGGAGACGAGCAAAAGACCTCCCAAAAGTCTCGTTAATCTTTCCACTAATAGATAATATTAAAGAAAAAATGGAAAACCACCACAGAGGAAACTGCTAAACTCACCAAATCAGTGCTGCTGGTCTCGTTTTACAAATAATTAAAAATATATAGATATATTGCCCTGAAAACGCCCTGAATGGGAATCCTAAATTTAGGATTTGTCCTCATTTTGGCAAATTATTATTCTATTACACACATATCAAAATGCTTAATATGGAATCCACTATATATTTGTGTGTTAAAAAGTGTGATACGCAGCCACCAGACGTGCAGAGACTGAAAAATAGCTATATGCTACAGGGGCACTAAATACACATATCATAACAATAAATGATACAATTTTGCACACAGTCTACAGTCACTTTACTCAATACATGTCACACATACTAGTGTGTTTGGACAATACATTGCGCGCATTTATTCCAATTCTTATTGTTATTGTTTTTTTTTTTGTTGTTTTTTAAAATCTGCACAGTCTGGAGTCGCCGCAATTACATTTCACTCCTGTTGTACTCTGTATTACATGTATGTGACAAATAAAATCTGGAATCTGGAATCTTAGCCAGTATTCTTGCTTCATTCTGTCAGGAAAGATCAGGGACTTGAATGGTGTTAAATGTTTTCGACGGGTTTTTGGAGAATGTTGAAGTCAAGGAAAGGAGGTTTGCACGCTGTTGCTTCCACTGCAGTCACTCCAGCTGGATTAAACGACGAGTCTTATATATTATAAACAATAATATATTTCTTATTAAAACCGAACCAACATATCATTGATAATAAATTGCAGATTTAAATAACCACAAACACTCACTCATCGTCTATACCGCTTTATCCTTTATTCAGGGTTGCAGGGGCCTGGAGCCTATCCCAGCAGCCTTAGGGCACAAGGTGGGGTACACCCTGGACAGGGTGCCAATCCATCACAAGGCACACACAGACACTCACATACTACAGGCAATTTGGAAACGCCAGTTAGCCTAATCTGCAGATCTTTGGGAGGAAACCAAAATACCTGTAGGAAACCCACCAAGCATGGGGAGAACATGCAAGCAGAGACAGGATTATACTTGGCAGGAACTGAACCCGGACCCTGGCGGTGCCAGGCGACTTTGCTAACCACTACACCACTGTGCCGCCCAACCACAAACACATGGTTTTGTGACAAATCTGTAGGAAGTGGAGTTATAGCTTTTTGTGAAATGACACAAAATTCACACTGATATAACCCAAACAATTTTGCCAAAAGATTTAGCAATTTCTGCTTTTTAACACCTTCGTGACTCAATGAAAAACATTTCCTATTTCAGTAGTTTTCAGTACTTTTTGTTCTTCATTAAAAAAAAAAACTGAAGCTATCTAATTTTGCTATCAAACTGTTCAGATATTCCTAAAAACTCACTAGTCCCTATCACTGACCAAAATATTTAATGCACAATGTGATGTGTATAAAAGTTTACTGTGTGTCACTGTGTTTCCCTCTGCAGGTTGTGTCAGTGTGGCGTCTCAGATGAAGGCTGTGCTGCTCTGGCTTCAGCTCTGAGATCAAACCCCTCACACCTGAGAGCACTGGAGCTGGTGAAGAATAAAATAGAAGACTCAGGAAGGAATCTGCTCACTGCGCTACGGGACGATGAGGGTTACAAACTACAAGACCTGAGGTGAGTCATGATCTTTCATAAAAATAAAAAAAAATCAACCTTAAAGCATTCATTTGTTTGTTTCTCTTTTAGTTTCTATTACTATTTAATAATTATTGTTTCTGAAAAATGCTGTTTCCTGTGTAAATATCTGCTGATGGTCTTGTTAGTAACTTGTGCGCTGATGTTAATGAGTGAAAAAATGTTCAATTATAGTTTAGAAACTTGAATTAATAATGTTTCCCCTGGATCATGAAGTTTTTTAAAATTTTTTTTATATTTAGGCTGCAGTGAACTTGTGTGTGTGTGTGTGTGAAGAAGACTCATGTTCCTGCATTTCCATGTTGAGAATTATACGCTGCTCATAGGCCAGTTAATGTGAATCTTGTCCAAAAACGTCAACATCCTATCTTCACTATGAATATCATTAAGGCTGAATATCACCTTTTTCCTCGTCTAGTTATATGTTTTTCCAGTGTAATGGTCTAATTTGTCGCATGTATTTGTATGTTTTTTTTCTCATCTATTTGTATGTTTTTCCAGTGTAATGGTATGTTTTTTGCATGTGTTTCAATTTTAAAACTATGGATAAAAATGTATGCTATTCAATTTTTTTTTAGATGCACTGTATTTCAAATGTTACACACATTGTTCACATGCGTACTTTAATTCTTTGCCCATGTATGAGACACTCTTATTCTTGAACAATTCATTCACAGTACATAAGTGTAAGTTGACATTATTCTTAAGGCTACATGTTTTTAAATAGTTGGGGTTTCTATGTAACCCATTGCATTAAGCTGTTAAACTTTATCTGTTTTGCTGGAGAATAAGCAAACTGGAAATAAACACTTAACTATAAATTACATTAAGCACTTTATTTACAAATTAATAAAATACATGTATGTATTGGTGGTGCAAGAAGGCAGAGGATCAAGGGTCCGTCCTCTCTACAACAATCTACAACAGGGGAGAAATAAAGACATGATGTTAATGTAAGTGTCCAGTAATAAAGACTTCATGATGTTACTATGCAGTTTGACACACACACAACATCATACAATTTGTCTGAAGAGACAGACGTGTGTGTCCCTGTCCCCTTATTAAGACGTGCTCAGTGGTGTTCCTGAAAAGAGGGGTGAATACTTCCGAGCGCTCAACTTCTGCTCAGGATAGAAAGCTGGTGTAGAAATCAGCTGATACACAGGATGTTGATTTACATACAGTTCACTGTGAGAAGGAAAACACACAAGTACACATATTATAAATAGTATAAACACATATTTAATGACTTTATAACATAATAGATAGAATCTGAACAAAAGCCCCTTTTCTTGACTGTTACATACATTGTGTAAGCACATTGCTAACTATTCAGAAGATCTCTAGCTATGATAATACCACTACATTATACAGCAGTCTACATTATATGTCACTACAGTAACACTGATGAGCTCCAATAAACTGCATACAACAATTCATTAACCATCTGTAACATTACACATAACAGGAGCAGCTAAGAATTAGCTCAGGGATAATTAATAATAAAAAAAAATTAATAAATTTTATCTATAAGCGCCTTTCATAACACTCAAGGACACTGTACAAAAAACAATCAACGATACAAATAGGAAATACAAGCAACCAAACGACACAAAAACACGCATGTACAAAAGAAAACAGTGAATTTAAGGAGAGTAAGCTTTAGTAAATAGATGGGTTTTTAGTCTGGTTTTAAGGAGAGAGAGAGAGAGAGAATCTAAATTACGGATGTCAGGTGGAAAGGAGTTCCACAGAATGGGTGCAGAGTGACTGAATGCTCTACTCCCCATAGTACTGAGACAGGCAGGGGGTACAGCCAAGCGAATGGAAGCAGATGATCTAAGAGAACGAGACGAAGTGACAATTTGTAGTAGATCTAGTAGATAAGGAGGGGCAAGATTATGGATTACCTTGAAAGTGAGCAAAATTATTTTAAATTCAATTCTGTATTTTATGGGGAGCCAGTGGAGTTGCTGCAGAACAGGGGTGATATGATGGAAAGAAGGGGTTTTGGTAATGATGCGAGCTCCTGAGTGTAGGACAAGTTGTAGCTTATGGAGGGATTTCTGGGGAAGACCAAAGAGAAGAGAATTGCAGTAGTCTATACGAGAGGACACCAAACTGAAGAGAAGTACAATTGGTGGGGAGAGAGGGACGAAGACGATTAATATTGCGCAGATGGAAGTAGGCAGAGCGAGTAATATTGTTAATGTGAGATTGGAATGATAATCAGCTATCGAGGGTGACACCCAAACTCTTAACTTGATGGGATGGAGAAACTGATGAACTGTCAATTGTAAGGGTAAAACTGTTGACTTTAGATAGTAAGGATTTGGTGCCGATGAGAAGGATTTCTGTTTTATCCATATTAAGGAAATTGTGGCTAAACCAAGACTTTATTTCATAAAGGCAGTTAGTAAAGGAGGAGGGTGGAAGTGAGGAATTAGGATGGCAAGAGAGATAGAGCTGGGTGTCATCAGCAAAACAGTGAAAATGGATATTAAATTTATGAAAGATATTACCAAGTGGGAGAAGATAAATGATGAAAAGAAGGGGCCCCAGGACAGAACCCTGGGGAWCACCGGTAGTAACAGGGGAAGGCTGAGAACAGAATGATTTGAGATGTATAAACTGAGAGCGGCCAGAGAGATAAGAGTAAAACCAGTCAAGAGGTGTGTGAGAAATGCCAATAGACGACAGTCTGGTGAGAAGAATGGTGTGAGAGATGATATCAAAGGCTGCAGTCAAATCAAGAAGAATAAGAATTGTAAGTAGACCAGAGTCAGCAGCCATAAGGAGGTCATTAGTGATTTTAATAAGGGCACTTTCAGTACTGTGAAGGGGACGAAAGCCAGATGATAAGTGGGAGTGAAGTTGAGCAGCAACAGTTTTTTCGAGTATTTTTGAGATAAAGGGAAGGTTAGAAATTGGGCGAAGATTATTGTAACCATTAGGATCTAAACCAGGTTTTTTAAGGATGAGAGTAACAGCAGCAGTTTTAAAAAGTGACGGTATGGAGAGAGAAGAGTGAATAATGGCAGTTATAAGAGGGAGCAAAGAAGGAAGGCAAGATTTAACCAGGGCTGTAGGTAGAGTGTCCAGCTGACAAGTAGAGGGTTTGGATTTATGAATGAATATTATAATTAACACTAGCTGATAGGCAACAGTTAATAGTCTGCTATCTTTTAGTAAGCATCTCTTTTAGTAAGCTAGCGCTTAGCATAATGATTTGCTTATATAACTTGCTTATAGATCCATATTTGGACAGGTATTTTACACAAACAATGGAGCTAATTGTTTACATCCTGTATATGTGTCCAAATATACTATTATATTAATATATATTAATGAACAAGCTAGTTTTCCTATGCTAAGTGCTAGCGGTTAGTATTGTGATATTAGATTGCTTAGAACTCCATATGTGGATGTATATTACAGAGACGCCATGGAGCTGATGGTTTACATCAGTGTTTAATGGTCTAAACGAGACACTATTCCTATACTTCTGACTTTGATGAAAATTATTTAAAAAATACATAAAAATTATCCATCGTTCAATTCTGACATGTCTATTCATCCGAGAGTACTTCTTACTTTTTATTATTTCAGACATTGTAGAACAAAACTAAAGGCATCAAAACCATGACACAGCAGATGGAATTGTGCAGTGAGCAAAACAAAATGCTAAATTGATGAAACTTTTCTTGGCACTCAACAAGCTTTATATTGTAATATTTAAATGTCAGTGTGGAAAAAAAGAACGGAACCCAATTGAAAAATGAACACATAGTGAAACAGTTGCTGTCAGTCCACTGTCTACATTTATAAAATTTATTACAGCAGTAAAAATATATAGTGTATATAGTTTACTGTATAGTATAGCATAGTATATTATACAACAGTTGGTTTGTTTCAGTAATCTGATTGGATGAGAAGCATTCCATGAGTGCTGATAATAGACAGTAAGAGCACTGGGATGTGTAACTATACGTACGACTCATTCACATTCACAACCAGTCCCAGGAGCGCTTTCAGCGAGAACACACATCTGATAACGGTGTGTTATCTTACACACCACGCTGTCTCTACAGTAATCATCCCACACCACCCCACTCCTCTGCTCCTTGCACTGGCTTCATGTAGCTGCCCGCATCAAATTCAAAACACTGATGCTTGCCTACAAAGCTAAAAATGGCCCAACACCCACTTACCTTTCTGCTCTAATCACACCACGCATAAATGATTATGTGGAGTTGAATTGGTTTAGTCCTGACTTCTAGTTGTGAGTGACAGTAGGGGGGGGGGAACCAGTTGATTATCGATTTCAAAATAAACAGCGATGGAGAGAAAAAGGCCAAAGCTGTCAGGTGCCCCATTTAGAAAAAAGAGAAAAGAAGAGGAGAAACGAGCAAAAGATAAAGGTATGTAACAGCGTTCTCTCTGTATGATTACTGTATTGTGTCAATGAAGTTGTAATGATAATTAGTGTTATAACGTTAGGTTTGTTAGCCGTCTTGCTAGCCTAGTCCTGCAGATGAGGAGCTGGCAGAGCAATGCAACACACTAGGCACCACACTGCACTGTGAAGGGCACTCTGATTTCTGATTTGGACAGTAGAGAGCTTGTGCAGGAAATCAAGAACTTCCCTCCCCTGCCATCAAAAATCCTCCTTGAGCTCATCACTTTTATTCATGAAAAGGATCTATCGGAGATCTACCCCAACTTTTGTACCGCTCGCAGGATTACACTTATTCTGCCAGTGACTGTGGCTCAAGCAAAGAGGAGATTTTCAAAACTGAAGTTGATCAAGTCATATCTGAGATCAACCATGTCTCTCTGGCTCTCTGGGGGGGCGGGGGGGGGAGGTCAATGGGGGAGCAGAGGCGATCTCGCCCAGGGAGTAAATCAGTGTAGAACCGCCACTGGGTCTCACACCTGTTTTAATGTCGACCTGTTATCCCAGAAGCTCAGGTTCTCTCACTCTCTCACCTTTAGTGATGTTGCCCAGAGTGTCTCAGGTTCGAATCCCGTGTGGAGGAAGAAGCCTAGTCCTTCACAACGAGTTCTGAATCCAAGGAGGGTTTGAGATCGTGCAATTACATCATGGGTGATAAACTGAAAGCGCTCTTCTTTGAGTATTTTGTTTTGGCTTCTGGTTGCCATGTTAGAGGTACATTACTGCCCCCTAGTGGATGAATGCGAATCAGAAGATTGGCAAGAATTAAACACACAGTCGGCCAAAACATTGGTGCTGATTGGATTATTGTTATGTTATACAGCTGCATCTCAATAAATTAGAATATCATTCTATAATATTGCTTTATTTCAGTAATTCAATAAAAAAAACAAGTCAAATCCATGTTGCAATATCTTAATTTTACATTAATGCATTAATACTTACGTAAAATTGTGGAATTATATAGAATTCCGGGGTTTTTTTTATGTGAAATATAAATTGGCCAAGTTTCATCTAAAAAAAATTTAATTAAGATCATTTAAAGACTTGAGTTCAAAAAAAGTTACAGACACTACATGAAAGGGTGAAAGGGCATGGAATTGTATTTAGTGAAGCTCTTTCTTTTTACCTGATAAAAATATAATTGTGTGCACATATTTACAAAACTTAAGCATAGATCGGGAGATAAGAAGTGTTACGTATTATGAAAAATGATGTTATATGATCCGATCTAAAAATTCTTATTTTCACCTAGGTAAGACACTTTTTATTTATTTTATTCATGTCTATCTTCTCGATAGAAAACTATATACTGGAAAGACAAATTTTGTGACAAAATAATAATAATAGTAGTAAATAATGATAATAATGATAGTAAATAATCAGCTGTTCATAGACAAGCGGTAATGAAAACCAAAAATCTGCAGTGTATATTTGTTTGTGACTAACAATAATTTATGTAGAAAAAAATATATTTTATCTGACACTGACAAGAAAGAATATTGCTGGTTGATATGTAAGAATGGTTAAAGCAAGGCAGATTTAACATATCAGCATATCTTATGAAAATGCAAGCTGTTATGGAGTGTGCTCATGTTTTAAGTTGTCATATGTCCCAGCTCAATTATATTAAGTAAAGCTGAAAATGTTCAAGACATCAAAGCAAGGCGAGCTGCAGCACGACAAGAATGAAGACATCTTAAGAAGAGGCGAAAGCTTTGGAGAGAGGAAATGCTGCAAAGGCCCTTCTTCCAGACATCACTGCAACATCTGAGTAAAAAGAGTCATTTGACATTTGCAAGGTTAATGTTAGCAGCAATGTTCTTCACACCTAAGATATAGTGCATGGTGTAATGTTTAGCAGTTAGTGAGACACAAGACAAGAATATGTTTTCTGCTGATTATGTTAAATATATTTAGAGGAAGTAGAGAGCAGCTTAGTGGAAGCCTGTGCTGGCATTTCTCCTGCGGTGTTGCTATCAGTGTGTGAAGAGTGAGAGAAGAGGGTTGCATTGACAATCCATCACAATGGGCAGTAAATAAAAAAGAAATGAGATAGATGAGTAAACTTTATTTTTGATCCAGTATCAGCAGGAGTGTGCAGAGATTTTCCTAAAGAGATTTCATACTCTCATCATCTATACCGCTTAATTCAGGGTCGCGGGGGGCCTGGAGTCCACAAGCTTACATTCTCCTGTTGGGTGTTTTTGTATTTTACTAAGGTTGAATCCTACATGCCGGATTCTCATGACATAATGATCTCCTCTCTTCTGTTTCTGCCCCATACTTTCCATCTTTTTACTTGCTTCTGAAGTTTGTGCTAATATCTACCCATTCTGCTTTTTCACTTTCTTTTTTGCTTATATTATTATTATTATTATTGTTATTAGCTTAGATGTACTATTTGAACATTTCTTGAACCTCTGCTTCTTATTTATAGAATACTTTTTATATCAGTCCCTCTCATCCCTGCTTTTTGTAGTTGTTTGATCATCTCTTTGCTTTCTGCATTTTCTTATATGACTCAATAATATCTAGTTTTCTTTCCCTGACAGTATTGAAACTATCCTATTGCATGATTCCCCATAATGTGCTGTTGAGATTAGCGAGGCCCTATCCTCAATTGCAATTATTACCTAATCTTTGGCTTCTTCTTTAGTGTAATGTCATACTATGGAACAGGTGATGATTTTATGATTTACAATACATGATATGTGGTAAGCCAGTTTCGTTGTCTACAACCAGATCAGAGTCAGAAAACAGAAACATGTGCACCCACCAGTCTCAAACCAGAAATCATGCGATGCTGTCAATTCGGTCTGATCGTTCCACACACCTGTCTCCACTGTCGCAGCATGGTGGCATAGTGGTTAGCACCGTCACATTGCACCGCCAGGGTCCGGGTTCGATCCTTGGCCAGGCTCGATTCCCGTCTCCGTGTGCATGGAGTTTGCATGTTCTCCCCGTGCTTGGTGGGTTTCCTCCGGGTTCTCCGGTTTCCTTCCACAGTCCAAAGACATGTAGGTTAGGCTAATTGGTGTTCCCAAATTGCCCGGAGTGTGTGTGTGTCTGTTTGCCCTACGATGGATTGGCACCCTGTCCAGGGTGTACCCTGCCATGTGCCCTAAATCTCCTGGGATAGACTCCAGGCCCCCATGAACCTGGATACAGGATTAAGTGGTATAGATGAGTGAGTGATTATCCTGTTAAAATGGCACTTTTTAAGCGGTTTAGCAATGTTAGTGTTGACTTGGCCTCAAAAACTGTTGGTTGTCAACCAAATACGTTGGCTATTTTTTGACTTTTCAGCTGAAGTCAATTGGATTTGTGTTACACTTTTAACAATTGACATTGCCACAGTGAGCTTTAAATAAATACACACACAGAACTATTTATAGGTTTATCCCTGATGATTAGATCAGGCTCTTTGTCACTCATCATAACAGCATAAACGCAACTACAGTCCAACCATTTATCAACACAGGCTCAAACATCTGGGCATTGGTGACTGAATTCCTCTTTTGGAAGAGAAATGCCATGTGTCATGTGGAAGGCCCAGGTTCAAGTCCCATCCAATACGTCAGGGGTGCAGGTCACCTTTACTGCTGGTCCCAAGCCCAGATAAAACTGGCAGGGTTGTGTCAGGAGGTATAAAATAACATCAAGTGAAATAAATATGCTTCAGTTTGTGGTAGTTATTAGGCTGCTACTGTTGAGTTATAGAACAAGGCCCTCAAGATGTACAGTATATATAAACATGTATATGGAGATAAAAGTAAGTTGTACAAGGCACATGAAAAATATTTAAGGTGGTTGTTAGATTTCCTGATGAGTAAATAAAACAATATTCTTCTTTGACTCTGTATTCTTTGTGTTTTTTTGTAACTTACACTCCATCTGTCAGGAAATGATAGTCTGTATTATATTTTATACTCTTTATAACAGGTTTATATCTAAAGCCATCTCTGATTCATGCATTATTATACATTATGCAAGTTATAAGGTCATCAAATACAGACTCCTGGTAATGTACTTTTAACACAACTCAAAACATTTATAAAAGGAGAAATCACAAGTCTTACCATACAGACATTTATTCCTTAAAGGGACATTTGTATATTATGGATGGAAATCACCAGGGCTCTCCTGATACAATATCAATTCTGTAAAAATCACAGTTTTATAAATATCCCTACGAGATATGAATCTTTTTTTAGATTTTGTTACAACAGTTAAAACTTAGCAAATAATTTGATTGTACCACACTGAATGTTAGGCTGTGTTTAGAGATTACAGGGATTATAGTTGAACTATAAATGCACACATACTATACCAACAATAATAATAAGATATTTTAGAGTCAGAGTCATGAATTGCCAGATTGGCAAAATAGTTGTAATACATCACTGAATTTGACCTTATTTCTAATCAATACAGTACCTGACACAAGTTATAATAAATTTAACATTCTGGAACAATACTAGATTTTTATCAAAACTATAAACAACACATGTGGCATTAGGGAATTGTCACAACAAGTTATTGTTTTAAGACACGAATGGTCAGCTGTTCTGGAACAGTTCTTGCAAGAACAGTATCGTGTCAAGTAAATTTGCAAAACCAATCAAGCTCAAGCTCCATAATGAAACTGGCTCTCACAAAGACCTTCCCAGGAAAACAAGACCAAAACGTTGCAAGTTCATTTAGAGTCACCAGCCTCAGAAAATCACAGATTAACAAACAACACCTCAGATTAGAGCCGTTATGAAGCTTTACAGAGCAGAAGTAGCAGATATACATCTCAATATCAACTGTTCAAAGGAGATTATTGGATATCTTTGGATGCCTTCAGTGTTTTACAGTGTAGAAAAAATAAAAATATCAGGTTAGACCATGGTGTGCCCAAACTTTTGACGGAGTGGGAGACGCTTTAATGTGTGACTGTATTATCCTGGTCAATGTTGCAGAAACGATATCAGGACCGCTATGCTGAAGGCACCATGGATGGGATGCCGCTCCATCAGGGGATACTCATGGTGTGCTGCACACTTCTGATCAGACAGTTTACTTAGCGGTGATTAAATGGATGCCGGAAAGACAGAAAGTGGACAACAATTATCTCGTTACACTGTCTGTAAACACAACCATCGTCTGTTGGCTTGGACAGGTGTCCAGTTAATTAGTATGAATAAATTTTAAGTCCTGTTGTATTGACAACAAAACATCCACTTGACAAATTCACGTGTCACAACTTGATATTACAGCACTTGTTTCCTAAGCAATCTTAAATGTGAAAAGCTCCATCCACATTCTCCACAGAGGTATGATTTCTGTCCTGTATGACTCTAAAACCTTTGCACTGGTGCTGTTGGAGATTATTCTGACAAGTAAAACTTTTTCCCACAAGTTTCACAATGGTACGGCTTCTCTCCCATGTGAACGTGCTGGTGCCGTTGAAGGTCAGTCTGACAAATGAAACTCTTCCCACACTGCACACACTGGTACGGCCTCTGCCCTGTGTGCATGCTATGGTGTTGTTTGAGATGACTTTGCTCAGTAAAACTCTTCCCGCACCAGGAGCAGTAATCCGGCCTCTCTCCAGTGTGGATGCGCTCATGCCGCTGAAGATTACTCCGAAAAATAAAACTCTTCCCACATTTTACACTGTGATGCGTTCTCCCTCAAGTACAAATATACAGCTTCTCTCCTGTATGGATGCGCTGGTGCCGCTGGAGATTACTCTGACAAGCAAAACTCTTCCCGCACTGGGAGCAGTAATACGGCCTCTCTCCAGTGTGGATGCGCTCATGCCGCTTCAGATTACTCGGACATATAAAACTCTTTTCACACTGTCCACAGTGATAGGGCTTCTCTCCCGAGTGTATACGCTGGTGTATTCGAAGAGTAAACAGATGAGCAAAGCTCTTTCCACACTGTGCACACGGGTACGGCTTGTCTCCTGTGTGGACGCGCTCATGCTGTTGGAGATTACTTTGCTGAGTAAAACTCTTCCCACACTGCAAGCAACAATACGGCTTCTGTTCGGTGTGGATGCGCTCGTGCTGCTGGAGGTGACGCTGACAAGTAAAACTCTTCCCACACTTTACACAGTGATGCGGTCTCTCTCCTGTGTGGATTCGCTGGTGTATACGGAGAGTAAACAGTTGAGCAAAGCTCTTTCCACACTGCGCACACGGGTACGGCTTGTCTCCTGTGTGGATGCGCTCATGCTGCTGGAGATTACTTTGAAAAGTAAAACTCTTTCCACACTGGGAGCAACAATATGGCTTCTCTTCGGCATGGATGCGCTCGTGCTGCTGGAGGTGACGCTGACAAGTAAAACTCTTCCCACACTTTACACACTGATGCGGTCTCTCTCCTGTGTGGATTCGCTGGTGTACACGGAGAGTAAGCAGTTGAGCAAAACCTTTCCCGCACTGTGAGCAGTTATACAGCTTCTCTCCTGTGTGGACGCGCTGGTGCCGCTGGAGATTACTCTGACAAGCAAAAGTCTTCTCGCAGTGTGAGCAGTGATACGGCTTCTCTCCTGTGTGTATACGCTGGTGTTTTTTGAGACTACCATTTTGGGTAAAAGTCTTCCCACAATCTGAGCAGTGGTACATCTGGAAAACATAAGGATTTGAGATGCTTAAACAGTTTCGATTTTTGCACCTAGAGTACTGTAATACAGCTTAACCACCAGATCCCCATATCTTTAATGAAGCTGAATTTTAGGAATGCAAATACTGCTGGTAAATTTATAGTAATATATGAAGAGAGGAAAACAACCATATAATATGGTAAAAAATGGTTTGTTCAAAAAAAAAAAAAAAAAAGAGTCACACACTCATCGCCTTTTGCTTTAATCACAGCCATTGTTAAATTTCTATAAGCTTACAGTTTGTGATTTTGTGATGCCACAAAATTTATTTCCATCCAATTTTGAATCCTGGCATTGCAATCTCGGAATATGGCTGTGATATCAAGAAAATGTTACGTGATAAGCTGGTCATTCAGTACATTCAGGTTGTCAGCTAACTTTGATTGCCACATAACATGGCGGAGCCAAGATCTGAGCAAGTGAAGTAACGCCAGATCAAATGCATGATGGGTGCATTGCTTCATGAGCTTGCATTCTTACCCTGACGTGTTACATAGCTTTCTACATCTGTACCATATAAATCACTGCAGTAATTATCCAATGGCAGGCTCTTAACGTTTCGCTTAGTTAAATCCAGATGGATGGAACAGAACATCTTGAAAACTTATTTCTAGGTCGACAAGCAGCATTGTTTCCCTTCATGCAATTTTATTGAACAAAGAGGAAAAAAAAAAAAAAAGACAGAATTGTAGCAAAGGATTTAATAACTAATACTGTAGCCTTCTAACTGTGATATTTTTCACACATATGGGTGAGAAATGACATGTAAATGCACAAATATTAAACCTCACACTTAACATTAATTTAGGATTCCTCTTGGCACCGGCTGCTTTAAAAACCAAACTGAAATCAATTCAGCCTGCTTGGCTTTCCACTGACGCAAACAAGATTTGAACGGCTCCCAGATGTACAGTACACGTAAATCTAGCTGGTCTTGTCCACTCAAATGCTCCCTTGCCACTTAAATTAAATTGCACTCACTATCTTCAAAGCAAAGTCGCTGCTTTTCCTTTCCCTACACTCGGTCATATAAATACATGAGACTCAGTATTCACTAACAGGACAGGGTTAATTTCCTTAACAGCAGCAACAACAACCATGCGGAGTACACTTTGTTGAATTTATATTGCTTAAATATTTTTGCTGCTCGGTCTTCTTTACATTGCTTTATGTGTATTTACTTCCTTCTCGCATCGCACATGTATAAATGCACTCTAAACTCGACACCAAACAAACTTGGAAATTATATCAAACACCACCATGCTATTAAAAGTAACTTGTCATTACTCTTTCTTTATAACAGCATAAATTAGAAAAAAATTAAAAATAAATCAAATAAATATTATTAAATAAATTTATTAAATAAATTTATTAAA
>QMIH01000953.1:15805-42333 GCA_003987875.1 Clarias batrachus
TATATATATATAAAAACAACCGGCATTGAGGTTGGCTTTGTCGTCGTGTGCTGAAAATGCGTCTTATGGCAAATTTCTTGCAAAATTTCAGTTCTTAAAAGGTGAAAATGTGTGAAGCAGGGTGTTTGTATGTCAAGGTACCGCTGTATGAGGATCACAGCAGGCCTGACTTCTGGTTCACTAATATAATGTTTCTGAATCAAGCTGTTAATCAAATCATGTGTTCATTATCTAAAGGCATAAACTCTGAGCTCTCATCTGGAGCTTTCTGCTTGTTCTGTCCACTGCTGTAGTGATTAACGAAGTGACCCTACAGAAGCTCTCAGAGTGTTTGAGATGAGAGAGAAATCAGACAGGTGAGTAAAGTTTACCTTTGATCCAGTTTAAACAGGAGTGTGTGTGGAGATTTTCTTTAAGAGCTGTACAGAATCAGGAGACTAGAAGAGAAACCCAGAGACTGATGAGTCCAGAATCTGCAGCTCAGGTGGGAAGATTCACTTTAACTCCGCTTCAGTGATCAGAGCAGAGGACTCTCTCTCTCTCTCTCTCTCTCTCTCTTTAACACAGCGCCGATTCCGCCGTGTCTCTCTTGTAATGACGTCATCAACGACGACGTGAGCCTGGAGTACACTTTGCTGCCTTTTCTTCTTTTGGGTTCATTATAGGCGGCAAACCCGCTCAGAGTTCCCACACTGCCATCTAATGGCGCATAACGAAATTGAAAGAAAAGGAGAGATCAGACACAATGATGCTAAGGTTATTCATTTACAGTGTTGGGAGACGTTACCTTTTAAAGTAACTAATTACATTACAAAATGACTGTCTTCTAAAATAAATCAGTTACATTACTGCGTTACGTTCTTATTTAAAAAAAAAATCACTTTCTGATTAGAGTACTTTTCCATTGCAGAAAATGGAAACTCCTTTGTGTTTCCTCGCGCATGTTGTTTTAGTCATGATTGATTGATTGATTGCGTTTATTTAGTAAAAGTCAATGTAAATACAACATACAAACATACATTATATATACATAAAAATTTACTTGGATAACACAAGAAAGTGAAAACACTTATTTCCATTGTGGTCCAGTAATAAATCGGTCAAACGACAAAATATTAAGAAAAAACTGACATAATGTAACCTGTATCAAATCAAATGAAAATTAACCACAAAAAGAAACAAAAATAATGTGTATACACATTATGCTCGAAGAGCATATAGTGTGTTAAATTATGACAAATAAATTTGGACAATAAGAGGAATAAATAAGTCATGTAAATAGGTGTATCATAAGGACATAACATTTGACTAAAACAATTCATGATACAATAAAAGATACAATAGTCATCACTCAGTGAAGTTTGGTCCATAACATATTAACTACTAATACCCCGAGTTCACCTACGCGGCTTCGCCATCATGATTCACCGCCAGTTTCGGCGCTGTGATCAGGTTTCCATCTTTCCGCGTGTCGGTCCTCACATAGTCAAACCGCATCGGTGAGACAGGGGTAGAGTATAACCCAGACAGATCGGTGTGCCACGCGAATTGTACCGCTGCTCACAACTCATAGCACAACACCATGCAGGAAAAAAAAAAAAAAACACAGCACCAAGAAAGTTCCACGACTGAGAGTAAAACAAACACTGGTTAACATTACCCGATGTAAAACGAGCAGCACATAATGAGCGAACACATACCTGACAGAAGGTAGACAGTCTATCACTCAGCCAGGCGTCTGTCTGCCATCCCGCGCACTGAAGGAACAGAAATCACCGCCGTTTAATTTACATGCCCACATTAGCCGCACAGCTAACAACACCAACCACACACCGTCTGCCCACGCGCACTACGCAAGGGGGCGGGCCCAGTCGTGACGCACACGGGATCGAAGCGCTTCATCGGAGACGCTTCTGATAGGCTGTCGGGGCGGACAAATCACCCGCCTATAGGCCAACGAAAATAAATAAATAAATAAATAAATAAATAAAAGCTTTGTCACTCACACTGCCACATTATGAAGGATCAAAATGGGGATGGCTCTACCTCACAACCCTTCTTGGCTACATTTAGCAGCTGATACCACCTCACATGGCCTGCTCCTCCATAAGACATATTTTGTACTAGTGAGACGGATATGGAGTTCTACTTTTATCTTTCAACAGTTTCATCTAACTTTACTAATTTTGGCATTTTTTTTCATTGACACGCAAGGCTCTCTATAATAAAATGTTTAATTTGAAATCCAATACATCATTAACTAAAGCATGTTACACGGCCACCATCCGTGGCAAACATGCAATCTTCTTGTCTCCTTCTGTCACATATACAGGGAGTGAAGATACTTTCTGTGCTGCTGTGAATGGTTTAATGTGTTCAAAAGGTTTTTGAACAAGCAAATGAATGGAGACTGTTGAAGCCAAGAAAATGAGGTTAGTCCCATTGCAGTCACTCCAGCTGTATTGCTTAACATTCACAATACATTCTGTGAAATAGGACAGGATTTGGTTATTGTTTAAACATCATGTTACACTATTTTTTTTTTCAACCAAAAATAGCACTTTGGTTGAACCTGATTCAATCGTGGACAGTGGTTCCACATGATTACACCACATCATCTCAACAACATCGGATGATGTTAAACCAGCTTGAAATATTTGTGTTCATTTAACATGAACAGCTAACTTTGATTGAACATTATTTAAATATTTCTATTTAACTTAATTTCTTTTGTTGAACTTCAACTATTCATGCTATACAAAATGTATTCMTTGATGTTAATCCTATATGTTTACATCGATTTCAATGAATCCCATTTAGTCATGTTACTACCCAAGTAAAAAAAAAAGTATGCAAAGTATATTAAATCTTAGTGTGCCAAAGCATACATAAGTGTACTTGCTGCAGAATTGAAGTTTGCTATTTTGGAACAACTAATTACGTACTAAAAAATTACTAACAAAAGCACAATTTTAAGTGTATTAAATATACTTTTGTGTGCTACAGTGGAACAACTTTAAGTATACTTGGTACACTTAAAGTATATGGCTATGTGTACTAATGTATATACCTGACAGTAATGAATTAACTTTAATTATATATTTAATGTATTATAAGTGCATTACAGCAATTCTTACTGTGTTACAAATACATGATTAATATACTATGAATATATTCTTATTGCAGCAGTAGCGTGCTGTTATACTTCTGGCCAATTACAAATACTAAAAAAGTACACTTTGTGGTTAATACAAATATACTTTATTATATAATATAATACACACAGTCTTCCATAATACTGTATTGCAAATGTGTTACAAGTACATTAAAGGTGTTTATGCATTTTATACACTATAACATGTTTTTGAAGCACATTACATCACATTACATTACTGAGGCAGATTTTATTCATGAGTTCAACAGATTTAATTTGCACAAGGTTACAAAAAAGCACTACTATAGTTTATTTGTGTTCAACAAACGTCAGGTTGTCTCACAACTTAAAATGTAAACTGTTGCCTGAACAAAGACAGACATTGGTATTAGAATATAAAGGTACAGTATTAGTTTAAACCTGGTGTGTTGATTCTGTTACACAGAGACTGAAAATAGGCCGAGAGCTACGGAGCATCATACCAGAGGGAAGGTACACAAGATTTAGCAATAACACATTAAACAATACATTCCATAATTTAAACTATGTACTTCATTACAAATTACCCAACAAATGAAATGAAAATAAAATAATAACGATACGAACTAACGCACGCAATGATGCAGCTTCTAGCCGTTAATTCAAACTAGAAGCAGAAGAACTGGGGAGCCAATCAGAAAACAGACAGTCAGAATGTACAAGCACTTCATACGTTTCAAAGGCTTTTATAGACAATTACATGACATTTATGCAAAGAGTCAGTATTTGCAGTGTTGCTCTTCTTTTTCAGGACCTCTGCAATTCGACTGGGCTGCTCTCAATCAACTTCTGGCCCAAATCCTGACTGATAGCAACCCATTCTTTCATAATCACTTCTTGGAGTTTGTCAGAATTAGTGGCTTTTTGTTTGTCCACCCGCCTCTTGAGGATTGACCACAAGTTCTCAATGAGATTAAGATCTGGGGAGTTTCCAGGCCATGGACCCAAAATTTCAACGTTTTGGTCCCCGAGCCGCTTAGTTATCACTTTTGCCTTATGGCACGGTGCTCCATCGTGCTGGAAAATGCATTGTTCTTCACCAAACTGTTGTTGGATTGTTGGAAGAAGTTACTGTTGGAGGGTGTTTTGGTACCATTCTTTATTCATGGCTGTGTTTTTGGGCAGAATTGTGAGTGAGCCCACTCCCTTGGATGAGAAGCAACCCCACACATGAATGGTCTCAGGATGCTTTACTGTTGGCATGACACAGGACTGATGGTAGCGTCACCTTTTCTTCTCCGGACAAGCCTTTTTCCAGATGCCCCAAACAATCGGAAAGAGGCTTCATCCGAGAATATGACTTTGCCCCAGTCCTCAGCAGGCCATTCACCATACTTTTTGCAGAAGATCAATCTGTCCCTGATGTTTTTTTTTTGGAGAGAAGTGGCTTCTTTGTTGCCCTTCTTGACACCAGGCCATCTTCCAAAAGTCTTGGCCTCCCTGTGCGTGCAGATGTGCTCACACCTGCCTGCTGCCATTCCTGAGCAGCTCTGCACTGGTGGCACTCCGATCCCGCAGCTGAATCCTCTTTAGGAGACGATCCTGGCACTTGCTGGACTTTCTTGGACGTCCTGAAGCCTTCTTAACAAGCACCAGCCGCTACTGTCTTCAACACTTCTCTACAGGGACATGGTAATATGGACCTTAGTTGCTATATGCATCATGGTGTTACTCTCATCCGTTAGATTAGGATATAGATTACACTATTTATATATAGATATTCACTGATGTAGATTGCACTATTACTTAGGTATTTGAACAACTAATACTATTTGCACTGCCACTTTGTTACATATAAAATTGCACATCACACAATGCTGCAGTATATAAGGAGCAGGAGATTTGGGGCACAAGGCGGAGTACACCCTGGACAGGGTGCCAAGCCATCGCAGGACACCCACACACACATTCAAATGCTTATTTAAACACCACTGGCGATTTTGGAACACCAATTGGCCTAATCTGCATGCATTTGAACTGTGGGAGGAAACCAGTGTACCCGGAAACCCACCAAGCACAGGGAGAACATGCAAACTCCATACACACAGACACCAGGCGAGAATCAAACCCTGATCCTGGAGACAACAGTGATAACCAACGTGCCACCCATTTTCAGACAGTGAACCGTTTTTTTTTTTTGTTGTTGTTGTTGTTGTTTTGTGATTACGATTCCTAAAAAATATTTGCAACATCCGGAGTAGGAGTAAGGTACAGACCTGGGCCCGGATTCACAAAGCTTCTTAGAATTCTCTCAGAGAGCTCCTATCTTAGCCTAAAAAGTCCTAGCTGGGAGTCTTAAAATAAAAGTGATTTAGAAAACTTCTTAGAGCAACTCTGAGTTTATCTTAGTGAGGAGGTGTAGTAGACCCCGTTGCTAGGGGGTCTGATGCAGCAGTTCAAGGACTGTGATTGGTTGATTAAAAAAATAACCTCTGACCTCCGCAAAGGTCTTGAAATAGGCTAAATATCTTTTATATAATAAATTTCTTTTAAATATCTTTTATAAAAATATTTAATTTTTTAAATTATCTTAAAAAGATCTTTTAATAATATTTTTAAGATAATTAAACAGTCAAATGTTAAAAATGTGTCTACTTTGAAGGAACCAATTTCCACACAGCAGTGACTATATTTTAGTTCTTACATTTTATTACTTCTAATCCATTTCAGATTGATGAGAGCAAAATGTCTCAGCTTTTACCAATTTACACATTTGCAGGACAGTCTGTTTAAGTTACACTTTTGGATGGTATGTAGTCAACAATCCAAGAGAGATGGAAGGAAGTAAAACAACAAGAAAACCAAAATGAAGAGCCGTGTTTACTTTTAGCTTTACGTTCAGTGTTTGGAGAATATTTCTTCTTTTCACCGTTTTGTCCTCTGCTAGAGAAACTCTTAAGCCTCTTAAAAGTCCTCCTCTCTACTCTTAACAAATTTTGCCTTAGGAGCTGTTTTTAGGGCTAAGATGTTTTGTGAATCATTTTTATCTTTACTAAGATTTAATCCTAAATTTAAGGGAAAATTCTAAGAAAATGCCCTAATTCTAAGATTTTTCTGAGAATTTAATTACTAGGAGCAACGTTGAATACGGGCCCTGAGTTTTAGTAAACATCTTTATTGTGGATTTTTTTTTTACCTTTGTCACAAAATGACCTCCAAATGTACAGTAACTTAAAGTATTATGTAAGAGAGGTTTGTCAATTACATTTGATCAGTTGTTCAGCATTTTTTTGAAGGAAATATTTGATTTTTTTTTGTTATTTTATTATAAATCTTAGTTTATTTGCTATTTACCACTTGCTTTAAAGATCAAAGAGTTGACTCCACCTTAAGAAACTGAAAGTGTTTATCACTCAGAATCAACGCCATTTTAAGAAGCAGTTGTAAAAGGAACAGGAAACAAATAACGGTGATGTTAGTGTTATACAACAAGGACTGTTCATCTGTTCATGTGGGTGATTTTAATTAAAACTACTTTGTATAAGATTAATCAGTGTATACAATATGATCATGTAATGAACATACACAAATATTTAACATTATTTATGTTTGCAGATTGGTAGGTAGCTATTGCAAATTCTGGCCACTGCATAGAGTTGGATTGAGTGGTTTTGAGTGCCTTGCTCTATTTCTTGCTTTGAAAGTAATGGCTGATTACGTGCTCTGGATGTGAGACTTCGGTCCCAGTACAAAGTAAACATTCAATACTGTAAGTACACAATTTTTTTTATTTTCAAAGAAGTAACATTTTCTCTTAGGTTAAATGAAATATAAAAGATCAGGAACTTCAACTGTTCATTTGTTGTTCTGTTTTCTAAGAGTGTAATTTACTTCAGCAGAAACAAACAAGACTCTTCAGGAGTCAGTGTTGTGTCTCTTGAATATTTTCCTAATATTCAAAGATGGAGACCTCTGATCTGGACACAAATAAAGGGACCCCTCCATCACAAAAATGGTAACCAAATATGGCTGTTTATTTTTTACAATTTATTGATTGATGGGTTTATTAATCTCTCCCAGTATTCAGGTGGGATTTTGGCACATCATTCTACACCAACTGTCTTCAAAACTCGGCCCCAGTTGTATAAAAGTAATAATTAATTCAGCTTTTTGCTATTGGATTGAGAATGGGTTGTTCAAAACAAAAAAAAGGACCAATAAAGATGAAGTTGATGAAAGTGGAAAACCCAGAATTTTAAAACTATATCAGAAGTTCCTTAATTTACAAATAAAAATAACAGTAGTGAAAACAATCAATGCAAAGTAGTAAAGTCTGTATAAAGCATGGATTTTTGGCTTTGTGCTGTGCAGTAAACTCCAGGTAAAGAGATCTGATTCACTCACACCCAGCTGTGTATCCATGAAGAGTGATGCATCTATAGATGATCGTCCAAACTTTAACGATGGACATTCCATCTATTTCCACAGGTAATGTGGTCTCACTTTTAAATTCACTGCTAAGGAAAATGCTGTAATATACATTGCTTTAAATAGCGTAGGGTCATTAGCAGCTTGTCCACATTTACTGCAATACCTGCAATACTATTGTTTAATAAAGTAATTTCAGAATCTATTGGATGTACAAATTAAGTCTTAATTTAATAATGTTTTGTGATGTAGCTTCTCACATCTGCACAATAGGTATAGGACTAATCCACAGAGTGCAGTAAGAAGAAAAAGACGCAATATCAATAAGCAAAACAAATTTTCTTTTATTTTTGATTGCATCCACAATTTTTTTGCATATGAGCAGGTTGAGTGTTTTACAATGATGGTTAGCACCCGCCATAGAAAGTGTTTTATGGTAGTCCATCTGCTATGACCTTCATGCCAAGATGGAGATCTTGCATTCTTTAATTTATATAGATGGTTCACAGGCATAGCGGAAGTGCAGACGTTAGGCGAAACCAAAAACAAAAAGCCGGGCATAACAGCGGGGTGTTTAAACAGAGCAAGCAGGTTTGCAAGACCACTATTAGCTGCTCCATCTTACACTCCTCTCGCTAGTGATTTTTCCAAATTGCAAACTAGGGTGTTTTAATATTTAAACTATTTAGTGAAGTAAAGTTAAATCTGTTGTACTGTCTGTTTCTTTTTAGACCTTAAGAAAGGTGGGCTAGCCATTAGCAGCTAACCATGAACTAACCATGAACAACAAACCTAGCTTCTTTTGTGTGTGCGTAAAGACTACAGGCAATTTGAAAACACCAATTTGCATGTCGAATTCCTGTAATATTTAGCTTGTGTTACCAAGCGTCTGTAGAGTAATTGTAGTAATCAATTGACTTCAGACTGTTATTTCCCATTTATTGCAGACCATAGTTCTCCTATTATTCACACATACCTAGAGGAAGAAAAGAGAATACTGTTGCTCAATTCACATCTTTCAACTTAATTACATTCCATTAGATAATTTAAATTTAGTCCATTGATTCTAAAGTGACCAGGCTGTATGTTTGACACCTGTTGTACAACAGTTTGCTCTGATCATGTGTGATCGAATGCCAATATAATAAAATCCTGCTGAGCTCACTTGGCCAGAGAGATGGTGGAGTGTGAACACCAGGAAACTGGGTGCAGTCATGAACTGTAGGTAGTTCTGGCTGTTGTTAACCCCAAGGGCTTAAAGAAGTCAGGCATAAGTGCAGAGGCATGTTTCTACGGAAGAAAAAGTATTTTAATAACATAATAACAAGACATAAACAGAATAAACAAATCAAACACATAATAATCACTCATACCTATAAAGAAAACCCGCACAGGCTCTCATAAACCACACACACAGGCTCCTTTAAGCAACTTTACACCCTTTTACCGGTGTATCGTTTGTCTGAAGTTTGTGGCAACTAAAGGAAGCTAATTTACTCAAGCACGACTTGAGTAAACCTCGCGCACATCAAACAGAGCCACACTGTTGAATCGGCGTCGTGTTTGGTGCTGCGAGATAAACAAGACAAGTGGCAGCGCAAAAACACCGGCTAAAAGCCAGGAGAAAACAGTGAGCACATTTCCACACTGTATCCCATATGATAAGAGCCTCGATGGAAAGTTATTACTGATGTGTCGTGTTATATCGCTAAAGACGTTATGCCCAGATAGACAGTTTTTTTGTTTTTTTAAAGATGGACAGTTTAAAAAAACACACACACAGAGGTGTTCTATGGGGTTTAGGTCTGTCCATCCATCCACTGTGCTTGGCCAGTCCATCACCTTTACCCTCAGCCTCTTTAGCAAACCAGTGGTCATCTTGGAGGTGTGTTTGGGGTCATTGCACATGCGGCAACTTCCAAACCAACTTCTGTGCATGTTAACTTGCATTAGCAAGTCTGTTCAGCAATTAAACCTTAGTTGACCCAGCGATTTTTTTAATGAATTGTTTTCAGTTGTTCAGTCAGCTTTTTCATGTCTTATTGTCCAGAGAAATATTAATTATACCAACAATTTGCTAGTTGGATTTTTTTACAGTGTAACTCACAGTAATGGTGTTAGAGGTATTACTGTTGACCCGGAGTGACTCAGAATGATGTGCTAGCTGCTGGGGGATGATGGTGTGACATTCTCTGCAGAATCGTTTGAAAAATTATCTTAGCATCCAAGCTGGACTGTGAGTTTGTAGGAGACCTTTATGTTTGTGTGTACCAAGTCCAGGATGCCCCTGTGTGATTGACTGGAACCATGTCTAAAGTGTAATATTATCCTGGACTTTAGTTTTTTCCCTTATGATCATATTCAGTTTTACCCACATCATGTCATACCGATGAAAAAACTAACAAAAACAAAACTAACAAAAAAAAAAATTGAGAATACTTAATATAAAATATGGTATGAGTTTTTCACCACTTCCACAGTTTTTAAACTGTTCTTAACGGCTATTTTTTTGTCCACAGCGTTCAGCAGAAATCAGAAGACAAAAGTAAAATGATCATCACAGACACGGGGTAAGATCAAATTCAACACCACTAACATGATGACTAAAGAATTTAAATAATTCTCTCCGGTCAATTAGTGCATTATATTACAGAACAGCATGCAGTATTATAGGACAAGACAAATGTAACTATAGAAAATGATTGTAACTATAAAATGTAAATATGAGACCTGTGTACCAAATCTTCTGCTTCACCATCTTACAGGCCTGACACAGAATCTGCTGTAAACGAATCCCATAAAAAGTTCAAATTAAATTTGCTGAAAAAATATCAGCGTTTGAATGACGTGATAGTAAACCAGGAAAACCGAAGACTCCTGAATGAGATTTACACAGAGCTCTACATCACAGAGGGAGACAGTGGAGATGTTAATAAAGAACATGAGGTGAGACAGACTGAGGCAGCGTCCAAGAGAACAACAACAGAGGAAACACCAATTAAATGCAATGACATCTTTAAACCCTTTGAAGAAGACAAAACCATCAGAACTGTTCTGACAAAGGGAGTCGCTGGCATYGGAAAAACTGTCTCTGTGCAGAAGTTCATTCTGGACTGGGCTGAAAGGAAAGCAAATCAGGACATCCACCTCATATTTCCACTTCCTTTCAGAGAGCTGAATCTGATGAAGGACCAGAAATTGAGCCTGATGGAGCTCCTTCATGTCTGTTTTAAGGAAATAAAAGAAACAGAAATGTCCAGTTTGGAAAAGGTTCTGTTCATTTTTGATGGATTGGACGAATGTCGTTTCTCTTTGGATTTTAATAACACAGTGAGAGTGTGTGATGTAACTGAATCAGCGTCAGTGCCTGTGCTGCTGATAAACCTGATCAAAGGGAATCTGCTTCCCTCTGCTCTCATCTGGATCACCTCCCGACCTGCAGCAGCTGATCAAATCCCCTCTGAGTGTGTCGATCGAGTCACAGAGGTACGAGGGTTCAGTGACCCACAGAAGGAGGAGTACTTCAGGAAGAGGATCAGTGATCAGAGCCTGGCCAATAACATCATCACACACCTGAAGTCATTAAGAAGCCTCTTCATCATGTGCCACATCCCTGTCTTCTGCTGGATTTCAGCCGCTGTTCTAGAGAGAATGTTGGGTGAAGCAGAGAGTGGAGTGATCCCCAAGACTCTGACTCAAATGTACACACACTTCCTCATCATTCAGATAAACATCATAAGAGAAAAATATTCAGAGAAGCAGGAGAGTGATGAAGAAATACTTCTCAAACTGGGACGACTGGCTTTTCAGCAGTTGAAAAAAAACAACCTGATCTTCTATGATGAAGACCTGAGAGAGTGTGGCATTAATGTGAAAGAAGCAGCAGTGTACTCAGGTTTATGTACACAGATTTTCAGAGAGGAGATTGAGGTATTACACCAGAGTAAAGTGTACTGCTTTGTTCATCTGAGCGTTCAGGAGCATCTTGCAGCTCTGTATGTGCACCTGATGTTCATGAGGGAAAAGAGAAATGTTCTTCAACAGAGTCAGTCTTCAGAACTGAARGAAATTACAATCTCYGATGTCCATAAGAGTGCTGTAGATCAGACATTACAGAGTGAGACTGGACACCTGGACATTTTCCTTCGCTTTCTTCTGGGTCTCTCACTGGAGTCCAATCAGGATCTCTTACGTTGCTTTGTAACACAGATGAAATGTAGCTTAGAGAGCAAAGAGGAAACTGTTCAGTACATTAGAAATCTGATCAGTAGTGATGCTGCTGTAGAGAAATCCATCAATCTGTTCCACTGTCTGAATGAACTGGGTGATGATTCTCTAGTGGAGGAAATCCAACGCTACCTGAAATCTGGAAAACAAAGTGAACTCACTTCTTCTCAGTGGTCTTCTCTGGTGTTTGTGTTACTGACATCAGCACAGGAGCTGGATGAATTTGACCTCAGTAAATATACCACTCCAGACAACATATCAGATTGGGTTCTTGTGAAGATGATGCCTGTGATTGCAGCATCTAGAAAATCAATGTAAGTAGATATTAATATAATATTAAGTAATGATCCACCTTACAGGTATGACATATCAGGATGCTGATTAGGCAGCCTGATTATTGCTCAGGTGTGCCTTAGACTGGCCACAATAAAAGGCCACTTGGAAATGTTCAGTTGTATCACACAGCACAATGCCACAGATGTCGCACGTTTTGAGGGAGAGTGCAGTTGACATGCTGACAGCAGGAATTTTCACCAGAGCTGCTGCTCGTGGATTGAACGTTCATTTCTCTACCATAAGCCGTCTCCAAACGCGTTTCAGAGAATTTGGCAGTACATCCAACCAGCCTCACAACCGCAGACCACGTATAACCACACTCTATGTGAAGATGTTTTGCACTTCATGAAGCAAATGGTGGTCGCACCAGATACTGACCAGTCCCCAGACCCCCCAATAAAACAAACCTGCACGTTTCAGAGTGGCCTTTTATTGTGGCCAGTCTAAGGCACACCTGTGAGGTGGGATGGATTATCTCGGCAAAGGAGAAGTGCTCACTATTACAGATTATGACAGATTTATGAGCAGTATTTGAGAGATATTGTTATTTTGTGTATGTAGAAAATGTTTCAGATCACTGAAAAAAAATGGGATAAAAAATGATTTTAAAAAAGGGGAGCAAAAACAAAAGTGTTGCGTTTATATTTTTGTTCCATATATATATTTTTCTTAGCCCCACACCTGTGAAAACAGTGTATTCAGTGAAAGGCGCACCCGCGAGAGTATGTATATAGTGGTTTTACAGTTGATACTGTCACAAACACGAAACCCAACATCGCGCTGACAACACCAGATAGGGCAATTATAAATTTCCCTTCTATACCTGTATACTATAGAGTCGTATAGATGTAGTGTTATGGATTTGGAAAGGAACTTGAGTATGTGCAGAGTAATTTTTGAATTTATTTGATCTTCAATACGTCTGTTGTCTGAAGGTGAAACTATTACCTGGAGCCTGATGGAGACTTGAGCATGAACTGTTTTAATAATGTTTAGTAGAACATTTACATGTAAGCATTTGGCAGACACTCTAATCCAGAGTGACTTGAAGTTTCCGTCATTGGATTGATACTTACACTGGTTACTAGGTTACTAAGTACCATCAATCACACACTGTTTGGAAGGGTTTTTTGTTTCGTTTAATGTTTTCGTGTGGTGGGGGTGGTGGGGGAGGAGGTGATTAACCTAAATAGTTACTGTGAGAAACAGATAGGAAACATAATCAGTGATGTAACCTGTGGTCATCAAGTGGTCAAATCCAGTCATGTTAGTTTTTATTGTAATTCCACTACATAACTGGTATATAATCCTGTTTTTATATGACCATGGAGTAACACATCACAATACAGTAGTACAGTGCACAACACCTAATAAACAACACTGCTAACACACAACAGTATCATATAGATGATAAAAGTGAGAAACAATTTGACCCCTCTGAAATGGTGTGTTAACACGGGACTGTCCTGAAATTGTACGGACGTCCAGGTTTAAAGCGAAGAAGTTGAAGAAAAGGGGTTCGAGAGGGGGTATTCGGCCAGGCGCGGTTCCAACTTGATCTGCCTAAAGGAGACATGGCTTAAAGACGAGACAGAAGTGGCGCTTCCTGGGTATATTACGATAAGAGCTGACCGGGAAAAATACAAGTCAAATAAATCGATTGGAGGAAGCATGTGTATCTTTGTGGACAGCAAATGGAAAACACAATTGTGTGTTCATGAGAAAGTGTGCACCCCTCGATCGACCTTTCTATCTTCCAAGAGAACTGTGAACTTTCTGGTCACTTGCCAACATTACACCAGTATATAGACTGCCCCACGCGGCTTTCGCGGACTTTGGATCAATGTTATATTAATATACCGAATGCTTATAAAGCCGTCTCTCGCCCACCATTGGAAAAGTCAGACCATAATGTTATTCATTTGTTGCCTAGATATAAAGCTAAAGTCAAACAGGAAAAGCCTATGGTAAGAGAAGTTGAGTTGTGGTCTGAGGTCTACCAGGAGAGACTGAGAGACTGTTATGATGACAAACTGGGACGTGTTCTTTGAAAATTGTGTAAATGCAGATGAGTGAACGGAAACGATAACATCTTACATTATTTACTGTGAGAATAATGTTGTACCAACAAAAACGGTTAAAATATATGCCAATAATAAGGTCTGAGTGTCACATGAAATGAAGTGTCTGAGGGATAAAAGGGTAGCTTTTGCTCAAGGCAATATGGTGCTCTTTAAAGAGAAAAGATGTGAACTCAGAGCAATTATTAAGAAATCTAGGAAACAATATAAAGATAAAATAGAGAAGCAACTTGTTACTGGGGATGCTAGCAAGGCATGGAGAAGTTTAAATAACATGATGGGAAGAAAGACACAGAAGCAACACAGTCAACCTATTAATATTGGCATATCTGTAAACGAATTAAATCAGTTTTACATTGTTAGGGTTGACCAAGAGTTTTGTCATGTCTGGGATTCTATTACTATTAATGAGCAGGAAGTTGCTGGTTGTCTTGCTAGGATAAATCCTCATGAACACCTGGCCCAGATGGTCTCAGAGGAAGGGCCATAACAGGGTGCATTTATCAACTTAAAGGTGTTTTTACTTTATTATTTCAGTTTTTGCTTGATACACATATTGTCCCACATTCCTGGAAGAAAACCACAATCATCCCTGTGGCTAAAAACTGCAAACCTGTATCACCAAATGATTTAAGACCTATCGCCCTTACCAGTATTCTGTGTAAATGCATGGAAAGAGTTGTGTTGGGGCATCTGCCAAACATTCATTTGTCAGATCAATTGCAGTTTGCTTATAAAGCACAGAGAGGCACTGAGGATGCTACGTTAACTCTGCTTCATATGGTTTGTAAGCATATTCAGTACTTTGGCGTTTTTACTAGAATTTTATTTATTGATTTTAGATCAGCTTTTAATACTGTACAGACTGATATTTTATTAGATCGATTAATAGAATTCGACACCAATGGGCATCTTGTGCTATGGATTAAAGATTTTTTAACTGACCGTCCTCAAAGAGTCTCTGTGCAGGGTGACATGTCTGATGAAATTACTTTAAATACGGGAGTTCCCCAAGGTTGTGTGTTGTCACCCGCATTATTTTCTATATATATGAGTGATATGCAGATATGTGAAAATAATTTTATATTTATTCATAATTTTATAATTTTCTCAAGTATGCCGATGATATGGCCATGGTTGGTCTCATGGTTAGTGGACGGAGGGAGTTAGAGAGGGCATACTTTGAGCACATTGACCGTTTGGTTGCATGGTGTGAGGAAAGTGTCTTTTCATTAAGTGCTTCTAAAACGAAGGACCTCATCGCTAGCACCAGGGAGGGGCAACCTAACTGTCAGGCAGTTAGAACTGTGTTGAAAATGTTACAAGTTTTAAATATCTAGAGACTGTTCTTGATTGTACCCTTAATTTTGGTGAGCACATAGATTATATTTCTAGGAAAGCAACCCAAAGGTTGTTTTTGTTAAGTTTTAAAATAGTTTTAATGTAAGTAAGGGAATATTGAGGATGGTCTATATTAGTCTGCTTGAGAGTATTATATCTTATAATATTACCTGTTGGTTCGGGAATCTGGGGGTCAAAAGTAAAAATAAGCTCCCAAAGATTATTAATATAGCCGGTAGGATTGTATTGGACCCCCAAAATATACAAACCAGACTAGGTGGAAAGCTTTACAAATAGTTCAAAATCTGTAATTTATAAAAATGAAAAGATCGAGTGAAAGATTTGAGGACCTGTTTGTTACTTTGCCCTTATTCATTATATATGATTTTATTTCCTTCAGTATCACTTGTGGTACAATGAAATCGAGAAGTTGGACAGCTCTTGACTCAGTGCTCAGCTCAAAAACCTCCAATCTGAGAGAACTGCATCTGAGTGTGAGTGCAATTGATCTGTCTCAGAATAAACTAGGAGACTCAGGAGTGAAGCGACTCTCTGCTCTACTGGAGGATCCTCACTGTAAAGTAGAAATACTGAGGTAAGATCATGTCTCTGAGAGCTGCTGAAACTTCCTACACAGTACAACGTGCAGGACATGCATCAGTCATTAAACAAACATCACTTCTCAATACATTAAGTAATTCAATGTGTGTACACTGAGATTAACATGCATTAATAGTTAATCACATATAACCTCTATAAAACATAAATAATTACTGTTTAATTAAGCCAAGAATAATTTTGCCTTCTTAGTACAGTTGACGTCAATAACTCTCAATAACAGTGTTAATTATACTTTTTTATTGGTTAAGAACAAGGGGGACACTTCGGCACTAGAATTACTGGTGTGTGCGCATGTGTGTGCGCGTGTGTGTGCGCGTGTGTGTGTGTGTGTGTGTGTGTGTGTGTGTGCGCGTGTGTGTGCGCGTGAGAGACAGTTATGCTGTTTGGTATTGATAATGTCAGTTTGTTTCTTCTGTCTTAACAGAATGGTCAGTCTTACCACATTCATATAATTTTTGTTTACACTGTTAACAAGAATAAACAGGACATATTCAATTATACAATAAATTACATGCATTGTGTTTCTGCAGGTTGTTTAATTGTGGTATCTCAGGTGAAGGCTGTGCTGCTCTGGCTTCAGCTCTAAAATGTAACCCCTCACACCTGAGAGAACTGCACCTGTCTAATAATATGCTCGGAGATTCAGGAGTGAAACATCTCTCAGCTTTACTGGAGAATTCACACTGTAACCTGGAGATATTAGGGTAAGATCATCTTACTGAGAGTCACATGACCTGATCTTCTAGATTTCTCTTGCCTGGATGATGATTTTTCACTGTTATGATTGTCAGTGTGTGAAAGTTAATGGAGCTGAATTGGAGGCCCAATGCAGGGCCTAGACAAGCTTTTGGGGAATGTTTGAAGCAGAGAACCTCAGGAGCCATTAATCATAAATCACACTCTTTTACTGCACTGTTTGAGTAGTAAATTATTGGGAGTCTCGTACACACATCATCCTCATGAGGTTATTAACAGGACAGCGAGAAGAGTTATTCATGACAAAATAAAGTAGTTGGGGTTTTTCCCAACATTGTGGTCAAGTGAAACCTGGTTTTAAAACACACACACACACACACACACACACACCCACACACACACACACACACACACACACAAAAAAAAAAATTTTTAAATAAAGATGCACACATTTTCATTGCGATAATGTCTATGCTCATCTACTAACATAAAAACTATCGAAATACAGTTTATCAGTTAAATTCTCTCAGGTATTAGAATCAGAATGTCAGTTTGATGGCCATTCAGACTTTCATTCAGATATTCAGAAATAAGTGTATACGTGGATGTTTTTGAATATTCTAATCAATCAGTTAGATTGTTAATGATTTATTAGGCTGCATGACAAAACAGTGATTCAGGAGTGGAGATGTACTGGTGTAGACTGGCTTCAGTTGATTTTACACAAATTTGTAGACCTAACAGGTGATGTATATTTACTGATGAAGAGCATGTCTCTACAGGTTGTGTTACTGTGATATCTCAGATGAAGGATGTGCTGCTCTGACCTCAGCTCTCAGATTAAACCCCTCACACCTGAAACATCTGGATCTGTCTGGAAATAAACTAGCAGACGCAGGAGTGAAACATTTCTCTGCTTTCCTGAAGAATCCTGACTGTAAACTGGAGAAACTGAGGTGAGATTACATGAGATAGTGAAAAAAGAAAACAGCACAAATATTACTACTCATCAAATGTGATATTCCTTTTGAAAAGAAGGGGTACGTTTTCCCTAACCACTCTTGTTCTGATGTTGATTGCATAAACATAAACAATGAATTTGCTTACAGAGGTCTGTAGGTCACCTGACGTGATTCTTGTTTATTTTACATCAATTAGCCGTAATAATAGAATAATGGGTGGCGCGGTGGCTTACTGGTTAGCACTGTCAATTATCAGCTAAGGGTTTGTGTGAATGGAGTTTGCATGTTCTCCTCATGCTTGCTGGCTTCCTCTGTATACTCTGGTTTCCTCCCACAGTTGAAAGACATGGAGATTAGGCTAATTGCTGTTCCCAAGTTGCCCGTGGTTTGTGATGGTGCATCTGAAAAATGACAGGAGATCCTACCATGGTTGTAAAAATAGGAATAAATACGATGGTCCACAACTGGCCTCCACTGTTCACCAGTGGCCTCCACAGTCCTTAGGTAGGCTACAGAGGCTTCTAGATTGATGAATGGGTATAATAATAATGTCCACTTGCCTAATACTGAGCCACCAAAGCAGCTCTGACATGTTGAGAAAGCTGAAGGTGTGCTGTTGTATCTGGCACCAATCTGTCAGTAGCAAATCTTTTAAGTCCTGTAAGTTGTGAGGTGGAGCCTCCATGGATCTGACTTGTTTTCCAGCACATCCTCCAGAAGCTGGATTGACATCTAGAGAATTTGGAGACAACACTTCAATCTCTTATTAATGTTTCTCAAACCATTCCTAAGCAAAGTGTGCGGTGTGTTAGGGTGCATCTTGCTGAAAGAGTGGCAAAATAGGGCAAAGTGGCAGCGTGGGCCCGCATGGGCAGCAGCTCCTTTGCTGTTCACTCGTGACGGCTGTCCTCTAGTGGGATGGCTGGACCGGCCCCTCCCAGCTCTCTCTTGGGGGCGGCTTCAGACAGGAGTAGGGTTGGGTATCGTTTCAGGTTTTTCCGATACCGGTGCCAAATCGAAACTTTCAAACCGGTACCGGTGCCAAAACCGATACCGGTGCCAAATCGAAACTTTCAAACCGGTACCGGTGCCAAAACCGTGCCTGAACCGATACTTTGCAAAAGCCACAAAATGATGGTTGATGACTCAAGAATACATTTTTATTGAACAAAAAATTTTATGCTTAAAATTGACCAATATTTTAAAAGTTTAAGTACTAGTTGGAAATCCATAATTATAAACAGAATCCGTGTAACGTTAGTATTTTACAAATCGTTTGACCATTTGTTAGCAAGAATGCAATTAACATTACATTAGCCTACTGCTAACCTGCGGAAAGGCTGCTGACGTCATTATAATCGCTGGACTCCTTTTTGCTACGGTTGGTATGACTAATTATTAAAATTTTCCGATCATTTCTGACACCCCATGAATGCAGTATTTAAATTTTACTAGCGGTCATGTGTGTTGATGAATCTAATGCTTATTACAACTGTGTAATCATCATCACAGCCCCAGAGAACAAATATATTAATTGACAGTTCAGGCATTTAAGTGGCACCGAAATGAGGCACCGAAATTCACGTTCTGTTTCGGTCCAGTACATACCGGCTCTATAGGTACCGGTGCCATATTAGCACCGGTTTTCAGTTCCCAATCCTAGACTGGAGTGGCGTCCGTGGAGTCCAGTGCGACTTTCCCTGGCTGGGAACGAGGGCCTCAACATGCATCCTCCGGCGGCTTTTCCTCCTCGGCGGCAGGGTCGCCAGTGAGCTCACAGCTGTCCTTGTAGCGGCAATCAAAGGCACATATGCCCAAAAATATGCCACAGAGCTGTTAATGAGCTATAGTTCATGTTTCTGTGCTGATGTGAATTCCTGGACCATAATGTTGTCTCATTGAAATGAGGGAACAGTGCCAAGTGCTGAAATAGCCAGTACTGGCACAATGCATCTCTTCAGTGTAGTTGAGTGGATAGTTGATGCCTCATATTTAAGCACACAGTTAGTTAATTTTGCTGATGTTCTCCTCCATGTACTTTACGTATCCTATGACTGACCAAATTGGGAAGGCTGTTACTCACAAAGCTTCTTGGCTACATCTTGCAGTCCATATGGCCAGCTCCCAAAAAGAGGCTGAAAACGAGTGAAGGTAGTGGAAGTCTGAGGCATCTCTCACAAGGCATCTCTCACACAACAAACAGGACAAAGGGATTTAGTAAATTCCAATCCCATGTCTCTTCATTAATTACCCACTGCAGAATCTGCTTCAGGGCTGAACCATGGCAACCTTCCACTGGTCTGTGGATGATCTATCATGGTTTAGATGTTTTTTACTGGCAACAACTGTCATAGATCTGTCAATTATTTTTTTTAATTGCGTACCTTGGTGGTTGAGTAGGTCTTTGAGAATGCTGATGCAGCTCTTCACACTTTTGACTGGTGTGTGAATAAATATATCTAAAGTTCATGGTCAGTCTGGAGTTTGCAGAAGCTGTTAGTTTAATATCACACAAAAGCGATGAAAGAAATGAAATCTAAAACTGCATGTTATCATTGTAACTAGTGTATCATTGTCTCTCTCCAGGTTGTGTCAGTGTGGTATCTCAGCTGAAGGCTGTGCTGCTCTGGCTTCAGCTCTGAGATCAAACCCGTCATACCTGAGAGAACTGAATTTGTCTAAGAATCGTATAGGAAACTCAGGAGTGAAGCATCTCGCTGCTGTTCTGGAAAATCCCCATTGTATATTGGAAATACTGAGGTAAGATCATCTCTTTGTGTGTCACATGAAACTTTTTGGTTAATTATTAATGTCTTGACTGAGAACTTTTTTCTTTCTTTTTACTGAACTCTGACGATTTGTCATAGACGTGCATTTGTGTGAAACTACAGTGAAAAACGCGATGTAATGTGCACATCAACTAGTTCTGAAATTACTTTATTAACTAATTAAGTTATTTATTAAATAAGTAAATCACACAAACTGTTCCTGGGACCATGTCTGTCACCATCAGTATTACCAGGTGTAATGGTTCGGGTCTCACGAGGGGAAGAACCATGTGAAAATGCTATGTACTGTTTAGAACAGGCAGATCCGCAGGCTGCTACCATGTAAAGGCGCGGGCCATTTATAGACAATGCGGTTGCCAGGCAATGCCGCAATCAGCGTGAATGCGTTTCACCTGGTGTCGTGTTTATTTAAGGGTCCTGATACCTCGACACTTCGTGCGACCATTTAGGTATCAGGGCAGAAAAAAAGTCAAAGAAAAGAAAGAAAGAAAATAGGATAAAAGATAAGCATGCCCAAAGTCCCAGTCTCTGCCTTCCTAAGACGCCAACGAAAAGAGAGAGAGAGAGAAAGAAAGAGAGAGCGGCACGCATCAGTTCAGCGTGCACGCTCAGTTTAAGGTAAAAGTGCACAAAACACAAACCCCTCTCTCTCCCATAAATCCTCGGTAAGGGCATAAGCCCCGAGAGAATAAAACATTTTTGTTTCCAGAGCCCTGTCCATTCTCGCGGAGACGGCGGAGCTCTGTTTATTTTGTGTTTTTCAGGTTTTCTTTTGTTTCACTTAAGTTCCTTAATTAATAATCCCACATTCACACCTTCCAAAACGTTACATTTTTGTCTTATCAGTCCACATTTAACTTTTTGGCAAAGATGAGATGAACATTTGTGTTCTTTTTGGACAGCAGTGGCTTTGGAACTCTCACAGAGATGCCACTTTTTCCCAGAACACTGGTCATGAACACTGACCTTAACTGAGACTAGCGAGGGCTGCAGTGAATGTTTTGCTTTTCTGAGCTTCTGGATGAGTTATCATTGTGTTCTTATTGTAACTTTGGTAAGCAGGCCATGGTTCTTGTGTTCTTGTGTCTCTGCAGGTTGTTTCAGTGTAATATCTCAGGTGAAGGCTGTGCTGCTCTGGCATCAGCTCTGATATCAAACCCCTCACATCTGAAAGAACTGCATCTGTCTGAGAATAAACTAGGAGACTCAGGAGTGAAGCATCTCTCTGATCTACTGGAGAATCCTCACTGTAAACTGGAGGCACTGAGGTAAGATCATCTCTCTGAGAGTCACATGACCTGCTCAGTCTGATATAATCTCTAATGGTGAGACTGATGTAGAGTTCTAGTTTTAACTTTCATCATCAGTGTTTTACTTTCATTATCAATGTCCTGAAAAAGAAGTTTAATACCAAATGCTCACACTTTTTACAACTTTAAGAAAGTTGGCATTTTTTGCATTGGCAGGTTTCTGCATTTAAAAAAAAAAAATAATAATAATAATAATAATAATAATAATAATAAAACACTGTAATTTTCACCCAAAGTATCACACCTGTTTCTGTTCATACTAAAACAAACAAACAAAAAACGATTTGAATATTCACAGTCATGATTTATAAATGTACGTGAACCTCTAACAACTTTCATAAAGACACACACAGTCTGTTTACTAAAAAGCTTTATAAATAAAGAAAAGAGAAGAAAAGAAGTGAGTTAATCCCTATACAATAATAAACTGAGGGGAACCACAAACGACCTCCCAAAAGTCTCTGATAATCTGTCACTTTAAGGAAAGCTAATCAAAATATTTCAAAAAAGTGTTAATGGGAAACACCATAGAGGAAACTGCTAAACTCAGCACATCATTGCTGTTTATCTCCGTTTACAAATCAGAGGTTTACACTCTGTTATTCCGACTGCAGTCACTCCAGCTGTATGAAATGACGAGTATGTGTCGCTTAACATCCACAATATGTTCTGTGACATAGGAAAGGAAAAATAGCAAAAATTCTTTTTTATTCTTTTTCTTTTTTTTATTCAAAGTAGTTTGAACACTGTGGTATATACTTAATAAAATGATGTGTGACACTGTAGTGTAAGCACTGTGGTGAAGAAATAACATTACGAAATTCTAAATATGCAAGAATGATTTGTGAATAAGACATGAGAAGCTCATTGTGTGTGTGTTTGCACTATTACTATAATTACTTAGGAGTTGAGTGACGGATACACAGACAGTTGATGCATGAACCGTCATTATACTGTTCTTCCAGCACTAATAAAACTGTAGAGGACGAGGCTGATGCTGTAAACTTACATTATTCATTGTTTATAATGTTTCACCTGATTTGAATAATCGTTGTAAATGAAAAGGCTTTGGTTGAAGCAAACCTCAACACTTTTTTCCTTGATCTAATTGTCTGCCACTACATTTGTTTGAATGGAGTTATGTATCTCATTTGGCTATGAATCTCTTCATCAGATTCATCAAACCCCACTTGTATCTTCACTTTAAGACTCGGCGTGATGTGTAAACTCCGGGAGTGATCTGTGTGTCACTGTGTTTCTCTCCGCAGGTTGTGTCAGTGTGATGTCACAGGTAAAGGCTGTGCTGCTCTGAATTCAGCTCTGAGATCAAACCCCTCCCACCTGAGAGAACTGGAACTGGTACAGAATAAAATAGACATCACGGGAAGGAATCTGCTCACTGAGCTACGGGACGATGAAGGTTACAAACTCCAAGATCTGAGGTGAGTCATGGCTTTTCCTGATAAACTTTAAAAGACATAACCTCAGAGCATTCAGTTGTATATTTCCCTTCAGTTCAGATTCCTATTTAATAATTATTGTTTGTTACAATTTAATCCTGTTTCCTGTTCAGTAAAGAGTGATCATTAAACACGTGTGCAATCAGAGTCTATGACAGAATGTGTAAGGGTCTGCCCCTAGAGGGCACTGTGGCTATGTGTGTTTGTTAGTTTCTGTAGTTCTGTGTGTAGACTCAGTTTCCCAGAAGGCACCTCGGTCCAGTGATGACTGCGCTCACCTGAACCGAGGTCGCTCATTAGAGTAGTTATAAATAGCTGGTTGTATAGTGTATCGTTAAGAGGGCATTATGATGTTTTGGTTTGGTTTTATGTTAAGAAGGCTCTATATACTTTGGAATTAGTCTGTGTGTCCTAAGCTTGTGAGTGTTCTAAGCCTGTGTGTGTCAGTCTGCGCCTACTCTAAGCCCGTGTATGCTCGTAGACTGTGCGTTACCGCTCATAGGAGCGCGGGTGTGTGTGGTTTCGCTCAGAGGAGCAGGAGTGTGTATGGTTTCTGAGACTGATCGGTTTTCTGTTCATGTCTTGTTTTATCTTGTTATAAAAGACTCTTCTTGGTTAAACAATCCTCTGCGCCTATGCCCGCCTTATTTAAGTCCTTGGCGTTAACATACAGCCCGGACTACCCTCAGTTCAGGCTGTCATTAGAATGTCATTAATGAGAGCATGAGAGTGACTGTAAGTAAACAGCTCATCTCTTTGTCACACCTTACTGTCTCTCAAAAGCAGAGCTAAAATGATCATTTGTATATGATACTCTGCTATAAATATTAACACAACCACTTCACTTACTCTACCACTTCTGGCAGAAACACACCTCCACCCCATGTCGTCCCTCATTCCTGTGCAATTCACTGCAGTTTATTCATACACTCTGCGATTAAATATAAAGTTAAATGATGAACTAAACCACACAATAGTGTTAGTTATTAATAGTAATATTTAAAACACGGCAGTAAAGCCAGTGATTGTATCAGAGCGATAATGTGAAACATCTGCTGATGTTCCTGTTAGAAACCTGTGCACAGCTGTTAATAAAAGTAAGGAAATGTTCAATTACAATTCATAAAGATGAAGTAATAATGTTTCCCCTTTGATCAGTTTGTAGTAAATAATTCACACGTTTATTTTTTATATTTAGTCTTTAGTGAACATCTGCGGTTGTGAAGGAGACTCGGCGTGTTCCTGTATTTTCATAAGAGGGACATAAGAGATGAGAGGAGACCTGATTCCACCTGCAGTTCTCATGATCAATCCGTCACGGTTCTTCCTGGTCAAACATCGACTCAGAAAACCAACATGGAGACAAAAGGAACATGAAAATGTTTGATTTCATTTTATATCATAATAATACTGAGGTAACATCTGAGAGTGTGTTTGTTATTGATCTCTGTTTTAATGCTTTTAATTTTTACGAATGTTTGAGAATGTGAATTTTTTATTCTGTATGCTACTCAGAAATTATATTTTTACAGGCTTTTCTACTTCAAAATGCTTTAAAAAACAGAAGTGTTCAGTGTAATTTGTATTATAATATTTCAGTATATTGCACTGTTATATTGTACTTTTATGAAAGTCCAGACGGCAGAAACGTGTTAATGGAGGAGTTGTCTAAGTGAAATCTATTAAATTCAATTCCAATTGTTTTGATGACCGTTACTATGTCAGTATGTGCAATATTACATTGTATTTTAATAAACTATGTCATCTTTATATTAACCTGATGTCTGGTGTCTGATGTTATGAAGAATGTAGTTTCAAAATACTTGATCAGCTAAACTGATTTTTTATTTTTTTTGTCCCAGTCACACACTGGACTAAGCATAATGTGTCCATTACCCAAATGTACGTGGACACCACTGTTCTAAAGAATTTAGTAAAATAATATTAATATCACTTAAACCTAATTAATACCCTAATGTATGTAGAGGAAAAATTGTGTGTCTTTCAGTTTTGGAGGAAGCTCCATAGAAAAATCTTTCTTGATGGAGACAGTTGGGTATGGGTAAATCAATTTACCAGGAGTTAATCATTTATATTGCCTTTACTATTTGCATACATTATTTACTAGCTTCCTAGTTATTGGTAATTTTAGTTTTGAATAAAGGGACTTTTATTTACTTCATATAAAACCATGTATATTAGTGCTTTTCCCTCAGCAGTAAGAGAACAGTGAGAACACACTACCTGTTTACACAGAAGAAATCTCCATCTTTAAAATCATCAAAATGATCAGTGGATGCATCAGTCTTCATGGAGAAATAGTTGGGTGTTGGTGAATCTGATCTCTCTATCAGGATTTTACTATACAAAACAAAATTGCAAATATGATTTAATCAGTCTTTATTGATGGAATTATTAGCTTATTTATTAGCTCTTACAGTTACTTGAATATTGCATAAATGTGAACATTATCAAAGAGTTTTTCGTTATCTATTGAGAAATGCCATATATAGTTCTTTTGTAAAATGTGACAAATTAATCCATTTGCAATTCTTTTATCATTCAATCCAGACCTCCAACACATCACTCTGACACTAGACTAAAGAAGTGGCCTGCCTCATCTGCAAAATCAAGGACTGACAAATAGAATTTTTCACTACTATGTTACTGTTAGGAACCTCCACTAGAGGTCACTCTTCATGTCTGTCTGTCTCTGTAGTTTTTGGTGATCGACTCAGTTTCCCAGAAGGCACCTCAGTCAGGTGATGACTACTCACCTGAACTGAGGTGCCTCATTAAAGTGTCTATAAATAGCAGTTTGTTCTGGGAAACTGGGTCGAGCATTTGTTTTGGTATTTGTTGATTGTTTTGGTGTTTGGTGTTTTTATATATACCGTCATGTGGGCATTCCTTTTTGTTTGTTTGAGTTTATRTTTTAGTTAWATTGYTTTACCTTTGTTTYTCTAGAGGGCTCTATTGTTTGTTTTCTGTATGTTCCTTGTTCTTGTGGATTCATGGAGCTGCTCTGTTCATGTTTAGTTAGGCCGTGTTTCCTCCTGTGCAAGTACTGTTCTGTGTCTTCCCAGTGTCAGCCTGCTTGCTTAGTTCTTTGTCTGTTTAGTTTTGTGTAGCCACATGAGGGCC
>QMIH01000953.1:42830-55001 GCA_003987875.1 Clarias batrachus
TCCAGTCTCTGTGCCCCTAGTCCTGTCTGTCCAGTCTCTGTGCCCCTAGTCCTGTCTGTCCAGTCTCTGTGCCCCTAGTCCTGTCTGTCCAGTCTCTGTGCCCCTAGTCCTGTCTGTCCAGTCTCTGTGCCCCTAGTCCTGTCTGTCCAGTCTCTGTGCCCCTAGTCCTGTCTGTCCAGTCTCTGTGCCCCTAGTCCTGTCTGTCCAGTCTCTGTGCCCCTAGTCCTGTCTGTCCAGTCTCTGTGCCCCTAGTCCTGTCTGTCCAGTCTCTGTGCCCCTAGTCCTGTCTGTCCAGTCTCTGTGCCCCTAGTCCTGTCTGTCCAGTCTCTGTGCCCCTAGTCCTGTCTGTCCAGTCTCTGTGCCCCTAGTCCTGTCTGTCCAGTCTCTGTGCCCCTATGTGTCTTTAGTTAGCTCCAGCTCCATGTTTCCTCATCCCTAGTTCCCTGTGTCAGCTCCTGGTTCCCTGTATCAGCTCCTAGTTCCCATGTCAGCTCCTGGTTTCCTGTGTTCCGATCCTTTCCTTTCCTGTGTTTTTCCTGAGCCCTAGTTTTAGTTTGAGCTTGTGGTTTTGGTTCCTTTGTTTGTTTCTGTCTGTTTTTAGTTTGTCAATAAAAAGACTCTTTCTGTTGAACAACCCCTCTGCCTTCATGCCTACCCTCATGCCCACGGCAACCACACCATCAGCCGGTCTAGCCACTAACACCAGCTAGACCCATGACAGTTACACAGTGCTGCGGGGAGTCCAAATCAGAAACATATTCTGAATGATAAAATGGGAATATAAGTATTAAACACATCCACTATTTAAAATAATGCACATTTCCAGTGCAGCTTTATAATTAAAATGTAGACCAGGAAGTAACTCGATAAGATTACACAGCTAAATAAATTATCAAATCTGAGTGCAATAAAACTGATGAAATGCAATAAATTAAAATGATACAATAATCAATGTATTAAACACTCATTCACTTAATCATCATCCATGCTGCTTTATCCACTATTCAGTGACACAGGAGGCCTGGAGACTTACTGTAGCGCACAAGACGGGATACACCCTGGACAGGGTGCCAATCCATCACAGAGCAAACACACATACAAACACTCTGGACAATTTGGGTTGTTCATCTGACCCAACTAGTGAGTTAAATTGACACTCTTGCTAGGTTAAATGTTAAAGTGCTGGGTTATTTTATTTGACCCAACCAGTGGGAAAAATTAACACTCTTGCTGGGTTGACACATTCCATTAGATTTTTTTATTTATTTTCAAAAAGGCACAAAATATACACAACTTTACATAATGTAAATAGATCGTCACATAATAAGAAAATGTGAATACCTTAATTTTGACAAAAATGTCAGACAAAACCATATAATCTTAAGCTGACCATTTGTTAAATATAAAATAAATGTTCTGTAACATAAACACTGTAAAACAAAAACAAGAGACCCCTGTAAGTCTGATTTGAATAGCATTTTTTGCATTTGAAATGTTTACAAACTTTTTACTGTATATACAAATCTTATAATGCCCACATGACACAAACATTTCCCATCTCAATATTTTAACTATCCGTTATTTTACTATTAATATTTCATTTACTTCAAAAATGACATTAAAAACAAAAATTATAAAACGTTTTTAAATATTATTGATTAAATGTGGGCTGAAAAAACTGTTGTCCTCCAAAAAATTTTATGACACAAGATGAGTACTCGTGTCCATCAATATGATCTACAGTATGAACTTCCAGATGAAAAGACACTGCTTAACATCAATGACAAAAAAACAACAACTTTAAAACAAACATCAACGGCCTTCACCAAAGAGTCTGTATCAATAGCAATGCCAATTCCAACAATGGAAAAGGTCTGTCAGGTCCCTCTTGTCTCATCCCCAAGGAACAAAACCTGGAACAATGCTCCAGTCATCCCCATATTTTGCAGATATCATCCTCATCATGTTGGTCCACCTGTGGATTATACAGCATCACTTAGTGATAGTCTTCGGCCCTCCCGGCTGAGTGGTAATAGTAGCCTTAATGTGGGAGCCCCCTAGTGACTGGGAGGAATTGGACACGATTAAATTAGGGAGAAAAAATCCCCCCACCATAAAAAAAAGAAAAAAATTCATAAGTTTAAAGAAAAAGCTTGTTTTAAACTACAACTTAACCATGATGCTCTCATTTTTTGAATAATAAAACACAATGAGAAAACAATATTAATCCCACACAATATTAATATTAAAGCATTTATTTTAAACAATAAAATATGCTTGCTCCTAYCACAAGTTACTAAAAAAAAGTAAAAAAGAATTACATTAACTTACCATAACATACTGAGTGCTCTGAGCATGATCCAGTCGGAAGTGAAGATTCCAGAAAGTTCTCCGAAGAATAAACCAATTTTAATGTAATGTAATCAAAATTACATTTAAGATTGCATTTAGTATTTGTGTGTGTGTGTGTGTGTGTGTGTGTGTGTGTGCTATAAACACACTTTTATCATAAAATACACTATAGTTGACTGTTGGCACAGAATATAAAAACATGACCTCCTGTAAAGTTTTTAAAGTTTCGTAGTAGAAGAAGCGAGTTGCTCGGTCTGTCCGCTGTGCTTCGGTAAGCTTTTCTGGCGCCAGAAGAGACTCAGTCAAACACACACACACACGTTGTCTGTCAGAAAAGTCTCTGTTTATTAACAGCAAAAGATGGGGTTTTATATGTTTGACCAAACGCCTGTGCCACTGACATGTGTTACTACAAAGAACATAAACTATTGTAAATGTCCTGGAGAGATCCTGAATAGTCAAAGGAGAGGAAGACAGAGAGATGTCTATCCAGAGAAGGATCACAACATATTGGCTCGATTAGGGGGAAGGAAACAGAGAGAGAGAGAAATAATAGGAAAGGTGAGCGTGGGAGCGTTCACACCTTTAGGAACAGATGCAAGAGGAGACAGGAAGATAGCAGCAAGAAAGATTTAACACATTAATATCAGATCTATGAGGAAGAGAGCAGGAGAGCAGAAATAACTCCTTTATATATCAAATAATTCTAACACCTCCCCTCACCCCCATATCATAATTAATTATTAAAGCAAATTAACATGGAAATTAGCCTTCTCCTACCACAACTACAACATTTAAAATTTAGGTTAAAATTTATATAAACTTACCATAAAATCCTGTCAGCATTAAGTGGCCTCGTGCTGCTCGCCTCAGAAGTGAAGAATCCAGAAAGTTCCTCAGGCCGTGTCTCAATTCCGAAAAACGCAAAGAGCGGAGTTGACTTGGAAGTGCACACTCGAGGGTTTGAGGACTCCGGGTATAGTGCAAATAGAACGCAGCGTACAGGATGCTTCTCACAGCCGCGATATTATTATACCATAACCGTATTATACCAAAGATTACCTGTTAGGAATTAACAAAATCTCATTAATCCGCTGTTTAACCACTGCAGTGACGTCACAGCCAGCGGTCGTTTCCAGAAGTTTCTGTCAGGATGAGGCTGTGTTTTGCGGCTACATAACCGCGGAGCACCGTAGGATTGTGTGGAGCTCAAATCTCCGAAATCGTTGGGGCACGTTTTTAAATAGACGCTATCTTTAATAACCGATTGATGTTTTGAGCTGTACACACATACATTCTCGCTTAAACAACTCTTAAAACTACACTTTGTGACACAATAACAGTAATATTTCAAACATTTTGCAGGCTGCCGTTTGGAGAAATAAAGAATAAACCAGTTGTTGGGTCAAAATAATCCAACCAGGTGTTCATGTGTAAATGACCCACTACATCTCATCTGACCCAGCATTACTCAACCCAACAATGTGTTTAAAGTCCCCGAAATAACCCAGAATTTTGACCCAGCATGAACAACCCAACAATGTGTTTAAAGTCCCCGAAATAACCCAGAATTTTGACCCAGCATGAACAACCCAACAATGTGTTTACAGAAACAACCCAGCATTTTTTAGAGTGTAATCTACATGTCCTTGGACTGTGGGAGGAAAATAAATATAATTGAATTGTAATATTTTTGCATTTGTCAATTAATGAATATAACTGAAGGTAAAAATAAACTTTGCATACAGCAGGATCTGATAGGGCTGAGGTTTAGTTAGTGGGGTAATTATCTGCTCCCTAAATCCTCCTCCCCCGCTCTCCACTCAGGATCTCCTTCCAGTTCAGCTTCATTCTTTCTGCTCTTCTCTTACTGCGTGGAGAGATCAGCTTTTAGCACAGCAGAAAATCCCCCATCCCCCCTGAGATTTACATTTCTGTTGCTTTTTGTCTGTTAAAATCAAATACGTAGTATTAGTAAGTTGTTGCCTCAATTTTCCTTTGAATTGAAGGTAAGTTAAAGTAACTCAAACCCCATGTGGATCTCTGCTTCTTGTGCAGTCTGGAGCTCTGCGAAAGTTTAACGTTTACAGGCTTTAAAGTGCATTGTTTGTCAGATGTGATGTCATTTTGGAGTTGCTTTCTATGAACTTTTATATAATTTATCTGTCTAACTCATTCAGGTAGATTTCTTCTGTTGGTTCATGTTTTGTTGGTTAAATGAACATGTAAATAGTTGATTTTTGTGTCTTTGTAAACTACTTGTATTTAGTATAGCTTTTAAAATAACAACTTTTTAGTGTTACTTAATCTTAAATCTTAATTTCTGTAATGTTTTATTTGTTGAATATTTTGGAGTTTAGTAGTTTATGATTTTGTTTGCTCTCTCCAGTGTTTAAACCTTTTAAAATGAAATCAGAATCCAGGCAACAGTGTTTAAGAGAATCTCCACAGACATCTGCAGCTGCGTGGTCACAGGTACGAAACAAAACATTTTTCATAATGTTTTATGATTTTTATCCCAGATATGTAATGCACCAGTTTATTTCCTGGAGCGTTAAAGATGTGGAGCTGCAATAGTAATTAGATTCGTAATTATTTAATTTGTTGCTTATTCTTTTCTATTAATTTATGAATCAATTAATAATTTTTTAATGTTTTATTATTCATTATTTTATGTTATGAACACAATAATAAAACATCTAAAAAAAAAAAAACATCTAAATGTATGCCATACAATATTTGCAAAAGATATATGATTGCTTTGTTTTCCTCAAGTGCACAATTATTTCACCTTACAACTTGTTCTGAACTATTTAAAAAGTAATAAATTATAACTATTTAGGGCTGCTCTATCACTATTATTAGCCTGCTTAAATTATTTAAGTAAACTTGATCCACAGTTTCCACATGTGGAGACCACAAGGGGCTTAGAGCCTACACTGGATACGGTGCCAAACCAAGTCAAGTCAGTAAGACCAAACAACCTACATTACACGTCTTTGGACTTTAGGAGGAAACTCACAAAGTATGTGCAAAGTTCCTGCTCTCAGACAGGAGATGAGATTCACACCCTGGAGGTGCAAGGTGATAATGCTAACCATTTAGCTGCCATATGGTACCTGGGTTGAAACTTATTTAAACTTTCTGTTTAGGGTTTTGTGAGACATATTTATTTTTTAAATCATTTTGAAGCTTAATGAATCCTAATTTGATTTGATCTGCCAATAAACAATAGTTTGATACTGATACTGTGCTCCAGATACAAAAATTATACCGAACCTTATACACAACTTCTGTTTGGAGGCTCAGTGACCTCAGCTATAAAATCTCACTAAATGTAAGATATTTTTTTTTAGTAAATTTATATTCTGCCTGGTGTTTAAGTTATGGGTAAGGATGCTAAGACCTCCATGTTACTATCCTGAAAGTCTACACTGGGCTGCTAGCAGGAGTATACATGTTCAATTTTTCAAGCAACAAAAAACTCTAATACTCTGACATACTGAGAGAACAACATTGTCAGCAGTTAGGTTGGGGATCTTTGTGAATCTGAAAAATGCATCTCCAATTTGTTTGTTATAAAAACTACAATCATTTTCAGTAAATTGAGTTTTATTGTCTTTATTATAGACTCATATAAAAGATTTTAAAGAAAAATCTTGAATTATACAATTATTTTGTAGTAACGTACCCTGATGCTGTGTTTCCTTCATCCATTGTTAAAGGATCAGTTTAGTGTTCCTATGCCTCATCAACTCGATTTTAAACCCAACACAATTTTTACCTTGGTCTGTGATGGCATGCTTTTATAACACAATTGATTTTAGTCAGCCAAAATGTAGAAAGGCAAGGCAGAGGATAGAATAGGAACAAACTGATTGTAGTTGCTACTAAATAATAAGATGAAGACATTTGGTCTGAGTCAAATAAAAAAATCAGCTCTTTGAATGCATATCATGAAACAGGTACAGGTCATAGATTACATTAGCAGAGATGAAATAATTGAGAGAACGTAATTACATTTCTCCATACTGCAACTGTTTGCTGTGTAAAACTGGTCCTTCTGCAAAAGTTCTTTAAATAAACCATTATTACTTTGCACCTTACCAGTATATGTATTACTTGTCTTTATAGTGTGTTTCAGGATTTCCACCACAGTCCCCACCATGTTTCAAGTGTTTTTTTCTCTTCAAATGAAGAAACCCCAAAATAAAATAACTTAATCGCCAACTGTTTTTATAATCAACTGTTGTTTTTACTTTAATTGATTGTTTTTTTTCTTCTCCTTAAAATGTGAACATATTTATAGTATTATATTCCGTAGACCTTAACAACAAAAGTAGCTTGCTAATCGCTCAGCATAATGATTTAGACAGTAGAAAAGTAATTTATAACTGCTTTCAGACAGACAAACTGAAATGTATGAAATGGAAAATAGATTTAAGCTTTGGTTTTCTTCACTTTTGAAATTTGTTTTATTTCTGTTCATTAGTTTGGGGAGAATGTCCAGACGAGCACTTCTACCATTTTAAGTGAAGAAACATTTTACTTTGTGGATCAACAAACCAAAGGAATGCATGTGCAGCATCTAAAAGAAGAACGACCTGTGAGACACTCCCTATGTAAGACCATTTTGAGGTTAAAATTTTAATTTGAAAAACAAATGAGTTGTGGACAATTTTTCAGATAAACTGGGTGTAATAATTAGACAGGTACTACACCATGAATGACCAGGATCAGTTACTACTGTTTCTTCTTATAGCACAGCTTCCTCTTACTGACTACTGAACATTATAATTTATAACCATTATGAATCAACTAACATTAAATTATTGTTGACATCATTATCATAAGGCGAACATTTTCAGTCTCTGAAGCCAAAAAAATTAAAAAAATTCAGAGTGAGCTTGTGTATTTCTTATCTTAAAAAACAACATAAGGAGGGAATGATGGACTCTATGCTCTACATAATCCACGGCATCTATAATCTACTACATATTTTATTATATTATTTATATTATGGAATTTATCATTTTATACTATAACATGTCATTTAAGGAAGTAAAAACCTTCAAGATTTAAAAACCTATTATTAACCTAACATCTGCATTAATTTAACATAAATAATGATTGTTATTGTGAGAACACAGCAAAATTGTGAATAAGCTAAGCTCTCTAAATATATCTCAAAAGCTGTAAATGGCATTTATTCACATTATATTTATTATTATTATTATTTTTATTTTATTTTGGAATAAGGTAATTTTCCATATCTTCTCGTTTCAGCTGCTCTTGCAGACTATTGTGGATCCTTTTTCAACAACAAACATAAGGTGGTGTCCTCTCGAGGTATTACATTGCCTGATACTGTTACAGTAGAGGCCACCAACCAACCAAATCTTGGAGAATTTACTAAGGCAGAGGGTTCTCCAGCTCATCCATCCAATCTGATCTCACACCCTTGTCAGCGAGACTCAACAGATAGTCAGAAAAAAGCCATGACGAGTCCCTTATGTAGGAAGGTTGGTTTGTTTTTCACATTTAAAATTAATTTTTATTTTCAATATAACTATGAACATTTATTATTATGGTCCAGGTTATATACAGGTTATATATATATCATAAAAACTTCAGCTAAAAACTTTTATGACAATTATTTACAGTTTATTGTGTATTGGAATTATCTATTGTCTGAATGTTTATTGGCATATGCAAATTTCAATTCAAAGAATTTTTTTGGCTTAAATTGACAGTGCTGAAATTGCAACTTATTAAATGATACATATTATACTTATTATACTTATGAAAAACATACGAAGAATTCTAAATGGCTGACTAGGAACTACGCCAATACTGAAACCACTGCCTACATTGAATATGTATATGGTTTACTTATGTCTTAAATTCTGGGAGGAGAGTTGCACATTCACATTTTAATGTATAATTAAGGTGTAAGCTTGTCATATTAAGGAAAAATATTTCTTTTTTATTCAACAGAACGAAGTTGTAGTAGACCAGCCCCATCGAAAATCATATCCCTGCTCCGAATGTGGAAAGTGTTTTCCTTCACTGTCGTCTTTTAAAATCCATGAACGCATTCACACAGGAGAAACGCCTTATTGCTGTTTACAGTGCGGGAAGAGTTTTAAAACGAAGGGTGGTCTCAAAACTCATCAGCAAATTCACACAGGAGAGAAGCCGTATCACTGCTCCAAGTGTGGGAAGGGTTTTAATCGACGGAATCGTTTCAAGCAACATCAGTTCACTCACACAGAAGAGAAGCCGTATCACTGCTCACAGTGTGGGAAGACTTTTATCCGACAGTTTGCGCTAAAAGAGCACCAACACATTCACACAGGGGAGAAGCCGTATCACTGCACAGAATGTGGGAAGAGTTTTCCTTATCGAGCTAGTTTCCAATTACACCAACGCACTCACACCGGAGAGAAGCCGTATCACTGCTCAGAGTGCGGGAAGAGTTTTTGCCATCTAGGTAGTCTCCAAGTACATCAGCGTACTCACACTGGAGAGAAGCCGTATCACTGCTCAGAGTGTGGGAAGAGTTTTTGCCAAATAACTCATCTCCAAACTCATCAACGTACTCATACAGGACAGAAGCCATATCACTGCTCAGAGTGTGGGATGAGTTTCACCCGTGTGGGTTATTTGAAAAAACACGAGCTCATTCACAGAAGACAGAAGCCAAATGCTTCACGGTGAGGGAAAGCCAATGAAATGTAGTTAGCACCTAACCAGAAGTGCATAAGTGGCCTAATAAAGTAGCCAATTGTGCAGTGGTGAAGACATGTCAAGATTACATGCTAAACAGGATATGTATATGGACACATCTGGCTTTGCAGATTCCTCTTTTTTGATTGGTTCTGGTGATGATGTAGGCCACCCGATCTCCAGACCTGAAGGCTTTGTTGCATGCAGTGAGCTGAAGGTGCACCTCCCGACTCACCCAGGGCTAGTTATGTTTGGAATGCTATGATTTTATTTGTGTGTGTGTGTGTGTGTGTGTGTGTGTGTGTGTGTGTGTGTGTGTGTGTGTGTGTGTGTTGGAACACATGTTGATATCAGTGTCTGAGTCAATGGTGGCCCAAACAGCCAATTTACTCCAGTCTGTATGTTAAAACTTATGTTGTAGTGCCAGACTTTAACAGTCCTGGTTGTTGGTGTCACATGTTTGTTATCTGGAGAGCACACGGGGAGCAGAAACAATGAATGATGGTCAGCTTGTCTGAGGTGGGGGAGGTGTGTGACTGGAGGCATTAGCCACACATATTCAAATTCTAATTCTAATTGTCACATACCTCCATACACAGTATGATATGCAGTTAAGTGTTTAAGATTTCCAAAACAAATATAAAAAATGTAAAGAAAATAGGTCATAGTTGTATAAAAACTTAGAATAAATAAAATTAAAATCGAAGTATATAAAATTACACAGGATTTACAAAATATGTAACATGTAACTGTGACTGAGAGGTATAAAAATGTAAAGCATATGTAAAGATTTAAAGATGCGTAGTTGAATAAGCGAGTCGCTCAGTCTGCCTGCTGTGCTTCAATAGAGAGCTTGCTGGTGCCAGGAGAGACCCATGTTGTCTGTCAGAAAGGTCTCTGTTTATTAACAGCAAAAGACGGAGTTTCAACACTTGTGCCGTCAACATCTGTATCTGCAAATAACATAAGACGGTGTAAAATATCCTGGTGAAATCCTGGAGAACAAAAGAGTGGAAGTTGGTCAGATCTTCATCCAGAGACGAACCAAGAGATGTGACCTCGAGGGAGGGGGGAGAGGGGGACCAGAGAGAGAGAGAGAGAGAGAGCCACCAGGAGAGCGGCAGTGAGTGACCACACCACACCATATCACACACACACACACACACACACACTGCAACATAACAAGCCATTAGCTTTTAAATAGTTCTAAATAGCTGCACCCTAAAATGCTTAAATTCTTGAATCTACCTTTTATTTCCTATGTTTATATATATATATATATATATATATATATATATATATATATATATATATATATATATATATATATATATATATGTGTGTATGAGTGTGTGTGTGTGTGTGTGGTCCTATGTGTGGTCAGGGAGTTAGAATTTGACTGTACTGTTTAAACTGGTGTTGTTGCCGTGCACATGATAATAAACTCAATTCAAACCCAGTTCAACTTACTTTCCTTTTTTATAATGTTCACAAGTGACTTTAAATAGATGTTTGTGCCCTTTTATTTATTTTTTTTAGATAAATTTAGTTTCATTATACTCTTATATTATACTCTTTCTATACATTAATTTTTTTTTGTTTACTATCTACTCCTGTTATTTACTTGTGATTCTAGTGAGTCATGCCATACAGCACATTTGCCTCTTTGAATCTTGAGAGAGAGAGAGAGAGAGAGAGAGTTAACACCTTAAGAACAGATGCAAGAGGAGAAAGGAAGGTCGGTTCGAGGAGGATTTAACGCAGATCCTGATTTAATATCAGATCCACATGGTAGAGGAGAGAGTAAAATTCTGTTTGCATCGACAAATTATTATTGTTATATGAGCAGTGTGTAAATGTGCAATGTAGTGAGTAATGTGCTACCTAATGACCCTGATGTGTAGCAGGAATGGAGGGTGTGTGTGTATTTATTGTTCAAGGAACAAAAGCAAATCACAGCACTTGAGTCCTATGTAATGTTCTATACTCAAGTCTATAACCTGCAGGAAGAAGCTCCTCCTCAATCTCTCTGTGTTGGCCTTCAGGAAGCAGAAGCTCTTTGTTTCCCGCAACAGGGAGATCAGTCCATTTGTCTGAGATCCTCCTCCATCCTTTCCTGGCCTTGGTCAAGCACTGTTTGCTGTAGATTTCGTGCAGGTCATGGAGCTCAGTGACGATGATGCAGGGCGGCTCAGGATTCAACCTGGGGGGCTTCAATGATGAGGCTGAGACATGACACAGACACACTTATGTATATCTTTGTCAATTAAAAAGTTAATGTCCACAACTCATCTGCATTTAGTGAATCCAGGATAATTCTATCATTTGATTGGGGCTTAAATGTCTAACTTCTACAAGCAAAAGTTGTTTTTGTTGTTATTATTAATATTTTTCATTTTTATTAATAAAAACTTTATTGTTGAAACTTTTTGAACTTTTTAAAATGCATTTGTTATATATACAGTCGTGGCCAAAAGTTTTGAGAATGACACAAATATTCGTTTTCACAAGGTTTGCTGCTAAACTGCTTTTAGATCTTTGTTTCAGTTGTTTCTGTGATGTACTGAAATATAATTACAAGCACTTCATACGTTTCAAAGGCTTTTATAGACAATCACATGACATGACTCTCTCGGTTATTTGCAGTGTTGGCGCTTCTTTTTCAGGACGTCTGCAATTCGACTGGGCTGCTCTCAATCAACTTCTGGCCAAATCCTGACTGATAGCAACCCATTCTTTCATAATCACTTCTTTTTGTTTGTCCACCCGCCTCTTGAGGATTGACCACAAGTTCTCAATGGGATTAAGATCTGGGGAGTTTCCAGGCCATGGACCCAAAATTTCAACGTTTTGGTCCCCGAGCCACTTAGTTATCATTTTGCCTTATGGCACGGTGCTCCATCGTGCTGGAAAATGCATTGTTCTTCACCAAACTGTTGTTGGATTGTTGGAAGAAGTTGCTGTTGGAGGGTGTTTTGGTATCATTCTTTATTCATGGCTGTGTTTTTGGGCAAAATTGTGAGTGAGCCCACTCCCTTGGATGAGAAGCAACCCCACACATGAATGGTCTCAGGATGCTTTACTGTTGGC
>QMIH01000953.1:55347-82847 GCA_003987875.1 Clarias batrachus
GACGCCCTGAAGCCTTCTTAACAAGAATTGAACCTCTTTCCTTGAAGTTCTTGATGATCCTATAAATTGTTGATTTAGGTGCAATCTTAGTAGCCACAATATCCTCAACTATGAAGCCATTTTTATGCAACGCAATGATGGCTGCACGTGTTTCTTTGCAGGTCACCATGGTTAACAATGAAAGAACAATGATTTCAGGCATCACCCTCCTTTTAACATGTCAAGTCTGCCATTCTAACCCAATCAGCCTGACATAATGATCTCCAGCCTTGTGCTCATCAACATTCTCACCTGAGTTAACAAGACGATTACTGACATGATCTCAGCAGATCCTTTAGTTACAGCAATGAAATGCAGTGGAAAGTTTTTTTTGGGATTAAGTTAATTTTCATGGCGAAGAAGGACTATGCAATTCATCTGATCACTCTTCATAACATTCTGGAGTTTATGCAAATTGCTACTATAAAAACTTAAATATTGGAAATTGGAAAAGTTGCTGCTTATGTAATTCTCAAAACTTTTGGCCACGACTGTAGTAACAATAGTAAATCGTTCAAAAAAATCTATTTATTTTTCTTATTATTTATTTATAATCAAAAGAATTATTTAAGTTTGTATGAGATTTGAATATGTATGAATCAAAATCAGATCGTCCCTGATGAGCAAGCCAAGGGCGACGGTGCTGAGGGAAAAACTCCCTGAAAGGGCTAAGGCACTGCGTTACTGATCGGAAGATTGGCGGTTCGATTCCCAGCTCAGCCAGGTTGCCATTGTTGGGCCCTTGAGCGCGGCCCTTAACCCTAACTGCTCCAGGAGCCATGTACCATGGCTGACCCTACTGATGTGAAGAAGGAATTTCACTGTGCTGTAATGTATATGTGACAAAATAAAGGCTTTACTTTAAAAAATAGGAAGAAACCTTGAGAGGAACCAGACTCAACAGGGAACCCATCCTCATCTGGGTGATAACGGAGAGCAGGGATTGATCTGCATCATACTGTGTGATACTGGAAGTTGTGTTTAAGTTTAAGTTTACTGAATGAATCCATTTTAAAAAATCGACTTTAAAAAAAGTCTGCTGGTTAAGCTGCAGTATTTAATGTTTAAAAATCAGAACATTATATCGCTTTTGAGCATCTGTGCTCATCTTGGCTTCTAAGTAAAGGTTGGTTTCATTTCCCATGAATGCTTTAACAAATTGAACTTTAGTCATGATTGGTGTTTAACATACCTTAGTCATTTATTTGTTGATTATTACTGAACTTGCATGGATGGTTTTCTGCTTGCTGTGTTTAGACCAAAATTCTTCAAAAGATTAAAAAATTCAAGCAAAATTGAAAATGCAAGTTAAAAATAAATTAATAAAATTAATAAATAAATACAAAAATCATTAATTAACGTGAATTGAGGAAACAGCATTGTTGAATAGCTGATAAAAATGAGAAAATTCCAGCATACTCTCAAAAATAGGAGTTAATGATTTAATGATATACAATACAATACTGATGGCTCACCATACCGTTATCACAATTCTATCTGTCTATTATCACAACGAAAATATGGAAAAATATGAGTAAACACCTTCGTTCATTCATTCATTTTCTAGACCACATTCTCCTGTTCAGTAGACTTTGGGCAACATAGTGTCTTTTTTTTTTTTTTTGTAAGTCACTCTGGATCGTCTTCCAAATGCCTAAATGTAAATGTGTGGATCCATTACAGGGGCACACAATTACACTCATTCACACACTACGGACAATTTGGGAATGCCAATAGACCTAATCTGCATGTCTTTGGCCTGGGGGAGGAGACCAGAGCACCTGGAGGTGCAAAGCTCACAGGCCTAACCACTACACCTTTACCAACTGAAGATTACAGATATATACATGTCACAATAATGTTATATTTTTCTTAAAACAATAAAGAAAATTAAATAATTATACACAATAAATAGACAAAGAATTTAACAATACACACACGAAAAAAGAAAATAATTGACTGAAACTGTCAAAACATAACGTGTTCTTGATGATGTACATGATGTAGGATCCCTGTTTAATCAATAGCATTTGTTTACATTTATGGCATTTAGCATTTTTCCAGAGCGATAGACAGAAGTCCTTAGACGTCACCATAAATAAATAAATAAATAAATAAACAAACAAACACTTACCAAGTCAAAAGGTTACAGAGCAAAAGTACAATCAGTCTAAAAACTCTTTAGCGAATATATAGTATGAAACACACACAGAAAACACAATGTTTTTAGCTAAAGTGCTAACGTAGCCAAGCGAGACTAAACTTGCCATTAATACTGTTAATTAACACACAAGGGAAAGTGAAACAAATTAAATGAATGTTTATATTTAGTAAACCATACCAATTTGAAATAAACATACAAAAGTGATGTAACCAGTTACTGACGAGGTTACACTTGCAAAAAAAAAGGTCAAACTTATTATAATGCAAATGACTCTGGTATTGTTAAGGCATGACTGAAGTAGAGAAGAAGAAAAAAATTGTGATGTATTGTGATTCTTTTCCCTGGCGATTAGTTTATCTCTACACTGAAATATTTATTTTTTATGAATACAACTATGAGCAAAATGTCTCCATTCCTTTATAACCCTACATCTGGCCTACTCTAAACTATTCCCAGCATCCCATGTTGTTAGGAGCAAATCAGTAGCGAAGTTTCTTTAGAATTGTAAAAATGTTTGATTAAAGAATTACAATTGATTATTGAATAGGGATATTTGTAAACTCATGATATCATGGAATTGCACCTACACACGTGGACAAAATTGTTGGTACCCTTCGGTCAATGAAAGAAAAACTCACAATGGTCACAGAAGTAACTTTAATCTGACAAAAGTAATAATTAAAAAAAATTCTATGAATGTTAACCAATGAAAGTCAGACATTGCTTTTCAACCATGCTTCAACAGAATTATTTTAAAAAATAAACTCATGGAACAGGCCTTACTTATTTTTATTGATTATTACTTTTGTCAGATTAAAGTTATATCTGTGACCATTGTGAGTTTTTCTTTCATTGACCGAAGGGTACCAACAATTTTGTCCACGTGTGTGTAGGTGTAGATATTGTGATATGATATTGGCTGGTCCTGATGATTCCCATCTCTAGTCTGAAGACTGAGCCACATTTTCTAGCAACACGACATGTGGATGTGCTGATGACATCCGAGATGACTTCCATTTCCTCCAACGTCGTAAGCAGAGATTCTAGATCTAGATGCTAAACGTCTCCCCACACCATGCCACTCTGCGGTACGGATGCGCTGGTGTGTTGGAGTAAAACTCTTTCCAAACTGTAAGCAGGACTACTGCTTCTCCCCGGTGTGAATTTGCCGGTGTATTTTGAGATTGCTCTGTCGTGTAAAACTCTTGCCACACTCTGAGCAGATATACAGCTTCTGTCCTGTGTGAATGTGCCGGTGCCGTTGGAGGGTACTCTCCCGATTAAAATGCTTTCCACACTGCGAGCACTGATACGGCTTCTCTCCCGTGTGGATGTGCTCGTGCCGTTTAAGATGACACTGTCGAGCAAAACTCTTGTCGCACTGCGAGCAGCGATACGGCCTCTCTCCCGTATGGGTGCGCTGGTGCCGCTGAAGAGCACTGTCTTGATTAAAACTCTTCTCACACTGTCCACAGTGAAACGGCCTCTCTCCGGTGTGGATGCGCTGGTGGATTTGCAGAGTGTTCTGTTGAAGAAAAACCTTGCCACACTCTAAGCAGGCATACGGCTTCTCTCCAGTGTGAACAAGCTGGTGGATTTGGAGAGAAATTGACTGGCTAAAACTCTTCCCACACTCTGAGCAGATGTACGGCTTTTCTCCAGTATGGACACGCTGATGCCGTTGGAGCGCATTGTGGTAATTAAATCTCTTCCCACACTCTGAGCAGGCATAGGGCTTCTCACCAGTATGAACACGCAGGTGCCGCTTGAGCGCGTTCAGGTACGTAAACCTCTTCCCGCACTCTGCACAGTCGAATGGCTTCTCCCCGGTGTGAATGCGCTGGTGCTGCCTGAGAGCACCTTGCTGGTTAAACCTCTTCCCGCACTCTGAGCACTGATACGGCTTCTCCCCTGTGTGAATGCGTCGGTGCCGCTGGAGTGTACTCTCTCGGTTAAAGCGTTTCCCACACTCCGAGCACGCATACAGTTTCTCTCCCGTGTGAATGGTTTGATGTGCTTGAAGGTGACTCTGTCGAGCAAAACGTTTCCCGCACTGTACGCAGTGAAACGGACGTTCGCCGGTGTGAATGCGCAGGTGTTGTTTCAGAAGAAATCGTCCGGCAAAGCGCTTCCCACACTCTGAGCAGCAGTACATCTTTTTCAGCCTGTCGGAGGTCTTAACAAAGCGAGTACCAGAAACAGAAGCGTCATGTTTAGCTCGTCCTAGTTTCTGCATGCTCACATTTTCGTCACAGTGACACATATTGATATGTTCGTGAAGGTCAATTTGAGATGTACAGATAAGTGAACACAATGAACAGGAAAAATAGTACACTGGGTAATCACTCGTTTCTGGAAAGGAAAATAAAAAAAAAATGAACAAAATGAATTATTGTAGACTTTTAAAGAATTATATTATTAAATAACTAATCGATAACATTTATCAGAGTTCACTCAGCCAACCATCCATCCATCCATCATCTATACAGCTTATTCCAGATCACCAGAAAAAGTACAACCTGGTTGGGGGGCCAATACATAGCAACACACAAGCACACTTGCATTTTTCACATACAACAGGCAATTCGGAAAAATAAATCCACCTCCACTGCAATCCCACAAGAACATGCAAACTCCACATGCATAGAATGGAGGTCAGATTTGAACCCTCAAACCTGGAGACCTGAATCCAGGTGAGGTTCCTTGGCACATCCCAAGCAATCTCTAACTGCAGCCAGAGGGTTTTCTAATAAGTATTGACCCAGGTGGGTGAATACTTATGCAACCTTTTTTGGTCACAGTCCAAGCTGGGCTGTCTGAGCGAGTGACTGAGTTGAACGAAAAAAATGCACAGAACTGACAGACAAAACAAAAAACAAAGTTTTACCGCGTGACACAATAAGTGTTTTAAATGTTATTTTTTGACATTACCGATTATGGAGCACTTTCTGGTCCAGATGCATTTGAAAGTGATGCCAAGAGCCTTGGCGTACTTCTCTTCATACCACACCAACAGCTCTTGTCTTGGTTTGATTGGTCGACAGCAACGGTAGAAAATTTCCCCTTGGTACTGGAAGGCTACCAGATTGGACTCTTCACTATTATGAGCACAATTCACATACCTGAGGAAATAAGGAAAAGAAACAACAAGAGGAATCAAAAAGGCAAAAGTGCCACAGTGTGCAGCAAGTCAGAGCCTGATAAGGAAACGACAAAGACAAATGCAGAACATATTCTGCATAGAGATTCTGTAATGCATTCCTCACCTCATCCAGTTTGCATGGGTCACTCTCTTAGCATCGATGTATTTTTCAAATCGTCTGCTGTTGTAAATCTGCGAAAAAGAATTACATAGTTTCAGCAACATATTCAACTTAAGAAAGCAATAAGCACAATATTTTAGGCTAATCATTAGTCCCACATTATACAGTAATTGCAAAACGTATCAGTTTGTACCACACCCAGACTGGGACCTGTACCAAGGTCACCAAGGCCACCAATCAAACCAAGACAAGAGCTTTTAGTGTGGTATGAAGAGAAGGACGCCAAGACTCTTGGCAGCACATTGATGCTGATTTAGTATATAGTCAGTTTCAATCTGAACATTACGCCAAACTTCTACTACTTTAAAAAGACTAAGCTGGACTTGTGTTGGACAAGTACTTAAAACATTAGTATTGAAACAATCTAGAACGAACTCAGCTGCAATGGTATTACAGGGGGGTATAAATAATACACTTATTGTTCAGCCCAAAAGGCAAGTAAAAGCTACAGTGTGTTGCCTCATCCCATATTCTAGCTGTCCAAAAACTGAAAGGGCTAAAACAACATAGCCATTAAAATGTAACAACACATGGTAGGCTACTTTAATTAATGCAGGCTAAGTAAGATGTCAGATACAAAAAAAAAAGAAAAAAAAAGAAAGAAAAATCAGGGAAGTGTTGTCATTCTCCCTCAATAGGTTGGAATGTTATTAATGTAGAACATACTCACCACCCAAGAGTAGCTACTCGTCATGCCTTCTTCTCTGTCTACCACATCTCCTTGGTAAGGCCCATAGTGGGCACCAACTGGAACAGTGTCGCCCTTATTTATCACTCCCAGTCCTGCTTTAGGAATACAAGATTCCTGAACCTCTAGACCAGGGGGAAGTGTTTGTCTGGCTCGATCTGAACCCCCCTTTGGAACAGGGGTATCCGGGAGGAAGAGAGCTGGACCATGTATCTCGCACTTGTTGATGAAGAAGGACCTGCAATATTCACAATCTAGAACAAAAAAAAACAACATACCACATCATGCACATCTTTTCTCCAGTCCACACAAACAGTGTTGTCACACAATGAAAATAAGTTTACAGCCTTTAGAAAATAATCGGTGGAGAAAAGTCCCATGCAGAGGAGACAGAGTATAATCAGCACTGCATGCACTGATATTATGCGTCTCCTGCATTCACCACTCCAAAGCTACAATCAGCACTATCATTTGAGATTTTGGACAAAGCAGAGGAGAACATTGTGGCAATGGGTGCATGGCTGAGTGTTGTGTTTTCTGTTAAGAAAGAGAGGGAACCAGTGACCAGAAAGTACAGAGCTTCAGAGCAAGTGAATATGCATGTGTCTGTATGAATTAAATTCACACTGAGACCTGGTTATCATTCTATCAATCATTCCAGCAGAAACATACCAAGTGAGAGTATACAAGGGGATACAGATCAGCACTTGATGGATTTAAGGTGTAATCAAATCTCTTCCATCAAAGCCTCAATTCATACAGAGCTTTGGGGAATGCATGAATAGATAAAGATAAGATGTTTGCACAGTGATGTTCTCAAATATCTACTTATACCCATCACCATTAACTTTATTAGGCAAAAGCTTAGAACATAGACAGGCATTAGTCCCTGCCTTGCTCATCCTGCAATCCTTGGGACAGATTGGTCAGGATTTACTCTGATTGGTCATCTATTAAGATGGTTATGTGTGGATAGGTCCCACAGTAGTAGCAGGCAGGCTCAGGAATCCACCAGCCTGGAGAGGTAGAGCCAGGTTTGTCAACAGATTTTAGTTCCATATCTGAGGGACGCTGAGGGAGAAGGCTTAGCCCCGCCTCCCTCAGAGGGTTTTTTTCCTTGAAGCAGGCAGCCAATGAACCCTCAGCCCAATGAGGCACTTTCCCACCTCATTCCTCCATTATTATTAGGAACAGCATGTACAGTCTGAGGGAGGACAATTAGGGCATTTTCACTTTAGGTACCCGAGTTTGCTCCAGAGTAGACTTTCACCTCAAAGTCTGGTTCATGATCGAATCAGACATGAAAGTCAATCTTACCTGAACATGGAAGTGGAGAGCTGTTTAGAATGCAGCATCATCAGTGCCGTCTGGTGTGGGCGCAGCGCACACCAGTCTCATCCTCTGACCCACACAGCCATAGTTGATAATGTAGGAGAGTGTTGCAGAAATTATCAATAATATTAGGCATACTGTACTGCGATCAACTTTCCAGTTTACTTTTTCTCTTTGTGTTTTATGGCGGCTCGCAAACCAAATAGGTGCGTACCGCCACCTGCTAAAGCAGAGAGTGAAAATATGCATGTTCTGTCGCTTGCTCTGAAGCTCTGTTCTCACTGGTCACTTGATCTCTCTCTGCCAACACAAAGACAAAATATAACACTTATCCATGCACCTCTTGCCACAGTGTTCTTCTGTTAGCCTGTGAATCTGCAGCTTGCTAAAAATCCCCACTTACGCCACTTTCCATTAACTGTGGTTCCCCCTCAACAAAATTGGCAAGGACATCATTACGCCATTGGAGCCAACTGCATGTGGGCATTTCTTTGTGTTGGTCCTGGTTGACTATGCGACATGATACCTGCCAGTAATGTCTCTGTGCAGCATATCCACATGTAATGTTGTGAAGGCAACCCGAGAGTAAACGATATGAACAATTTTGCTTCCTCCATTTTCTGGAGCTTACACCATCATGACCCACTTGACGATCAAGTCCTCATCTCCCAGCCTGCTTTCTGTGTCCCTGCTTCAATCCTCACAGCTTTGTTATTGGGCCTTATAATTTTGCATCATACCTCATTCTCTTAAAGTATGTTTTGCTTATGTAAATCTTTGTTAACTTTGGAAATATCTTTGGGTAACTGTGTTATGAATGAAATGGAGTACTAAGAGTAATAGTAGGAGTAAGAAAATATCCTTAAACATGTTAACAGTGCCTCAGACAGAAAGTTTAGGCAGAATTTTAGTCCCATGCCAAAGATCCAAGAGACCCTTGTTGTCTTACAGAGAAACTCATCTTCATTAGGTTCTTCTTCTTTTAAAAGGTTTTCTTGGAATCCTTTGGCCTCTTCATCCACAAGGTTCACATGGACAATACAGCTCGATTTCTCATCACCTAGAGTTACATTTTTCAAAACATACATGAGAAGATTAACCACAAATAAAAACTAGTTAAAAATAAAAGGTTAAACAGAACCATAATGTGTTACGTTTCCTTACAGTCGGCGTCTCCATCTTCAGGTTCTTCCTTTAAAACCAGCTCATGGAACTCTTCACCTTGTTGGTCCACATGGCTGATGTGTTCAGAATTCGATATCTCACCACCTGTAATTTCACCATTTCCATTCAGGTGTATTGAATAAAAAGGCTGCAAATAATATTATTTATCCCCACAACAAAATCAATGCACTCTCTTTTCTTACAGCCATAGTCTTCTTCCTCAGGTTCTTCTTTTATTGTTGCTTTTTTAATTCCTCCATTCATTTGGTCATAACTGCTGAGGTGATGCACGGAGCCTCTAGGTGAAGTCATACATGTTTCTGTCTGTACAGCTTTGTACAGGGACTGACCAGGAACAATGAAACAAACAATAAACTCATACAATAATACACCCACAATATGCATTGAACTGTTTTATAGATAAAACATAAAAATTGTTTTCTTTTTCTCATCAGATTTGGATACCTTAATATGCACATATGATTAGCCGTACAACTTGCAAGCTAGCAGGAAAGAAATGCATATTCATAAATAATAAAAATAATATTTTGATCTTTAATTTTTTACTTCTCCTTGGTGTATAGATTATTAAGAAAACAAATGTACCAGTGTCTTCACTGAGCTTTTATCATATGATTTCTTTGTCAAAGTCCCTTTAAAGAAAAAATTAAGCACATAACCCCTGTGCTAATGTCTGATTCTACTGTCTGTCTGTCTGTGTGTAACAAAAATGAATCATAATTTAACATGAAACATTTTTTATTTATATTATGCTTGCATTTCAGATGGTAAAAAGGTGCAAAACCACCATCACTGTACAGGTGTCACACTCGAAGCTGTTTATACAACATCCATATATAATCATTGAGATATTTATAAAATCATGATCCAGAATCAAATTGATATAAATCACAGTTGAATTGCACCTAGGTCCACACATATTATTCTTGTCAGGTGGTCACTAGTGAGTTTCATCCCTATTTATTACAGTATTAAAACGATATTTTTGGATGTACAGTAACCATATTGTTTTTAAAAAAATTTTTAAAATGAACAAAAGACAGGTTACAAGGCTGGGTAAAATAAAATGAATGAAAATAAATAAATTAATTAATTAAATAACCTTGTTTCAGCATGCACAACTGTTTTAACACAACTGGAAAAATAAATGCATTATAAACATGCAATATGTTGACCTGTTAATTAATAAACAATAATTATTATTTACAGTCTATAAAACCTACATGAATTCTAAACTTTACCTGTGCAAATTATTACTTAGTTATCATAATTATATTATTATAAATTATTATAATACAGAACTAATGAACACTATGTTTACCTGTGCAGGTGTAACAGGAGGCATCGTACAGGAGAGGCTGCCTTCTGCTGACTCCATTGTGAAACGCCTGAAAGGTTGTAATAGCAAAACAATCAGCTGAAAATATTCATATGAACAATTCCAGATTTAAAAAAAAATAAATACAAACAAATGGAGCAACTACTGGACAGGTTGCCAATCCATTGCAGGGTACATGCACTCACATACTCAGTCACACACTACGGGCAATCTGGGAACGCCAATCTGCGTACTCTGCACTTCTTTGAACTGTGAGAGGAAATTGGAGTAACAAGAAGAAACCCACCAAGCATGGGAAGAACATACAAAGACGGGAATCAAACCTGACCAGGAATCAAACCCTGACCCTAAAGCATCAGCCCCCAAGTATCAGGTCATCCATTTTCAAAGCTATACAAATTAGTTATTGGGTGTCTTTCAAAGAGTGTTAAGGTGAAACCACACCATCACCATTGCTGGTGCACCGTTTCTGCGCCTCTGGAAAACATTATACTGCACCACCTTATTTCAATTTCCATAGCGTGTTAAGGACCCCCTGTCACTCAAGGGCCCTTGAAAGCGTCCTTGGAATTGTGTTCAACCATCAGACTTGTGTGATGGCAACAGTAAAGAACCTTGACCATTCGTGTGTGAGCTCGAAGAACACGGTCATGAATACAGAACAGTACGAAAACATCCTCAGAGAGCAACTTCTCCCAACCATCCATGAACTGTTTGGTGATGAGCAATGCCTTTTCCAGCATGATGACGCTCCTCGCCATAAGGCAAAAGTCATAATTAAGTGGCTCAGGGAACAAAACTGAAATTTTGAGTCCATGGCCAGGAAACACCCCAGACTTTAATCCCATTGAGAAATTGTGGTCGATCCTCAAGAGGCAGGTGGACAAGCAAAAACCCGCAAATTCTGACCAACTCCAGACATTGATTACGTAAGAATGGGCAGTGTCATCACTCAGGATGTGACCCTGAAGTTAATTGACAACACGCTAGTGTGAATTACAGAGGTCTTAAAAAAGAAGGGTCAACACTACCAATAATAAAAATCTATAAATTTGTTTTGCCGCTGGACCCACTACAATCTGTCTACCAGCCTAATGTTGGAGTGGATGATGCGCTCATATACCTATTGCTACCTATTTCCTGGACGGATGTAACGGTACAGTGAGAATCATGTTGTTCTCCAGTGCCCTTCATGCAATACAACCGTTTAAACTGAGTGAGAAACTGCTCAGGATGGTGTCAGCACATCCATTGTGTCCTGGATAGCTGACTATCTGTTAGACGGGCCCCAGTTTGTAAGGTTGGGAAATTTCCTTCCTCCATTCCTGTTTACTCTGTACACCACAGATTTCCGATACTACTCCCACCTGGAGAAGTTCTCTGATGACTCTGCAGTGGTGGGGTGTATCAGGGATGGACAGGAGTCAGAGTATAGAGGACTTCTGTACAGCTTTGTGGAGTGGTGCACCAGAAACCATCTGCTACAAAACATCATGAAAACCAAGGAGATGGTAGTGGACAGTAGACTGGACTGCAGGATCAACACCAACACTGTGTATTAGAAGGGGTTGAGCAGACTTTATTTCCAGAGAAATGCGGCAGGACGATGGAAATGTTTAATCAGTCTGAACAAGGTCAGGCTCGATTCCCGTCTCTGTGTGCATGGAGTTCGCATGTTCTCCCCGTGATTGGTGGGTTTCCTCCGGGTTCTCCGGTTTCCTCCCACAGTCCAAAGACATGTAGGTTAGGATAATTGGCATTCCCAAATTGCCCGTAGTGTGTGAATGAGTGTGTGTATGTCTGTGCCCTGCGATGGATTGGCACCCTGTCCAGGGTGTACCCTGCCATGTGCCCCAAGTCTCCTGGGATAGGCTCCAGGCCCCCGTGACCCTGAATACAGGATTAAGCGGTATAGGTGATGAGAGAGAGAGAGAGTCTGAACAAGGCTGAACATATAATCGGACACAAACTTGACATGTTGGAGACAGTGAGGGATAACAGATCTCTGAACAAACTCCTGTCAATCATAAAATCCATCCCACCCACAACATGATCCCATACAGAGACAGTGGAGTTCATCCTGTATCAGACTGATCCGGCTTCGCTGTCACAAAGAACGGTTCAGGAAATCATTCCTACCATTCGCCGTTGCACTGTACAACCACTCACCTCTATGTAACAAAGACAATGGCAACTTATACACATATACACTTATATATATCCTATTATTCACTGTCACTTTACTTATTTTGAATTCCCAGTTTGCACTCTATTTTTAAGTTACAATTATATTCTGTCCCCTCCTTTTTCCCCTTTACTACTGTTGGTGTGTGTGTGTGTGTGTCTGTATGTATGTATGTATGTATAGATAGACAGACAGACAGACAGGCCATGCCCACAAGCAGCATTTTTCACCTTGTGGTGTAAAGACAGAGCAACGAATCATTTAGGATTCAAAAGTGTCGAGTCTTCTGTGTGAGCTGAGCCAAATCATGTCTCCTCTGCGCTCTCCTCCCTCACCATGATCCTGAAACATCAGTAGAAGACAATGGTATAGAACAGAATGCCTTTCATTGTCACTATGCACATATACAATTTGCACCATATACATGTACAGCTGGTTTACAACATCCACTGTTTAGTTCAGTAATAACAAATAAGTCAATTAAATAAATGCAGAAATAGAACTAAATGAATTAGAAACAGAAGCACAGAGCTCTGCACAGGGGGTGGGACGCTGTGATCTTCTGGAGGATGTTTAATTAGGCATTTATCCATTACTGTTAGTCTTCTAGCTACAAGCTGAACTGTAACTCACCATGGGCTTTAAAGCAGAACAGAAACTCCCAGGTTTAATATTCACCACATCAGGCCTGGATGAAACAATGTGACGTCATTTCAGAGCAGAAATTCATGATTAGTTGTGTGAGAAATCTCAGCTGTCCAAAAACAAAACAGCTTCTTCTTCTCCTTCGTCTGTGGCTCTATAGGGCAGGAGAAGACTGAGCACTGCCCCCTGCTGGAGACTCGTGGGACTTTGTGTAACTACAGTAGCGTCATTCTACAGAAAAGCTGGGACTTAAACATCTCCTGAAATGGACTTATTCTTCACAGCAGAACTTCTTTAAAAAATAATAGAAAATAATGATTTATTTTCAAACCTTATGGTTTCACAATCAATGCACTTACAGTATAGGAAGGGTCGTAATACACCAGATATTCAATCTCGTAACTTCTGTTACTTCTGTTTTTCGTAACACCAATGACAGTTTAGAGAAAAATCATAACGATAACAGTTTCCATGTGTAGGACCATGTAGTTTTCACTTCTGTCAAAGTCAGTTACAGCAGTTCCTCGGCATACGCATTCACTTTGCTCCTAAGGCGAGCGCTTAAGGTGAAATTTCGCATTGTAAATCACATTGTCCCATAGGAAATAATGTAAACGCAGATGATCCGTTCCAGCCGCACAAAAATATTACCAATATTACCAATTTCCAACACTATAAACATATTTTTGCATATAAAAACAATCAAAACATTTAGAAAAAAAGATGTAAATGAAGTAATAATATAAATAGAATTTAAACCTTACTTTTATATTAATTTATATTAATATTAATTTATGATTCCTCTCGGCACCGGCTCCTTGCAGAGCGATATTTCTTTCCTAATGCACAATACACTTGGCTCACTTTTCTTCCTGCTAACTTTCTTGGGACCGATGGTACGATCTCTTACTAAATCCTGCACAAAACCTTTGAATAAGACATTACACGCGAGGACGTCTATCTCCACATACGCCCTGAGACATTTTCTAAGTTTATGTATTGTAGACTATCCAGGTTATTCTTTGTTAATATCGAGAACAGTAAGGCATTTTTCAATCACCTGTTTTTGTAGACTTTAGGCAAGATTTATAGCCACAGGAGAAGAGATAAGAACTGTCACACTAATACACCAGAGCTGAGCATTCAAACCCGAGTCCTCGTACTGGATTCTGGGATTTCTGTGATTAGAGGTGGAAACATCCACATCTGCTGGACATTGCTGTATTTTCCTCATATAGGAAGACATTATCTGAGGCAATTAAAGACTGATTCCCTGGTCATTCAGTACATTAACTGACTTTATTTGTCGGAATTATCCAATGGAAGGCTCTTTGCTTAATTAAAGTGCTTAGGGGTGACTTAATTCTTTTGGCCTAGACCATGCATAATAAAGGTTTTACAGAATATTTTGCCACAGGTGACACGCAGTGAGCAGGGCATGAACCTGCACAGGGAAACCCCCATTGGAAATCGAGTCCAACGCCTTAACCTGTCAGCCATCGCAGCAGTGCTGCATAGGAGGAGCCGCGTCTGCAACTGCTTGTCTAATTTCTGCTGATTTAAATTATGCATCGTCTGAGGAACTCGCTCTTGAAGCACTTAAACCCAAGATAGACAGCACCTGCCCTGTTTGGGACTTTAGTGTGTAGTCGGCTCTCAAAGCAGCTTGTTTAATTAATCCATTGATTTTTAGCATTTCCTAAGGTAAAAGAAAGCAATCAAGAATTGAAGCCACCTTCAGTCCATTCTACAGAAATGAGGAATAGTTAAGCCTAGCTTCAGGTTCAGCACGTCTAACCATACAGAATGTGTGGCACGTAAGGCTTTTTTCTACCACTAGTTTTATGTAGGCTCTAGTTCCCTAAAAGTCAGATTTACAGCCACAGGAGAAGCAGTAACAACTATACAGTAGAGCCGACACACTACAAGCAGGATTCAGACCTGCAGGAGAAAACACTATTGGAGATCAAGACGAACACATTAACCACTGAGGCATTACAGAACCGCCTGGTACTGGGTTCCATGCATTGTCATTACAGTGCTGGAAACAGCCATGTGTGTTGTATCTTTGTTACACTTTTGTTTAATAACTTTCAAAATTAGAATTGCAGCACACAATGTGGTGTCCAGTTGAATGGTAAAAGTAATTAGATGTAATTCCCTGATCATTCACATTCAGGTGAATCAGTTGACGAGTCAGAATGTTTTCCGACTTGCCTGCCATGTGGAAGACGCGAGTTTAAAGCCCAGCCATTGGATGCCATACTGGTCCCAAGCCCAGGTAAAATAGAAGCCTTGGTGGGAGCCACTGAAAGACTAACTACGCCCCTTAAATATTTGCTTAGTTAAAACCAGGTGGTGATTTAGTATGTAACATGCAGTCACGTCAAACTACGATAAAGATTTCACCAGTAGGTAAGACGCTGCAAGCAAAGCTCGAACCTGCGCAGGGAAACCATGAGACTTCAATGCCTCAACCTCTCTGCAATCACAGCAGTGCGCCACATGCAAGGTCTCATCCTGGGAATGTCCAAGTTCTGATCTAACCAACATGCCAACCGTCTTCATAATTTTTATCCCGTTTATTGTTATTAGGCAGCGTTTAATCAGACTTTATCAGACTTTTTCCATCGCTCCAAAGTTCAACCTTTAAGCTGCCTAGCTCCCAAACTGAAGCCTTTATTCTGATGAGTCTCACTAGCAAGTCATTATCTTATGGACACACAGCTGTTAAGTGCCAATCCTGTGAGTTCTCGTCACATTGTGTGTGTATATGTGTGTATGGGAATGCTCTCACATTCACAATTAATCATATAGTATATGTATATATAGTAAATTCTCTATTGTTTTGCCATGCAACTACCCTTCCAAGTTCTGATCACATGTTGAAGGGTTCTCATCCCAGTAACTTGTGCATTATTGCACACTTTAGCTGTTAACAGATTCACAAATTAAAGCGATTGCACAGAAGTTTGCAGAAAAGACATTCATTTAAAGACAGAGAGTATCGCCAATGTTTTATATACATAATATAAAGAGGTTTCATTAGGAAAAAAAAGTCTCTAGCGCCCTCTCCTGGCGCCACCCCCTCTTCGTCCTGCAAATTTTCCTCCTTTCACTTTTTTCCTCACGCCAGTTGAGTGCTCGGCGTCGTCGCCTACATCTTCTCTGCCTTTCCTTTTCCTCTTTTCTCCCTGCTCCTTCATTTCCTGTGAAGAGAAAAAATATTACACACACACACATATTTTACATCCGAGCCTGCAGTACTTTAGAGGATTTAGATTTAGAACACAGCCAACAATGAGGGCTAAACAAACAAAGAAAACAAAAAGCGAGACGTACGAGTCGAGCGAATCTCTGCGCCTCGCTCACTCGCTCCACCAGCATCATCACTTCCTCTTCCTGTGTGGGGAAAGCTGGGAGTTTCTTCCCGATCAGAGTTTCAATCCGCTGGAAAAGCTCCACGTCATACCTGAAGACGGAACACGTCAGACATCGGATGTGAGGAGAGTTCCGTATTCTTTACATTTGGTTTACATTTGGTGTGTCGAGCGTGCTTTATTAAAGCATTACTGTGTAACGAATGTGATGGATTTTCCGGATCGTCCAGCTCGGGCCGTTCTGCCCACACGGTGGATGTAGTCCTAAAACACACACACACACACACACACACACACACACATATACATACATATAAACAAACACCATAGGCTGACAGAACAGTTAACAAGTCATCTCTGGTGTGCATGTGTAACAAACACACGCCTGTGTTACCTTGGAGTGTGTGGGGATGTCGAAGTTGATGACACAGTCTACATGCGGAATGTCTAAGCCACGTGAGGCCACGTCGGTCGCTAGCAGCACAGACCGAGACTTCGACTTGAACTTGTTCAGAGCACCGAGACGTTTATTCTACACGCAACACAAACACACGGGAAAGTTGACGTCATGCAGTACTTCCAACTCCCACCAGGGGGCATGACAAACAACAACAGTCGTACGTGTATGTACAGCGTGTATGTACCTGGCTCATTTGCCCGTGCAGTGGGATGGCGGTGATGCCCAGGTTCCTCAGTAAGAGCGTCACCCGCTGTGTGTTGTTGCACGTACTGCAGAAAACCATGAACGAGTTCCCGGCTAATTCGTTCAGTATGGAAACAAGGTAGCAGTCCTGAAACACACACAAAACAGGACCTCGAATTTAGCAGCAGTCCAGCATTTAACAAAGTATCACCACTGACTTCCTCAAATTACCAAGAATTATGGATTACACGTGGCAGAACGATTCCGTCCCGTACCCCTCCCATTCCGCCGATCTTACACCTCCTGATGCCTACTGTGAAGAACTCAAATCGTCTCCTTTCACAGGAGTCTCCAGCGACCTTTGTCCTGAGAATCCGAGTTGAGGACGATACGAGACGGTGCACTCACACTTCCAACACTTACATCACGCATACAGTGTGTGTGTTAGGTTCGTTCATGAAAAATAAACTCACAGATGACGACATGGTGATGTAACGAATGGGGCGGGATTATGACGTCCAATTAAAAGTGTGTGTGTGTGTGTGTGTGAGACCTTAAACCGTAGTATATTTTACATGATGTCGTCACGTGTAGCGTAGTGTCCTATAAAAGATAAAGAAAATTAAATGCGAAAGGCAGCAGAAATTCTGTCCATTAATGATGGCTTTGATCTCAAAGTAGACTCACAAAGCCACGCTGAAATTTACTGTTGCCAAGAAAGTGTAAAGAGACGTACACGGACGTATACAGCGACGTGATGACGTGACTCTCAAGCCCACGGACCAAAGACAGCCAGTTCTTAGAGAGTTCACTGTTGGACCGGCACTAGCACCAGACATGAACTAACACCTGGTTCATTTGGTGTAAAAATGTTAAATGGTCATCATAAGGTCATAGGACACCTTCAGTCGTTCTTAATGTTACCCACTGAAGCGTCCCGCTCTGTAAGCATCGTTCTATGTAATGATCTGGTGTGTATGATGTCGTGATGTAATAAAAACGCCTGGGGTGGAATAGCCACGTCGCCTCAGTGCCTCTTGTACTGTACAACCTCATTGGTGTCTGAGGCGATTACTGCGGCGCCCCCTGGTGCAGGAGATTCACCCTGCAGAACAGAACTGCGCTGCCGTGTTTCCCGGCGTGTTACCTTGTACTTGGCCGGGATGAAGATGTAATACTGCTGCAGCTTGTCCACTGTGGCGTATTTGCTAGAAACGGCGCATTTCACCGGATCCTTTAGCGCAGCTCTCTGTAACTTCTGGACCTAAACATACATACAACACACACACAGACGGGTTAGGAAATAAACAAACAAACGTATTTATCGGTGCTTTCTAGCAGTATGTAGGCGTCTCGCTAACGGTACCTTTTTGGTCATGGTGGCGGAGAACAGGAAGGTGTGTCTCTCTCGGGGAATGAGCTTCAGGATCTTGTCCACCTGAGCGAAGGAGAGAGAACGGCGCAGACGCTCAGGATCTGAGGGACAGCGCTAGTTTTAAGGTGTATGATGTAATGAGATGGTTAACCTACCTCAGACTCAAAGTCCATGTTGAGAATCCGGTCGGCTTCGTCCATCACCAGGAACTTCACCGCGCGCAGATTAAACCCCTTCGTGTTCTCCAGGTGGTCGATTAATCTACCGGGAGTAGCTGATACACACACACACACACACACAAACTTTTTAAATTCTATCCTCAAGATGATATGTACCTGTCTGAGACTGACACACACACACACACTCACCAATTACTACATGGGGTTTCTTAGCCAGCACCAGCGACTGTGACATCATGTCAATTCCTCCAACAATGACGGCTGTAAGAAACACACACACACACACACACACACACACACACACACACACAGTTAAAACTCATATGAAGACGTAAACACTGGTGGTGTTGATTGATTCTCTCCATCAGCAGCTCTGATAATTGTACAGATAGATATTAATGCGTTTCCATAGCAACAGCCCCATCACCGAACATTTAAATTAGGGAGGACGTGTTCATGTAATGTTTAAGGAAGGAGTCTCCAGTGTCAGTGATTCTAGAACACGACACGATCAAGGTCACGCCATGGTCGTTCCTCGATATCGCATGTAAACGAGTTCACCAGGACGACGTGTCCTTCTTTAATAAATACACATGCGTCCTCACTGACGGGTCACTGAGGTGCAAGAGTGGAAGCGACTCACTGACCCGTCTTCACGCCGATGCTGGAACCCAGGGCCTCGAACTGCTCAGAGATCTGGAAGGCGAGTTCTCTTGTGGGTGTGAGGACGAGCGTGTGGAGACGCTGTGGAGACGAGAGCAGAGACTGCAGGATGGGCAGAGCGAACGCACCCGTCTTCCCCGAACCCGTCTCGGCCAGGCCAATCACGTCTCTCCCTGAGAAAGAGAGAGAAAGAGAGAGAGACAGACACACACGGAGTCAAATGGACAATGCAGAGAGACCGAAGGAGACAACAGACTCAGATTAAGACAGACAGAGACACACAGACAAACAAACACAGATGAGAGACAGTGAGATAGATGAGAGAGAGAGTCAAAGAGACAGACAGCAACAGAGAGAGACAGTGAGACAGAGACAGACATATAGAAAAAGAGACAGACTGCTGGAGTGTGAGAGAAACAAAGAGTCAATTGGAGAAAGAGTGAGAGAGAACGAGACAACAGACTAAGAGTTAGAGACAGACAGAATGACACAGATAGAGAGACAGACAGAGAAACACACCGAGTGATACAAAGAGAGAGACAGAGAGAGAGACAAAGAGTTAGATGGACAAGAAAGTGAGACAGAAGGAGAGAACAGGCTTAGTGTGAGAGAAAATCAGACAGACAGAGAGAAGGAGAGAGAGAGAGAATGAGAGGGAGGGAGACAGAGAGATGGACACAGTAAGACAGACAGAGAGGCACAAATGAGAGGGACAGAGTGAGACAGGCGGACAGAGAGACGGGTAGAGAGAGTGAGACAGGCGGTGTAGAGGACACACAGGAGTCTCACCCTGCAGAGCGACAGGAACCGCCTCTATCTGGATCTTGGTGGGTTTTTTCCATCCTAACTGATCACACGCCTCACACAGCACCTCTGTGACGCCCTACACACACACACACACACACACAGTGGGAGAGAGTTAAACAGGCAGTAGGTTTGTTAATAACACGCCGGTCTGTGTCTCAGACTCCTCCGTGTGTGTGTGTGTGTGTGTGTGTGTGTGTGTGTGTATACACTCCTGCTCTGTACCAGATCTTTAAAGCTCTTGCTCTCCCCCTCAGGCTCCTCGGTCACCTCTTCCTCTTCCTCCTCTTCCTCCTCCGGTTCCTCCGTGTTTAATCGCGCGTGAGTCTCGGTGTCGCAGGCTGCAGCGCTGTCCGGGGTGTCCGCCATGTTTCAAGACCAACGTGTTGTGAACACGGACTGCGCATGAGCGGAAGTGACACGCATCGTGTCGCAATGGATTCTGGGACATGTAGTTCACGTAGAAAAGAAAACGCGCTAAAACGGATCATTTCACTGCTTGATCGACAAACGTCCACAATATTTTGTTCATACCGTAAATAACTGTACAAAGTGCTTCACATATGAAAAGTTTAAGATTTAATAATATAATTAGCTCTTAGAATTCAGATCCTAAACTATGTGTATATACTGTACGTGTCTATGTAAAGACTAAAAACTCTTTAGGCTTCTCTGGACTGGTTTAATTTGAATTATTAGCAAAATATAAATAAAAAATGCAGACACAGAAATGTTTTTTGGTGTTTATTTAGGATTTCAAACAATTACACGTCCAGGCCGACACTTAACATCTACATACAGAAAAACAAACTCAATATAAAAATGGCGTTGAAACACGCGTGACGGACACTAGCTTCGAAATGACATGCGCGCCTCTTCGACCAATAACTTTCCAGCCTCCCCAATTCACACCTCCTCTGTTTCACAGTAACCCCTCCATCTCTCTCATGAACGCCTCGTACACCTGGTCCTTGGTCTTCATGCTGGGAGGGGCCGAGCTGGGGCCGGGGTGGGCTGGGTTCGCCGATGGCATGGCTTTGAATCCGTGCCCGACTCTCTCCTCCTCTTTCCTCCCTCCTTTCTCGGTGGGCACCGCCCCCTGCGGGCCCATCCGGTCCCTGCGGACACGCAGTGCCGTGGGAACGAACCGCGTCACTTCTGCTTTTGGGTTGATGATCTGCGGTTTTGCCGAGATGGTTGCGGCGCCCGGCTGTCCCGCAGCACCGGGGACATTCGTGATGTTGGCGCGCTTCTCTATAGTGTGGGTGGGGGCGCTGACAGGAGTGGGAACGGTACCTGGAGGAGGGGGCATCTGCATGGAGGACGGGCGGATGGACAGAGGAAGGGAAGGCGGAGCTAAGATGGAGGGATCGTTGGAGGAGGAAGGCGTGGAAGAGGAAGTCGGGGGCTTCTGACGAGGAACGATGCTGGGAGGGGCGCTCAGGACATTTGGGTTTAGAGGAGGCGGGAACATGGAGAGGGGCGGAGCCATGCGTGGAGGAACAGCACGAGGAGGAGGGGGAGGAATACCTACAGAGCAATGGACAAAAACAGGAAAATTATACAGTGTCTTCCCATATTGCACCCACCTGTGATTAGCAGATTTTAGTTACGCTATCTTATATATGAGCAATAATACTAGCAACACACACCTGGCGGCGCTGGGGGAGGCAGCCTGGGAGGTGGTCCTCTTGGAGGTGGACCTGGAGGAAGGCCTGGTGGTGGGCCAGGGGGTGGGCCTGGAGGTCGCCCAGGAGGTGGACCAGGAGGCAACATACGCGGCATCGGCCCCCTCAGAGCACCAGGTAGAGTAGGGGGTCTGAGGAACGGAGGGGCACCTGTAGATATGAACAGAACACAACACACATATTTTAATCTTGTTGGGTTCTGTTCCCGAAAAGCTGACAACACGCAAGTGATATTCCTGACTCACCTGGCGGAGGCCCAGGAGGTGGACCTGAGGGAGGGCCTGGAGGCCTCATTGGAGGAGCAGGAGGAGGTCCTAAAGGAGGAGGGCCTGTGAGAGGGGGTGGCTGCAGGTGGGGCGGGAGCTGCTGCTGTGGTGGCGGCGCTCCCATCGGTGCTGACGGTGGGGGGAGTCGGTTCAGTGAGGGAGCTGATTGGCTCTCGCCGGGGGGCTCCAAAACCTCGCTGTCAGATTGATCGGAGTCTGTGTACTCCTCCTCCTCAACCTCCTCCTCTTCCTCTGGAATAGACTGACCTAGACACCAACACACACACACACACCTCTGTAGGGATTCCAAATCATCCATATTATAGATCATATCAGGAGTGAGCACAATTGAGTGAGTGAGTGAGTGAGTGCAAGCATACCTGCCATCCTCAACATCATGGCTTGTAGGGGTGTAATCGCCTTTGTTTTCTTCACCACCCTCTTCTTTCGCTTCTTCGTCGGCTGCGGCATATCAGCAAAACGCACAGTGCGACCTAAACACCATCAACACCAGCATGAGCGCAACATGCAAAACAACACAAACCACCCTTAATCGATTCTTCATCCCTCTGACCTCTTTCCCTCTCGTCGTCCCTCTCTCGTTCATCCTGTCGGCTTCCCAGGCCTCTCTTCTCCAACAGTTCATCTCCCTCTCCGTCGCTCTGGTCGTCTGATTCACTCTGGTCCTCTCCTCCGTCTGAGCCACTATCGCTGTCTCGATCAGCCATGTCGATGTCAGCTTCGCCTCCTGCGTCTAACACATTCAAACACACCTTAAACATCAAGTGACCTACCTGTGAAGAGGGTGCAGGTTAGACCATTGGTGTCAATCCAAATCTCTATATACAGGGATCAAGAACTAAACATCATCTTCTCAGGCTTTTAAGGTGAATGCTGTGGAGATGTCGATGTGGTTGGGGGAATCTGGGACCAGAATCACCATGTTTAAATAGTTCTGGAGTGACGACAGCAAACAGATCTGCTCCTTGAGGAGTGAGGGTTAATGGCCTTGCTGAAGGGCACACAAGTGGCAGCTTGAATCACCAACCTTTTGAGCCATCACTGATATTTGTTCTTGTCTTTAGGATGTTCAGGTTATGGTGTCAAGCAAACTTGAAAACCCAAGTCTCCATTAATTAAATCTCCATGGGTTTCTATATGTGATGACTGAGAGATCTTAAGGGGATGGAAAGTCCAATCTTGGACAGGATATTGCCAAAACTGGTAAATATTTTAATGTGTTGGACAACAGTACATATAGTCTGTCTGACCTGGACCTTAGTTTATACGGTCTTAATCCTGGGCTGGTCTGATTGTTTAAATGGCTGGACCAGTCTTTTTCCACAGACTAGACCATGATAGTTTGGGCCCTGATGTATCTGATTTCAGGACGTCTAGTTTAGTTCTAGGATGGATCTGCATCTGGTCCCGGTCTAGGCCAGATTTTAAATCAACAATAGGATATGGGATGTCAGAGATGTCTTGTCCTATAGGGGGTCTGAGTATTCAGTATGATGTTCATGGTCATTAGAGCTGTGCAAAAAATGTTTGTTTCCTACACACTACCCTGGGAACTTAATTTCCCATAAGCCATGACTCTCATATGGGACACTCATACACAGATCGTCTCCATGAGACAGTCCTGAAATGTGGCAGACTCTAGAGTTTGGTTGATTCAGTGGGTCAATTTTCAATTCATAATTGACTCATGATTTTTACAAAATTATCGAGACAAACTAAATACACTACAGGTTTTGCAGAAACACTTCCATCCTCTACAAAAAATAGTGAAAAGTGTTTTCTGAGATTTTCTCTCCTGGTCACGGGTTTGACCTGGTTATTTCTGGAATTTGCTTTAACTCACACTCTAAACTTTATTCTCTCCTCTCCTGTGTCATTGTCTTGTGATGTCTAGACCTCGTGAGATCTGCTCCAAACAAGCGTCAGTGTGTGTGTGTGTGTGTGTGTGTGTATAATTATGTACCTGGTTTGTAAAGCTGAAGTATCTGGGGTGGTGGAGGCCCAGGGGGAGGCCCGGGAGGTTTCCGTCCTGGTGGTAACCGAGGAACCCCTGCGACTGCTGCCGACGACACCGCTGTCCCTTTACTGACACAGACAAGAGTGTGTGTATTTAATTCAGTGAGACACCTTGCTCATCTTGTTCACAAACCACAAATCAGAACCTCAACACTCGCTAATTTACCCAAAGCTAGAGGTCTTTTTAAGGATTGATGGGGGCTGGGCTCCCGGCAGCGGGATGTCCTGAATAAGGACGCTGGAAGGTGCATGAGGCATGTCAGGAAGAGGAATACTGTCCACCTCCACAGACTCTGCGTTCTGCCAAGGGATAAGCAAAAAGAGACTCGTCTGGTTACACAGGGGCGACCTCTCCATGGTACAATTTAACAAATAAACACCACGCTCACGTTGTTCCACGCACTCACCTTGACCGAGTCGAAGTACAGCGATAACTGTCCCCGTTTGGTCTCGTATTCCAGCTCCAGTTTGCGCAGATCTTTATACGTCTCGGGATTTTCTCTCTCGTACAGACGCACGATTCGCTCGAAGGTCTCACGTAACTTCTTCCTCTTATCACGCAGAACTTTGTCATTCAACAAGGGCTGCTGAACCGGGTTAAACTCTGACACACACACACAAAGTTAAACTCATAAGTTTCATTGAAATACCTGATTTGGTTTACTATAAACTGATTTGATTTATTTGGTTTTATAATACACACAAAAAAACAACAAATATGTAAAATAAAAAAAATACGGATCACCTCTTCACAGGGACTGGCTCTCAACTAATCAATATTCTATCAAAACTGACACTCCACAAGGATAGTTCAAGAAAAAATCATTACTAATCTCATCTTTAGGCAGAGCACACCTCGACTAATCAGTTGACTTTCAGGACTGTAACATTTGATACAAGACTACACGCACACACCCATTTCATCCAGTTTCTCCATGTCTCTGATGATCTGTCTGGGGTCTTTCATCTTCAGGACAGCAGCTCTCACCATCATCCTCTGTTTCTTGTTCTATCTCACACACACACACACACACACACACAGTGAAATTAAGTGCATAAATGGTATATAAATGTGCTCTGTTCAGTCATCAAAATTCAGAAGCCTTTACCTTTTTGAGCTCCCTCTTCCTGGCCTCCTTACCTACACACACACACACACACACACACACACACACATTACAGTGCACAATTAACACAAATTCCAATCACAGATGTAAAACTCATATCCTGAAAGGAATTGATCATCTTGTGAATCTATATAAATAAATAAAAGGTTTTGTCTGTACATTGGTCTCTCCCTTTCAGTGATATCTTTACGTTTCATGCACTGTCTCAGAAAACGTTCTGTCTTTCTAGCCAGATCGTGTCGCAGCATCACGCAAAACTCTCTGTACAGAATTGACTGAATCTCCTGCAGCACTTAGATCTCAGTCTGAAGTTTAATCTGCAGCATCAGTGAATCTAAATGTGGAGTAAAAGTGATGTTATGAACAGTTCTGTGTGGGATTTAATAATCTACTGTAAAATAATCTACTAATGCGCTACTGTCTCAATGTAAACAAACACCTGCAGCAATAGATATTAATGAGAAAAGATAAAGTGAATATTTTGACTGGGATTAGTTCATATGTTCACTTTGGCTGAAATAACAGCGCTGAAGTGGTAGAAGTGAATTTTAACACGCTGGAGTCATTATTTTTAGCTTTAAACTTTTAACTATTTCTATAAACTCTTGAATCAACATAGAATCTTATTGCCATGGAAACATGACTGACTGTAACAGACTGTGTGTGTGTGTGTGTGTGTATACTCACGGGCCTGGTCAGTGGGGTTCATGAATTTCCCACTCTTGGTGGACGAGGTGGATCGACGCCCCATGACGGCCAACACACACCTTCACCTGAAGATCACACACACAGACACCCAGGATCAGGAGGTTCAGTAATGATGATAATACACAGTCATTATAATCACATCACGTCCAATATCGCCAGATCTTATTACTATCACTTTGTATGAGGTTTTAACACAGAATAATAACGCATTAAACCCCCGTGTATGAACATGATTTTTTGGTATTAATGTGACATAAAGCTTGCAGGACGCCACATTAGCACAAACACACACTGCTAACTCACCAACAGCTAACCCGCTGCAGCTAACGCTAACTGAGCTAATACTGTTTAAACGGCGAATTAAACACTACTGCACCTCAGTCTCAGAGAAAACAACGGGATTTAAAAATCCCCCTCTTCCGGCGTTTAAAGTGTAATTAAATTCAAACGCTGATTCTATCCGTTTTAGATGAACACAAAATAAAGACTAGCATGCTGTAGATCCGCCATGTTGGATTCTTAATCAGAGGGAATACCGAACAACAACTTCCGGGTATTTTTCTTCAGCGGTGGACGGTTGAAAGTGTCCAAGCGTAAAAAGCCCACAGCGGCATCTACCGGTCACAGCGCGGCATTGCAGACAGATAAGAAACGTCTATTTTCTTTTTTTATATATATATTCGAAAAATAGAGGGTCCCTGCATCTTTGATTTTAATTTAATGTATGCAATCTTATATTTTATATGCATTTATATATTATTACGCTTTTTATACTATTATGTTTTAATTTTTTTATCTATCTACTCCTGTTATTCTCTTGTGATTTATTTCTAAGCTTTAGCAATACGAATGTAAATATTTGTCACGCCAATAAAGCACCTTTGAATCTTGAGTCTTGAAAGAAAAAGAAGAAGGAGAGAGAGAGAGAGAGAGAGAGAGATGGCACAGCACAAGTGAGGTAGCAGGATGAATAGGTAAGAAGTGCATAGTAAACAGGGTGTGTGTGTGTGTTTGTGCTCTAGTATAATATTTACAGTAGAATCTCCAGTTTGGATTCAACACTTTCAAAGTTTGACTCCAACTGAACCCATATAAACACTGCATGGTGTTCATTTAACTCTCTGAGTGTTAATTCAACACTGGGAATGTTGCTGTGTTGAGAATGCACCACTGGTTGAGGGTCTGATTCCCGCTTTGGGTCTGTGTGCCTGCAGTTTGCATGTTCTCCTTGTGCTTGGTGGGTTTCCTCTGGGTACCCTGGTTTCCTCCCATAGTCCAAAGACAGGCAGGTTAGGCTAATTTGTGGTTCCAAATTGCCCTTAGTGTGTGAATGTTGACCGGAGTTTGTAAAAAAGGAGTAAATACAATAATCCCCATTGGCCTCCACGGTTCCTCAATGGATGGATGGATATTAATGAGTAAAATGTTTTGTGATGTGGAAAAAGTGCAGCATCTAGTATGTTTTAAAGAAGACCATGTGTCCGTGAATGACGATCTGAGATGTCATGATGATGTCTCTGAGCTCACTGCAGTCACGAGCCAACATTCAGTGAGTGGAATGCCTGTGTGTGTGTGTGTGAACTGTACACACACTCATTCTCCAAAACCATTCGCACAGTACAGGAACTCAGCTGGGCGTTATTGCCACATCCCCCGTCCAGTCCTGACCTCACTCCCAGACTTTTCCATGAGGAGTTCCTGGGAGGCCGGTGTTTCAGATGCAAAGCAGG
>QMIH01000953.1:105848-117264 GCA_003987875.1 Clarias batrachus
GAAAGAAATATAGAAGGAAAGACATGAAAATAACATTTGGGGAGGAGACAGCAAAAAGAAGAGAGAGAGAGAGAGAGAGAGAGAGAGAGATCCAAATCAAATAAAATCAATAAAGGAGAAGGAGAGAGATGCAGAGACAAGACACAAAAAAGAGGAAAGTGAAATAGTGATGACAAGAGAAACAGTGAAATGCATTAAAAGGACTGGAAGGAGAAGAAGAAAGCAGTCAAGTAGCAGGAGAAATACATGAAATGAAAAGCATTAAAGGCACAGAAGAAGAAGACAGACAGAGAGAGAGAGACAGAGTGAAGAAGAGTGAGACACAGACACAGACGGGACGGCAGGGATAAAGATAAAAGGTAATTATTTTAATAAGTGTTCCTTGTGTCACTCCTTTGACCTGTCATAGGTTTCCTTACTTTAGTGAAACACATGAAATACAAATGTTTCTGTATCAGAGATGCAAACTGACAATGAGTTACATCCTAATTGCAGAAAATTGTTAGTGCATTATTTAACCTGTTAATGTTGTTGTTGTTGTTGTTGTTGTTTCTACAGGGCTGTTCTAGACATCTGGATACGATTGCTGTGGGGTGACGAGTGAGGAGAAGTTTAAGGTAAAACTGTTTAAAAAGCACTGAATGCAGAGGGCCCCATATCCATGTTCACCTTCAGCCCCCAGATTGCTAAAGTCACTGAGTTACTGACTGGAAGGTGAGTGGTTCGAGCCTCAGCTCCACCAGGTTGCCAATGTTGGGCCCTTGAGTGAGGCCCTTAACCCCGTACAATTTCCGTGAGATTACTCTCTTACTACTCTACTTGAGAAGTACTCTATCTATCTATCTATCTATCTATCTATCTATCTATCTATCTATCTATCTATCTATCTATCACTCTATCTGTCTGTCTGTCTGTCTGTCTGTCTGTCTGTCTGTCTGCTCCAGGGGGCGCTGTGCTGACGCTGTGCTCTCTGACCCCAGTTACGCTGGGATATGCAAAGAAAGAATTTGACTGTGTACTAATGTATATGTGATAAATAAAGGCTAAACTTAACAACACCTTGGAGAAATGCTACAAGCATGTGATGCGTTTGAAGAGTCAAACAACAGTGACATCTGCTGGCCATGAAGAGCACAGCAGTGTAAAGCTAAAGTCAAATCCACAGGTGCAGACATATTGCACCTCCATATATGAGGTCACACATCTCACACACACAATCCGTCTCTGTACCACGGTGGGAAAACAAAGCGCATTCAACACGGCACGGACAGACGGTTTGTAATGATAGAAAAAGAGTCAAAATTAGCATTAAACATAATCAGAGTCGTATTAAAGTTACACAGACACACCGGCGCTACTCGAAATAACAACATGTTCAATCACATTGATATTAATATAACCTGACTGCACTACTATCAGGGCTGCTGATACAAAGAATGAATGAACTAAAGTGAACATTTGGGTTTTGGATATGTCAGCTAAATCTGAAGTTATCATTAGTTTTAAAATGCAGACATTTCTACCGCTACAGGAATATGAACATGATGTCACACAAACGTTGAACTCCCAAAGGCTGATATTCTTATCATTTATGGTCACAGAAACAAACAAAAACAACCATGAAATCACGTGATCTGTGCTATTTCTTAGCCTGTGTGCCGTTTATTTATTTATTTATTTACATCTTTTGCTCAGTCATGTTTGCAGAGTTGTATAGTAGAACTCAGTTCATTATATTGTCTATTTTATGCTGACAAAAGCACATGTCCCTTTATACTGCACAAACCTGACCGGAGTTATTATTATTATTATTATATATATAAACATATGCAGTGAACGGTTAAAAATGCTCTGAGCTTCCACATTCTGACCAATCAGAGAGCAGAATTCAACAGTTCAACAGGATAAAGGTCATAAACACAAAGCTTTATTATAATCATTTTCTTTCTCTCTAAAGATTTAAGCCAAATACAGAATGTGTGACATTCTGATTACATGTTACGTAAGAATTTACACACACACACACACACACACACACACACACACACACACACACACACACACACACACACACACACACACACACACACACACACACACATTCTTCATCATCTCTGGATATTCTTTCATTAACACTTTATTTTAATTTAAACACACAAATCCATAAATAATATTTTATATTTACAGCAGGACACACATCAGAGCAACTTATAGTCATTAGCAAAACAGTACAGTGTAAAAGTCTTGACCCCTGTTTCCTGACATATAATTGAAAATATAATTAAATGATGTGGATTAAATGTAATAAACAGGAACAAACTGTTACTGCTCTTATCTGAGGCCAACTAAGCAACCAAAATCTACTTTTACAGTTTACACATCTCAACACTAGATCCCTTGCACCTAAAGCACTACTTGTTAATGAAATTATCTCAGATTTGTCTTGACACAATCTGACGTATTCAGGATGAGGATATCTCCACCAGCATGAGCCGCGTCAAACTGGTCTTGGAGGTGGCGTTGCAACTATCTATAACAATTTACTTACTGTTACCCAGAAAACAGAGGACCATCTCCAGCAGGATTCTGTTTATAATGGTTCGGATCTACTCATGCTGCTCCTGAGCTCCCAGTAATCCAGTTCCATTCTGTCCTCTGCACCTCATCCTGGTGCCAAACTGAACTGTTAACTTAGACGTCTTCTGTTATAATGAATTTCCACTTGCCTAACACAGTATGTCGGCATACAGTCCCTGTTATCACCCAGATCAGGATGGGTTCCCTGTTGGGTCTGGTTCCTTTCAAGGTTTCTTCATATTGCCTTCTCAGGGAGTTTTTCCATCAGCACTGTCACCATCACCCTTGACTTGCTCATCAGATCTCATCATTCGGATTTATAAAAAAATTTTCCCTACACATTTCCATAGTTTGTGTAGCTGCTTTGAGACAATGACTATTGTTAAAAGCGCTATATAAACACAGTTGTGTTGAAAAACTTGGTTACATTTTACTTAGAGTAGTGAAGATTCTGCTTGGGCAGAACAACTTACTTAGTTTATGGTGCAATTTTTTTCCACTTCCTAAAATTTATTATTATTATTATTATGTTTATTGGCATCACTTACTGTTTTTTTTATGGAAGAGTTTCCATCAACCTTCTACCTTAACATGGTAAGACTGATAAACTATATCGTTAACCATGTTAAAAGTGATGACTAGGATGAATGCTCTATTTGCCATCAGGCCTCGACCTCGGCCTGGTTATAATCTAGGTCTGGACTTGACCTTACAGTAATCTCCAGAGTTTTTACTAACACACTCACTAACCATGCTGCACAGTAATGTATGATACACACACACTCAAGCTCAATCTTACGCCCCCCCCACCACAACCCCTACACACAGCTGTGACGGATAGGAGGATGAGGTTTGTTTGACTCTCAGACCACATGATGAGAAAAGAAGGCTCGAGAGGTCAGGAGTCAGGTATAAAAGCGACGGACCGAGGATCTTGGATTATTCTATTCTTGACAAACACCCAAGCGTGTGCACACACACACACACACACACACTGCTGTCTTGCTGTTAGCTGCACAAACAGACCGGGAGAGGAGCATCGCAGCAGGTAAGACACACTTTTACATCTGAAATACTGAAATGCACAACATTTGATTACATTTTAAGTTTTAAGCATGCTTGTGTTTGTGCTGGGATTTGTATTAGCATTTGCTTTTAAATGTAAAACGTACACACAGACAGCTGAATAAAACTCTCTCTAATGGTAAGAGTTAAATCCATAGTTCTTAAATCCAAGAAATTCTGTATTGAACCCCGAAAATGTTAAGTTTCGTTATCATTTCATTCACTTCCTTCGCAGTGTTGTGTAAGTATTGCGTAAAGCTGTAATAACACCAAAGTTGTGGTGTGTGTGTTAGATCAGTATAAAGATTACTGTTGCACAAGAGGATACTGAGCTGTGACTCACCACTAAGCTTAATGCGCTAAGGAGTTTAAGGATGGAGATCAGGATTTGTGATGCTTTTATAAGTAAATAGAGAACGACAACACCTGTTGACAACAACAAAAACTTCCTAAATGACACCAGAAAACAGAGTGAAGAGATCCCTCGAATGCAAGAGAGCTGAACTGTTCATGCAGTCTGAGTGGAGCTCCCCTTTCCACACTCACCATTTGTCTTCATGGGAGACTAAGCCTTTCCTGTGAGTGTTTAGTGGCGTGGTACAGGCCGGAGTGAGACAACATGTTGGCTGGATCAACGTGACTATAATTAGAGCTGACTAGTTGATGGGGAAAAAAAGGAGATTGTTTGAGTAACACTGATTTCCCAACACCGCTTCAAAACTTGCTCATCTTTTCTTTTCACACTGGGAACATTTCTTCAGTGTCCAGTAAAAGGTGGGATCGGACAGGAGTGACGCTATCTTCTGGATTCCAGGACATCAGTCATGCTTTGACAGGGAATGAAAGTGTCTTTATATATGAATAAAGGTCAAGATATCTTCATTTATATAAAATGATTGTACATGTACTTTAGGAATGGAAACTGATGACAAATACTGTACACAGTTTAAGTATGACTAAGAGTGCAGAAGCAGGATGAAGAGAAAAACATGAAGGTTCCTCACCACCACAGTACATTTAGCTTCACACAACTGAATTATTTTATTGTCAAAGTACGGAGTATTAGCTACTAATGCTAGGAGACCGGAACTGATAGGATGGATCAGGCGCAAGGGGATGGAAGGATTTTAAAAGTTAACACCTTTTTAGAGGGTTTTCATGAGCCGTACGCCGTAATCATCTCAATTATGAGAAATCACGGCTTGAACTCTCTTGCTTTGCATGTAATGAGTCTATCTCATAAATTAGTTTCACCTTTTAAGTTGCATTACTGAAATAAATTTACTTTTGCACGACATTTTTATTAAATTTTCGAGTTTCACCTGCATTTAGCCAATACATGATGCTATGAACATTTTCCACTTTGGTGATTATATTTTGTTCTATAACCGTCAGACAGAGAACATTAAATGAATCATCACATGACCAGTCTAGTTCCATGGCTTGCAGATGCTCCTTATAACATCGTGATAGACTTGATAGACACTTCTAAGACACTTATTCATGGCTGAGATGATTCTGCGTCTAGGCTCCCAAGAGAATCCCAAAGTACATTAAAATGTTGTGAGTTCTGTTGAAGGAAAGCCTGATGTGTTCTCAGGATGGTAGGAAGGCGGAATTCGAGTGCTTGGGACCATGACGTTTGAGGAACCTTCTCTGGTGATGTTAGGGTGACCTTGATTATCAGCTTTCCATACCTAAACGGCTATTTAAGGGAACTGATGCCCAACGAGGTCTTCTGGGAAACCATATCGGCTAAAAAAAGATCTCAGATACTCAACATGCAGTGTTATCTCAGTATAATGTCATTGACCTGTTAAAGGTCACCTGAGTTGAAAGATAAGACTGAAGATGTACTCATGATCAAAGCTATGGTCATAATCAAATATTAGATTTGGTCCCCAGGTTTCACACAGACAGGATTCACAGAGTGTAGGACTGAGACAGTGTGGGCTTCTGAGCAGGAAGAGTCTCTGTGTGAAGCCTGGACACCAGCTCAGCGCTGCCACAGGCGCTGATCCTGAAAAATCTAACATCAGTGCAGTCTCCATCTTTAGCATCTTTAGTAATCCAGTAAATGACATCTGCTGATTTCTTGGAAGAGCTCACACACACACACACACACACACACACACACACACACACACACACACACACACACACACACACACACACACACACACACACACACACACACACATCAGAGTTTTCATGGAACATTTGGTGTATCTTTTTTTTAGATTTGGTGATGACATCCCAGGAATGGAGGGCCTCGGTACAGGTGTGTATTGTCAGTTATCTCCAACACACATGTACAGGCACAGGCACACACACACACACACACACACGCACACGCACACGCACACACACACACACACACACACACACACACACTTTAAATCCAGTTAATACTGTTATTTGTATACAAACCGGTTTAAACGGCTTCTTTCATTGTATTTATTCCTCTTTTGTTCTCTCTGTTTATCTTTCTGCTTTTGTTTTGTAATTGCCCTTCACCTGCTCCACCTACTTTCCTTTTCATTTAAATCTATTCCATATCTACTCTACTATTTTCTCCATCATATTTTTAAACCATTCTCTTTTCTTCTATTCATTTTCTATTCATTCCCCATCTTGACGCACTTCTTACTCTTTAATATTTTTTCTTTTTTCTGTCTTGGTACAACCCCATTTGTCCCACCCATTGTCACCACTCCTATCTCTCTCTCTCTCTCTCTCTCTCTATCTCTCTCTCTGTCTTTTCTGCCCCTCACTCAGATTTCACAGTTGTCTGCCCCTGGGAGGCCTTCGGTGACATGGAGCTTAGCGACCTAGCCAAATATGGCATCATTTAACCCTCGCCTCATCGCACCCATCTTCTCTCTGCCTTGGTCTTCACCCCTTTCTTACAGACACCACGCCCCGCTTTGATAAAAGAGACTAATATTGATGTATACACAGCCTGGCCAAAAAAAAAAAAGTTGCCATTTCAAAAAGGTAAAAATTATTGTCCCATATCAACCAAAGACAAGAACTAGAGTGATTGAGCTGAAGTGATTGCTGGGATTGGGATAAGAACGCTCTGACACATTACTAAAAGCTCTGAACTTCACAGAAATGTGGTGAGAAAAACATCACTTAAACGCTTGGGGGTAAAATCACATTGTAGAGACCAGAGCTATTTTTAACCGTGAAAGCAAGAGCATTTCCGCCACACACACTGTGTGATGAGAACTCCCAGGATTGGGACTAAACAGCTGTGTGTCCATAAGAAAACCACTTGTTATTGAGACTCATCTGAAAAAGGCTTCAGTTTGTTAGAGATCATAAAGTCTGGACTTTGGAGCGATGGGAAAAGGTCATGTGACCTGATGAGTCCAGACTGAGTGTATTCCAGAGTGATGGGCGTGGTCAGAGTGAGAAGGGAAGCGCTGTAATGAAGCGATGCTCCCATCATGCATAGTGTCCACTGTACAAGCCTCTGGAGACAGTGTTATGATCTGGGGTCGCTTCAGTCGCTCAGGTCGAGACTCAGCAACGTCATGTGGAGATAAAATGAAGTCACATGACCACCTGAGTGTACTGAATCACCAGCACATCACATCTGTGGAGGGTTTCTTCTTCCAAGTTGACACGGGACATATTCCAGGACTCAGTTTGAGAAAGTGGTACTTGGAGTGTGAGGAATCATTTACACACGTTCAATAAATATTATCCTGCACAACCTTTTTTGACCAGGCCATGTACATATGAATACTAGTATGTTTATTAAATGATGATGATGATAATGATGATGATTATTATAAGTTGAAGTAGTAGTATTGTATTGTATTTAATATTTTTGGTGAAGGTAAATCCTTTCATGTTTGTCCCACTGCCAGAGCTACCTGACCTCCCAACATCACCGTAATGATGAATGTTAATAGCTGTAGTGTTCTCATCCTGAATGTACAGTAAATAGATTATGATATAAAGAGTATAGTGTAAATATCCTTTTCTCCACTAATATTCACTGTTCATCCTCACTCATGTGAAATTACTCTGTCTGTTTGGAACCTTTTGGGGTAGAATTCAGTAAATGTATATTTCTAATAAAAGTTTCAGTTTTATTACTATTACTATTATTATTATTATTATTATTATTATTATTATTATTATTTGCCTGGAGCTTATTGTTGTTTTATCAACTATTTTCCATACCATTGTTCTTGTGTAGAGTTGTGAGATCAGGCCAAACAGCAGGGCACACCACGAATAATGTGGTGAGAACCTATTTTATGACACATACTCACACACTCGCACATCCTGTAATACACTAAACACAGCCTTCAGCACATGTAGGGGTGGGAGCGGTGGGGGGGTGGGGGTGGGGGGACAGAGAGTCTGGAGGAAACTCATCAGTTACTGGAAAATAAGAAAAAAAAGTACCTAACATCAAATTCAAATATTTTTTTTGTCACATACACAGTATGACATGCCTGCTTGTGACCTTGAAAAGAAAAAAGGAAGTAAGGGGGCATACATGCTAATATATTCTGTTACAATCAAATAAAATAGATTAAAATATAACATAATGAAGAAATATGTAAAATATGTAAACAATTAAGAACTGTATAAATAAACTGTATTAATTATGGAATGTGCCATACATCACCTCTATGTTAGTAAAACATGACATCATATTATTCATATGTATATGCACGCACACACACACACACACACATGCACAGAAATGTGTTGGGGACATCCTGTTGAGACATGCGTAAAGACATGAATCACATACTGTTGAAAAATACAACGAACTGGACAAATCATCTATGACGTCACACAGGTTTTCTGAAGAGCAGTTTTAAAGTGTGCTCGCGCTGGCGGCTATTTATAAATGTGTTTCTTTTTATCTGATGAAAATATAAATGTGTATATTTTCAAAAAAAAAACTGACGCATGAAGTATTATGGTGTTATATGATCTTATCTGAGGCACTTCTCCGGCATTGGAATCATTTCTGAGGAGAACATGTACGAAGAAGCGACAGAGCTAAATGCTAACACACTGCGCATGCGCCGCTGCCTCAGGCTCATTCTGAATCTTAATGAAGTTCAGTTTCATCAACGCTTTCACTTCCACCGTAACTTTCGGTTTCCGCTAAAACACACAGAGTGTTGGGTAATCCCGGACCAATCACAGGACAGAGAGAGAGAGAGAGAGGAGACCACACACTGCAGCTGCATAACGAACACACACACACACTCACACTCTCTCTCTCACAGACACACACAGACAGACAGACACGCGCCTTGTATATCAAGATCAGGAGAGAGAAGAAAGTTCAAAGCCATCAAGTCGGTAAGTAACGCTTGTGTGTGTGTGTGTGTGTGTGAAAGCAAGAGAGAGAGAGCTCTGCTGTTTTAACGGAGCGCACGTGACGATAAGCGCACTGTGTGCGCGCGCGTGTGCGTTTGTGCTGTTTTATTGTATCTTGCTTCAGTTACATCAATCACTTCGGTGTGTGTGTGTGTGTGTGTGTGTGTGTGTGTGTGTGTGTGTGTGTGTGCATGTGTGTGTGTGTGTGTGTGATGTTTCGCATCTTATTCTTGCCAATAATGATACACACAGACAGCGTGTTTAAGACTAAAATGCACACTAAGGTAGTGAGTATTGGGCTTATACTGTGTGTGTGTGTGTGTGTGTGTGTGTGGCGTGTGCAGGACGGGAGGACAGTGTTTATTTAGGACATGACTGTGTGACTGTGTCCTGCAGCAGGAACAAGCACGCAGTGACGCACCAGCTTTTAGAGCCGCACTGTCTGTGGGGACGCAGCCCATAACCGGGGAGACGGGGAGACAGTGGGGGGGGAGGGGGGAGAGGGTCAGAGAGACGGGGAGACCGGGGAGAGACAGTGGAAGAGGGGCAGAGAGATGGGGAGACAGTGGGGGAGGAGGAGGGCGGGGGGGAGAGGGCCCGTGAGACGGGGAGACCGGGGAGAGACAGTGGAAGAGGGGCAGAGAGATGGGGAGACAGTGGGGGAGGAGGAGGGCGGGGGGGAGAGGGCCCGTGAGACGGGGAGACCGGGGAGAGACAGTGCGAGGTGGGGGGAGGGAGGTGGGGGCTTGGATTCATCTAAAGCTGAAGAAAACAACAAAAGACCCGAGTTCTTCTGTCCTGATCACGATTACATCATGCGCACGCTTCAAGTGTAAAGTCGCAAATGCATTTTTCTAAATCACCAGGTGACGTCATTCACTTGTAGTGCTCTATCATCATCATTTTTCCGACACTGGCAGGAGCAGAAATGTATAGTTTACATCAGGTACAATGTAGGACTGCAACAGACTGGTAGCACCGTCATTCTTGAACCTTTTAAGAATGTCATTTAGTGGCACCAGTGGTGTAGTGGTTACTACTGTTACCTTGCACGTTGAGGGCTCAGGGTGTGTGTGTGTGTGTGTGTGTGTGTGTGTGTGTTTGTGTGTGTGTGTGTGTGTGTGTGTGCATGGAGTTTGCATGTTCTCCCTGTGCTTCGGGGGTTTTCTCCAGGTATTCCGGTTTCCTCCCACATTCCAAAGACATGTACATTAAGTTAACCGTCGTTCCCAGTTTGCATGTAGTTTGCGATGGATTGGCATCCTGTCCCTGATGTGTACTGCCTCATATGCCTCATATGCTCACCATGACCCTGTACTCAGGATAAAGCAGTACAGACGATGAGTGAGTGAATGAGTGAGAATGTCATCCATATAGGTTTAACATTAGTAGCACTTCCTGACATGCGGATTTAATATTATCCATCAATCCACTAGTGGACTGTTAAATAAACCATGCAATTAAGATAATTTATTTATTTGTTCCACTCTGGAGAAATTTATTTGTTACAGTAGCAAAGAAAAATGTGCAAATAGAAAGTAGGGACAGTACGGTGTATAAATAGAAAAACAATACAATGTTGCACTTTCAAAGTAATAGGTCCAACAAATTGCACCAGGATAATATTGCACAGTTTGTAACTATATTTTAAAAGTTAATATTGCAACAGTAGACAACAATGTGAGCTATGGAGATATTGGGAGCAGCTCTGATTGTACAGTCTAAATTTTTATGACAAAATGATAAAACCCCTATCCGTCCCTGCATTTTTTAAAACCTGCCAACATGTTGCATGGGGTACACACTGACAAGCCTAGGCAGTGCATGGACATCATTTACATATGAAAATATGTTAGGTGTCAAACAAAACAAGACAAGGCATGTAGTCAGAAGAGAGAAGAACAGATTATTATATCATTTCCTAGAGACAAAGAAAACCACATAACCCAGAAAAAAAAGTGGTGGGAAAGAGTCTCCATACCTCAAGGACACTGAGAGAATTAAAATGATCAGTGATTGGTTGTTTTGGATAGTGATGATCAGTGATTGGTTGTTTTGGATAGTGATGATCAGTGATTGGTTGTTGGAAGCAGTGATTAGTATTGTAAGGTGGAGAGCTGTGTCCAGTTCGAGAAAGTTGTTATGGTTTGCTCAGAAACTCAGAAACCAGATTACTCAAGGTTAATGTATTTATATATGTTTATCGCTCTCTCTCTCTCTCTCTCTCTCTCTCTCTCTCTCTCTCTCTCTCTCACTTATGATCTCCATACTGGTGAGTAACTAAACTTCACCTGTTCCTAAACGAACATCTACACATCTTTGTTCCCCCCGAATTTTACCAGGTCAAATTAAAATGTTTTTTTTGTTCTTTAATCTAAAATCGTATATATGTCACCAGGCATCCTCGACT
>QMIH01000953.1:129270-141636 GCA_003987875.1 Clarias batrachus
TCTGTGTGTGTGTGTGTGTGTGTGTGTGTGTGTGTGTGTGTGTGTGTGCGTGCGTGTGTGTGTGTGTGTATAAAGTTTGACTGCTGCGGCCTGGGAGCAGTTGCACAGACGTTTATGGGCGTCACCAACATCTGTCCACAGCAGTCATCCATACTGGGAATTCCTATCTCTACCTCTTCTGTAAGCTCCAAACACTTCATTTATCAGCTCAAGTCAGTTTTATGTTGTTTTTTGACTGCATGAACAAAGCATGTGCTTCATAATGAGTGACAGGAATGTTAAAGCTCCTCCTGCTGTGACTGACAAACAGACTTCTCTAAAGGTCCTTAATCCAACAGCAATAATTATGACATTTAATGAAGCTAGGCTGTTACTGCGGTTCTTTGTTTCTCAGCTACTACTTGTTGACAGAAATAAGTGCCTGAGTAAATCACAACCTTTTATTGACTTGTTTGTGTGCAGAGTTGCGTGCCTCTGATTGTGAACGGTCTGGAGGCCTCTTCAGTGCTGATATTTTTCATGGTAATCACTGGTATCCTGGTGAGTAATAACTTTAACACAACAATCCTGCTAGAACTAACAGTGTTTTATTTCACTGAGGGATTGAAATGACAATTTGTAACGAGGTTTAGAGTTTATCAGCCTGGTTTAAAGTTTAAGTTAGACTCTAAAAACAAAGGTCTAAAACCAAGTCAGGTTTAGGGTTTAATCTGAGCTTTCTAGGCAGGGTTGGGATTATATAACTGGTGTATACTCAGGGGCAGGTTTAGGGATTAATCTTAATCTCATTTAGGGATTAATCTTGTTTTTATTCAGAGTCTTCTTTAAGGTTTAGAAATCAGGGGTGGACATAAATCGGAGGCAGATTTAGGGTTTAATCCAGTTGTTTTGGGGTTTAGTCAGAGTCAGGTTCAGGGATTAAATGAATTGCTGGGATTACAGAGTCAGAGTTTCTAGTCAGAGTCCGGTCCGGGCGTTAGTAAGTCAGGTTTGGGGAGTTTAGAGTCGGATGTATTGCTGGGATTACAGAGTCAGAGTTAATGATCAGGGTCAGTTGTACTGGTTAACCAAAGGCATTTAAATTAGTTTAATCTGATTTACGGGTTCAGAGTGTACACTCATGTTTTCTCTCTCTCTCTCTCTCTCTCTCTCTCTCTCTCTCTCTCTCTCTTCTTCTTTTCTTTCTTCTCTCTCCGGTTCTCTTGCTGTGTCTCCTTCATCTGCTGCCCTTTCTGTCTCTCTCTGTTACTCTCTTACTGTTGGCTACTGTCCTTCTTTCTGTTTGTCCATCTTTCCAACTTGTTCCAGGTCTTCGTGCTTGTGTGTGCTGGTTTTATTTACCAGCAGCTGTCTCGCCCTGTCCTTGTTTCTCCCCCATACATCCCTCTCTCCTCAACTCCTTGTTCTCCCTCCACTGTTACCATCTGCTCTGCTGTCCCCCCTTACGCTTTTCCATCCCACACCACTGAGGTTGAACAAGTCTGATCTAATATAAAGCAGACTGCTGTACAACATGCTTAAGACAGTCCTTCCCATTACTTCCACCATGTACTGGTTCTTTTCAGAATAACACAGGTTACAGGGTGATTAGTGGAGTTCTCTTCCTCTTCTTTTAGGTCATAGTGCTCTGTTTGAAACTTTGATCTTTTTGGTTCTCTCTTCTGGGTTTTCACCTCTCTCTCTTCCTCTCTCTCTCTCTCTCTCTCTCTCTCTCTCCATCCCTCTGCTAGTTCCTGGTGTTGGTCTGCAGTGTCATGCTGTGCTACAGCGTAAAGAACAGTGTGCACTATTCACCACCTCTCTACTACTGACCCACAAAAGCTCAACGATGCAGCAGACCACCTTTGTGATACCTACATTCTCTCGCTCCTTCCTTTCCTTTTTCACCAGTTACTTCTTTTTCTTCCTCTTCTTCTTCACTAACCTGTTTTCTCGTGTCTGCCACTAAAAATTCTCCTGTAGTCCACGCAATCACTTTTTTCCCACCTCCACCAATCTTCTTCTTTTTTCAGCACTCAGTCATCTTAGATCCTTCTCTCATCCATAGAAATCCTTCTCTCCTCTACCCAATAATGTTTGATTTTGCTCTCCTCCACAAATTCTTCCCCTAAACTCCTCTCCTTTCATTCATCATCCTGGCTCAGAGACAAACCTTTACTTCTGTCGCTCCTTGACCTTCTTCTGGCCTCCTCTTCTCATTTCCCTCGTAACGTTGCGTTTCTGCCAGGCCTTTCCCTGCTTTCCTATTGTCTATTCCTTCATTTCCCTAGACGGTTGGTTTTTTTACTCAAGTCGAAGAGATGTCATGCAGAGATGTGCCACTGAGGAGGAAATGATCATTTTTTCACTTAAAGCACTTTTCTTCAGAGGACCATGCAAAAATTCCACTCAAAGCCAAGAATGTGCCATGCATTCCTTTTATTTTGTCTTTACAAATATCTAAAATCTTTAGAGAAATATTCATTCCGAAACACACACACACACACACACACACACACACACACACACACACACACACACACACACACACTTTTTCCAAATCATTTCCATCTTGTCATTTTTTGTTGCTTTTTTATATTGCACTCACAGGAATGCTATAATCTCTATAGTTTAGCATGTAGACTTATAACACTGATAGTGTGTGAAATGGAGTATATATGTTACATTTTTCATGCTATAAAAAGGGAATTGTACGTGATTTTCCGAAATTAATAAACTTTGGTGTGAACATTTCACTATGCTTGTGAGTGGTATGTTTATAAATAGCAGGATTTATGAATCGGTTCACTTTGTCAAGAAAAGCAGCAGGAATATAAAGCAGCAAATAAAAACATTGAAATAAGTCTTTAAATAAGTCTATAAATCCACCTTCTAATTTGTGTGATGAAGTCGAGGCGTGCCTGCAAACTCCCACACCCACCTCCTGCACCGTGTTTGTGTGGACATCCGCCAAAAGTTGAAGTTCCCCTGAGGCAAAGACGAACGCTCCTAAGAGCTGGAGTGTGTGAAAGCAAGCAGAACATCAGACTTATGTGTACAGAGGGAACAGTGACATCACTGCGGAGAGGAATGTGGGAAATAAGCAGAATATATTTGCTAAGTTATTCTGTACATTCCGCATGGGGTTACTTTGCACACTTGTGATTCAGACTTGGGGCTACTGATTAAAAGACTGTCATTTAAATCCTAGAGCCACTGCTAGGGTTTGGAGTTTAGGGGTTAGGATTAGAGCATTGCTATTTATGATTCCAGATTTTTAAAGGTTAATTAGAATTTAGAGTTTAGGTTTTAGAGTTTGTGTATAACCACTTTTTTTATTGTAGACAATAATAACATAAGGATTTAGTTACAAAGAATCATCATCATCATCATCATGAGAGAGCAGATGCGGGCAAATATACACAAATGCTGTACTTTGTTAAAAGTAGAAATACCCCAGGTAACTTATTACTCAAATAGAAGTAGAATTCCTCTATTCCTCTATCCAAAGTACTTGTTTCATTATCAAAAGCATTGAGTGTGTATCCGCTTACAGTAGCTGTTAATCCAAGAGTCTCTCTCTCTCTCTCTCTCTCTCTCTCTCTCTCTCTCTCTCTCTCTCTCTCTCTCTCTCTGTTTTGTTGCAACTGTATTTCAAACACCTGCTACCAGATTAGAAAATGCAAATCATAAAATTATGCCTAATAGCCAGCATGGGGTGATATTACTGCTTCAAATACTATGTACCCACTGCAGGTACAGTATGTAACACAACACCATGGAGAAATGCAGAAATGTAGAAAGTACAAACAATTGCCTTAAAAACCCAGGAGAGAAAAAGTTTTATCCGATTTATTAAAGTACAGATACACTAAATATGATATGTTCTTAGGTTCAATAACAGAGTAAGTTCCACCTCTGGCCATCAGGTAAGCATGAATTCATGAGTCATTATCCTTTTGTTTATTTATTTGTTTATTTATCTTTACTTTATCTTCATTATGTTTAAATTAATTTCTAAATATTTACCTTTCTCATTACTCTTTGTTCACTCTCTCTTCGACTCAATCAATCAATCAATTATGATCAATTATCAATAATCAATCAATCAATGTGAGGAGAAGCAAAGACTCACCCGGTCCTTTTCCACTCAGTAGCTGTTGTTGTGTGACTTGAGTAAAAACTGATGTGGTTTTATGATGTGTTTTGAGATTTGATTATTATAGTGAATAAACATGAACTTCCTGTCAGCTCTGGAATATGAGAAGAATAAGTTGTGTAATAATGTACAGTATATGTAATATAGTGAACCATGTGCGTATGTGTTTACTGAAAGAGACTTTAAAACATTTCTGCGCCCCAACATATGCTCCACTTTAATTTCTTTTCAAACTTCGCTTAATACGTTACATTATAAAAGAATGTAAAGCTAAACCCGTATACTGTACAGTACTGAACTGCTGAGTCACTGGCAGTGCTACAATGTAACATACAGATGTTACCCCTCCATATGTACTGCAACTCATGCAAGTGCACTTTCTTTGGTGTGTGTTGTTGTCTTCTTTGGTATCAGTGTGTCAGTACTCCAGAGTAAATACGCTAATAATTCACCATCACAAGCCGCGTTTTCCTCTACGGTTGCTTTGTGTTCTCTCTACAGTACTGTAAGGTTTTATAATATTATAAGACATTGTAATTTAATCAGTTCAGATGCCTGTGCCCTGAGAACAGACCCCCCCCCCCCCCCCCGCCCCCCCTCACTGTGCTTCCTTACGCCTCCTGTGGTAACACCTTCTATATCCTGTACCCAGACGAATATACATCCAAATGGCTCTTGTCTGCTGGAAGCCTTTTGTTTAATCAGGACAATGTGAATGTGTTTCCTCTCTCCTGTCTGTCTCCGGCTCTCTCTATCACTGACATGTGAATGACTGACGGGTTCTTTTGATGTTCAGGACGTAGCACCGTTTAAATGTGCTAAGAATAAACTAGAGATCTTCAGACATCATGCCTGCGTGTGTGTGTGTATGTGTGTTTGTCTCTCCCGGTCGATCGGGCCCGGACCGGTGAGTGTATCAAGGTGCAGCGGACACAACAAGTTAAACTCTTCTTCTCTTAGCTTAAAACTTCGCTCGGACACACTACTACTTCACTTAAAACCTAACAAGTACGTACTAAAAAAATTATACATGTATATTATATGTTATGTGAAGATTTATCTGAATTTCTGTTAATATTGAGTAAATGATATTGTCCTCAAAAGTTTAGCGTTAAAACGAATGAAAAATTATATATTGGCAGAAAAAAAAATCATAAAAAAACTTCAGAGGATATTTGCGGTTTCTGTGAAATTGAAATCAATCAATCCGCAAACATTTTCCTAAGGAAAAATCTGCAAACTACTGAGACCGTGACAGGCATTCCTATTTATTATTTTTATTAAATGTATGAATTATTATTACTGTCATTCTAATATAGCATTGATATTATACAGTATAAAACAATTATTTCACTTCATTTATTGCACTCTGTACTACACTTGGCTTTTAGTCTGCTATAAATGTGCATTACATCGGTGATCATTTTTCGCCTTAAGGTGCAACATTTGTATATTAGGTAAATAATATAAATAAATAAAAATTAAAGTCACCATGTGGCTTTAACCAAGCAAATATTTAAGAGCTCTCCACTAGATAATTACTGCAGTAATTAATATTTTTTAATCTGCAACAAGCTATTTAACCATAACTGAACCCTACAAATGCTTCACTTTGCTTTGGCGTATAAAGAATGGACTTTGAAACTATGGAAAAAAGTGAATGAGATTTAATGAGTCCAGATTTACGCTGTTCTAGAGTAATACTGTCGAATAGACTAATGGGTGCATCACTTCATCCACCTTTTTTATTCCACAAGTAAAAAGCATTCAAAACAGTTTCTAATCCTTTCATTTACCACAAGGTCAGTGCAATGCTTAGAGAAATACAAAAAACCCCAAGAGCTACATGTCAGACCCTACAGGCCTCATTGAGCAGGTTAAATGTTAAAGTCCATGACAGCACAATTAGAAGAAGACTGAATAAGTGCGGTTTGTTTGGAGACGTTGTAGTAGAAAGGCTCATCTGTCTAAAAATAATGACTGTGAAAGAATGACTGAGGCTCGCAAAACTGCATCTGAGCAAAGCGCCAGGCTCCTGGAATAATGTCCTGTGGACAGATGGGACCAAAGTGGAGTTGTTTGCTCTTAATGCCCAGTGCCAAAACCAAACAGCATTTCAGCAGAAACACATCATGTCCTCAGTCAAGCACAATGGTGGACGGGTGGATATTTGTGCTAGTTTTGCATGCTTGCTTGTGTTTTGTTTTGTATGAGTATTGTAAGGCAAATGTGTAGCCATCAGTCTGGCAGGTAAAGCTTGATCGAAATTGGCTCATGCAACAGGACAATTACATGAAGTATCCAGTAAATTTTATTGTTGCCTTTTTGTCTTGGTGACTTAATACTTAACGGCACCACATTAAAATTCATACATGTATGTTGTTGTTTGTATGAGGTTTTAATCTATGATGAGATTATTTGTAGAATGTTTTACAAAACAAATATATAATTAAAAGAGGGGGCACTGTCTTTTACACATGACTGCATGATTGCATGAAACCACCTTCCCACAAGTTTGTGTCTGCTTGCATCATAAAAAAAAATATATATATATATCAGAAAATGACTTCACAATTCAACAGTAGGCTTAGTAGGCAAGCTGGGTGAAACCAGGTCACAGGATTTCAACAGGAAACAGTAAAGCACCAAAAGCGCTGCAATTCCTACAATGGTCACCTGCAGTACAATGGTCTTACTCAGCCTGGCCTCAGGGTCCAATTTTGAATCCAAAACAATATATTTGACATTTGGCGTCTGTGCACCAGAAGGCTTTATATTAAATTTGAAATTAAACACTCAAGAAGTCAAGACTTTCAGCTTTAATTCCACGGTTTTGAAAAAAGTGCGGCTGTAATCATTCCTGAATTACAGCCATTTTTGTACAAACAGCTGCATGGCCAGGTGTGACCTGTTCCCCTGTGATTAAAAGGCCTGGAGGTGATTCTGAGCGTTACAGCTGAATTTGAAAGCTGTTAACTGAATGGATGAATACAGAATCATGTACACGGTGAAAAAGAACCCTTTTACAACATCTGGCCAAGTCAACAGCACTCTTGAGGAGGTACAGTAGGTGTGTCATTGTCAAAGTCTACAGTCAAGCGGAGGCTTTATAAAGTAAATACAGATGCTTCCCAGCATGCTGCAAACCACTAGCAATGCTCAAGAACAGAAAGGCCCGATTAGACTTAGAACTAGAAGCTGATCGGACTCATGAAGTCAAAATGAACTTGTAGCAGAATGAGGGAAAGGGGAAAGAGAACATGCAGCCTCTCATCTGTCAATCATGTTGTCAGTGTTATGGCATAAACGTGTGTGTCTGCTAGTGTAACCTGGTCACTGGTGTTTATTGATGACCTAACTGGTGTTAAAGGAGCAGGATGAAATCTGAAATGTCTATATTGCACTCATCTGATAGGGCACTGCTTCACACTGCAGATGAATAATGATCCAAACATACAAGGAAAGCTACCTAAAACAAAAAAAGAGGGATATTCTTCACTGGCCGCATCCGTTACCTGATCTCAACCCCTTCAGAGCATGCGTTTAACTTACTGAAGACAAGACTGAAGGCAGAAAGACATACACAAGCAAGCAGCAGCTAAAGGCGACTCCAGTAAAGGCCTGGCGAAGCATTTTGATGAGAGAAACTCAGCACTTGGTCAGATCCATGGGATCCAGACTGCAAAAGGATTTCATCCAAGGATTGAAGGCAGCCCTAATGTTTGTAATGATATTAGTTTGTTCCATTATTGATGATCCACCAAAAAAGGTTTGCTTGCTTGTATGGAAATGACTGTAGTTTCGTAATAGCTATTGATGCACTTTTAACACTTTTTTCAAAGCCCTTGAACATCTAAACTTTTCTTATATCTTGACTATTTGATTTTAATTTTATTGTGGTGGTGTACAGAGACCACGTGACCAATCAATCAATCAATCAATCAATCAATCAATCAATCAATCAATCAATCGATCAATCAATCGATCAATCAATAGCTTCAAATTAAAAATTAAATGACACTACATGAATGCTATCTTCTCTAAAACATACTATAGAAACAGTTGAATGAGCTTATGAATATTCCCTGAACCCAAAAGTGCACCATGTTTGTTTCTGTGGCTCTACAGTACATGATGCTATTGCAACAACATCCTATGTCCACTAGAGGGGGCTGATCCTTTCTACAAACAGCCATATTAAAGCACATGGGCACCTAAGAAGAAGACGCCGCCCCTCTCACACACAGTTGGACAGGATAGAGGAGGGAAGAAGGGCGCGGTGGTTGATGATTCATATTCATCCAAGTTGCCAAGTGACAGGAGGAGTTGTTTTCAAACTTCAGGGCAATAATGAGAGCCTGGTGTTCTCCCTCGCTCTCTCTCCTTGTGTGTGTGTGTGTGTGTGTGTGTACGACTGTGTGTGTGTGAAAAACATTTCATTCAAAAACGCCCAGAGGAGGAGAAAAAAAATTAAAAAAGTGGTGTTGTGCTGTAACTGAGCGAGTACAAGGCTGTAACCATGGGGACGCCTGGAATGTAAACAGCACATGATGTCACTTCCTGACATTTTTCCTGTCGTCACTTTCAAATTAATTAATTTGAATAACAGTAATAGCTGTTAAATCGCAGTACTGACTGCGACTGTTCGACTGGTTCTGTAACTTATTGTTTGGGGGTTTAGTAAGCTGCTTATAACCAGCCATGATCTCTCTCTCTCTCACACACACACACACACCCACATGGTATAGAATATTAATATATATTAATGCTATTAACACACATTTTGGCGCTGTCTGGTAAACAACAGTTTATACACTAAATTACGTGTATATATTCTTAGGTTGTGCGTTTGTGCTAATTATTTCTGTAGTTTTTTAATGTGTGTCTGAGGGGGGGGGGTTGGGGGGGTTGGGGGGGGGGATGATGGGTGTAGGCTGGGAGTCGCTGATGAAGAGTTGTGTGAAATCTTGTCTGACAGGATTCTAAATTCCTATCTTCCATCATCATCAGGGTGTGTGCTGCTGCAGGAAAGTGTGTGTGTGTGTGTGTGTGTGTGTGTGTGTGTGTGTGTGTGTGTGTGTGTGTGTGTGTGTGTGCAATAATCCTGTTGATGAACAATACCCAGACACACAGCATGTTGCTCTAATATTAACACCTGATATTACCTGATGACTGGTTTGTGATTGACGGTCTGAGTGTTAAGACACACAGAGCGGCATTGTGGGTAACTGAGGCCTGCAGGAGCTTACACAGAAGTGGACGTGCACATGCTCAACCCTACCGCTGACCTTGAGTGACACCAAACACCCTGAGCAGGAAAGTGTTTAGGGGTGGGTGGGTGATATGTGTGTGTGTGTGTGTGTGTGTGTGTGTGTGTGTTGGGGTGGTTACACTCCGGGGTTTACACTTGAGACGTGACTCAAACCGGATTAGGTTCAGGATGGGTTACTACGAAAGGTGTGGTTTATCAACACACTTACAGTCGGCTCTGTGATGACACAAATCCTACAAAATTAATACTAAATAAATACTACGTCACTGCTCATGAATATGGGAGGAAAAAAGTTACAAATACAACAGAGCAACATTACAAAAATACTACATACAGAAATATTTAAACAGTACTTCGTAAATTCAGTAAAATGTTACAAACATCTTTCAAAGAACGAAACGGATATTGTATAAAAGCTAAAAATGCTACATGAATACTTTAAATTTATATGAAGATAAAGAAAGATCTATGAGGTTACTATAAAAAATAAAAAAACAGACAAAAGTGATTTTTCCCCCCATAGGTACAATATAAATACTACAACAATACTACTGAAACAGTCAAAGGGTCATCCTACAGAAAAGCTGGAATTTGGCTGATGAAAATCTCTTGTAATATATTTCTTCTTTCACACCTAGAACTTCTCTAAAAGCAATAACTTACTTTTAAACTTTATGAATCCACAAACAGGTACAGCTTAATGCATTTTTATTGATTTATTTCTACATTCTACAATGTTGGTAACACCATTGAAAACATAGTATAAAAAAAGAAAACTAGTAACTCTTTACAAAATGGCTTCCATGGTAAGACCACATGGTTTTCATTTATGTTCAAATCAATTCATTATTAGATGTAATGAGTTATTACATCCAATTTTTGACAGTTATCATTATAAAATGAGTAATAATTAATTAACTTAAAAGGTACCAGAGAATTGGTCAATAAGTGATGGCATTCTAAACAAATGACGAGACATCTAACATCCTGTAGCTTTTGCATTTGTCTAGTGCTCTTCATCTTCATCATCTGACACATGAACAATTAAAAATTTTCAAATATAATTTAAAATAATACTCTTTTGTGACAATGACAGTTTTGGGTGACTGATATTTATTTTATATTATTAACTATAATCAATTATTGTTTGTTATTGTGAATCATATTTATTTCATGAAAAAAAGGAAAATTGGATGAAAAGTGAAAAGTACACGGTCCCACTTCCATGTATGATTATAATAATAATAAGACATTTCCTTGAACTTAGGCTTCTAAAAATGCTACAATTATATATTGAACATTGAAGTAAGAAAATGTATTTAATGTTTAAAAGTACATACTATATTTTCTGAACATATACAAGTAATATGCCTGTTATATATTTCAGCATCAGCCAAACTAACTGGCAGCATTTTCACCATTGGTAGAATGAAAAACAAATGTTACAAAAAAACAAAAAAACAAAGCACTTCAAAAGTACTACAAAAAACTAAAATACTTAAAAACACTTCAGAACTACTACATACCTAACAGAACCACTACTCAACTGCTCCAAAATACTACAATTGTTTTATTGAAACAATAAAAAAGCTACATAACCACTGCAAAATACCTCAAACATACCACCTAAATACACCCTACATACCTGCTCTGTTACAGGTTTTCCTGCACCTCACACCAACAGTGAAGTTTGTTACCTGGCTCAGGACACAATGTAAGTAATAGGGGCCAAATTTGACAAAAATGATTCCCAAACTTCTGGTGAGACTCATATGAAGCTTCTGGAGCTGAAGCTAATAAACCTGGTATCTTTAAAGTTATTGTGTGTTTAGTACTCTAAATTACATGTACTAAATGTAACTAGTCATATGTTTCTTCAGTTCTTCTTCCTGATTAGCCATACAGTATGGCCAACATATTGTTAAATTTGTATTAAATACACCTTAACTTTGAAATATATCAACTTGATTCAGCTCAGTGGGACTGCAAAAGCTTCATATGAGTCTCAGTTGAAATTGGGAATGCATTTTTGTATGGAATGTGGAATTTGACCTTTGTTACTCAAATTGTACTTAATGTAATTAATGTTGTACTCAATATAATATATATATAAGTAAAGAAATCAATCAGAGGTGGCCAACTCTCTAAAGATGAAAATCACCAAGAAAAGAAGAAAATCACTTAAAATTGACAAATAAATGGTGGCAACAAAAGAAGGTCAAGATTTCACAAAGGCTTTTTCAGTCTCCAAAGTTGAAAAAAAGCAGTTTGGATCCTCAAGAATCTCAACAAGGTGGAAATGTTCTGCACGGATGAGTGATCTGAGATGCCTCCACAAATGTTCTCCAACCATGTTAAACACTTTATAAAAAGGGTATGATGTTATTCCTTTCAGTGTCAGGGGAGAAGGGTGGTGTAGTGGTTAGCACATTGCAGCTCCAGGGGCCAGACTCGATTGTGCATGGAGTTTGCATGTTCTCCCGGTGCTTGGTGGGTTTCCTCCCACAGTCCAAAGACATACAGATTAGGTTAATTGTGTATTTGTGTGTGTGTGCTCTGTTATGAATTGGCCCCCTGCCCCCTGCTTTAGGCCCGCGGTGACCCCGAATCACCTTGTCAGCTTTCTAATTACAGGCCGATATCAAACCTTCCCTTTATCTCCAAGATTCTGGAAAAGGTAGTATCACAGCAGCAATGTTCACATCTACAGGGTGGGCCATTTATATTGATACACCTTAATAAAATGGGAATGGTTGGGGATATTAACGTCCTGTTTGTGGCACATTAGTATATGTGAACTTTTGAAACTTTTCAAGATGGGTGGTGACGATGGTGGCCATTTGGAAGTCGGCCATCTTGGATCCAACTTTTGTTTTTTTCAATAGGAAGAAGGTCATGTGACACATCAAACTTATTGGGAATTTCACAAGAAACAAAGTTTCCCTTTGTTTACAGC